>OU343219.1:192962432-193233549 GCA_910596185.1 Chrysanthemum makinoi | reverse complement strand
TTTTTAGAGGGAAGAAATTGTATAAACCTGAATTTCTAAATTCACAAAAGACCAAAATACCCCTAGGATCAAAAAGTATGAATAATTAATTTAAAGAATACCAAACAAGCTATGTAAATTCAGAAAAATTATTAAGAAATATCACATATGATCCAAATAAATTTTAAAGACTTTGTGAAGATTATTTTTATAGTTTATAATTTTATAAAATCAGTTTTGTGTTTTATAAATAGTTTGAATATATTTATTAAGTTTTATAAAGAAATAAAATTAATAAAGCTCCAATACAAATTTATAAATTAAGATCCCATTTATTATAAGTCCATTTATAATATTAAGTTTCCATAAGAAAATTAGTAAATCATATATATGGCTAATATTTATACGGTTTATTCTAACTCCTAATAACCGATTATACTAAAACCGACTCTAAAACCCCTAAATACTCCGACATTCGTTTTTCAAGGCTTAGAGATATTTTTCTTGAACGAGTTTGAAGGTAAAGAAGGTGTTAAAAAATCTGGTTCGAGGTCCTAAGGTGCTGGTTTGATCGTGGTTAGTTTCTTGGTCGATTAGGGTTTCGCCGAATAGAGTTTTTGTGTTCTTTTGTTCTAACGTCCAAATCTCATCAAGGGTATGTTTCCAATATTATTTTCACCCTACAAGTCATATAGAACCTGTAAAAATTAGTCATGTATATTTAACAAGTCGCATGGAATTGTTTTGGATTAAAAACCCTAAAACGATAAATAAATCGAACGAGTTTATAATAATTTTTAGGACCATGACCTCGATTTTCTCGAAGCTCTTATATGTTATATGACTGCCTAATAAAATACATGTTCATGAATCTCTAAGCTTGGTGTGGATTTGTCTTGGGTTTTATTGTTCAATAGCGTATGAAAAAGGAAAGAAAATAAAGAAGGACGATTAGGGTTTGCTTGTTATAATTAAGGGTAATTAATGCAGTAGTAATGATGAACTAATGATGGGTTAAACCTAGGTTTAGGGTTTGTACTTGAATTATGCATATTTCGGTTCTAAATAAAAGTTTGGGTTGGTTTTGTAAATTATGAAACTTAAGGGTTATTTCAGAACAAAGAAATACATGTACTAAACGTATAAAATAAGTGTGGGGGTTAAACGTGTAATTTTGGGTACTTAGAGGGCCATTTGAATTGTTATTAAATTGGAAAGGGTATGTTTTGTAAATTCTAAACCTTGGGCTAAAATGGTAAAATCCATAATATACAAGGTTAGATCGTGAAATTAAAGATATCAAAGGTGTATATGTAATTCGAGTAATTATGGGTCTCGACAAGTGAGTTGATTTTTGAGGCATGCATGAGTTTTGAGATATCTTCTGGCTTGTTTATCATATAATGCTCTAGGTCAAAGTGGAAATCATTGAAAGAAGTAAATATGTGAATTTAATGCGTATTTAGTAATATTAAAGAGTATGGGAAACCCTAGAACCTAAATAGGAATTTGATTAGGTTAAAAAGCTAAATGTGCAAATTCAAGTATTTCATGTAGAATGGTAAGTCTTGGTTAATCATGTAAGTTATAAAAGATTTTGTAAAATAGTTTGAAAGAGAGTCCTAAAAACTGCTCTTGACATTTGTAACCCTATACTATGAAAATGATCATATAAGTCCTCAAATAAGATATTTAACATATTAAACCCTTAAGTTTACCATTTATCATTTCCAAAACCCATAAGTTTGATAATTAATGATTAATACTCTAAAATGTTGAATTCCGCTTGTCACTAAAAATGAGAATATTCTGACAACTCTAAGAATATTAATGAGATTAATCTGTTATAACATTAATGATGCTAATAAGTATTAAGTCAATCATAATCCGTAGATTCGAAGGAGACGCGACGTTACATCTTCGTATTCCTACATTCGCTTGCTTTCCTCTCATATTTGCTTTTGGTGGTTATAGGCATCAATTCCTTTTCAAAGTAGGTTCTTATAACGTTTCTTTTCGCTAGCTTTTGTATTAGGATTTCGATGCCATTGCTATGAACCCCTTCCTCATTGTGACCCGTTGTTTATCTCAACTTATGTTTTATTTAATCATGCGATACCTGATTTGAACTTTATGATAGGAAGACTTTGATATGCATAATTGTTGAATCTTAGTATATTTGAGTATGAACCTTATGATATGAGTTATTGATATGTATTTGCTGAACCTTGTGTTTGATTAAGACTTATGTCATAATTGAAATTCGGCCAACCTAAGTTAGTTTGACACCCGTTTCACCATTAACTAACTAGTCATGGGGGTTCCATGTCCGTGTTGATGCACCATTGACATGACTCTAGGCAGTGAGAGAGGAAGTTCTGCCACGCCCCTTATTTATTATTTGTTATGAGCTCAATTTATGTTATATTATATTATCAATATATGTTTGTGGGGCGTATGGATACATCCTAGATCTGATCTCGTTGTCCGGATATGATTTGTTTTGTAAGTCGATGTCGCAGTAATACGATCTTCATAAACTCGAGCTAGCTACTTCAATTATTTTGAGATTGTTTCTATATAGTTATGATGTTTTTGATATGATATGTTCCGGGGCTCGCGGGTAGTTAAATTCAGATCCATTCAGTTATTTCTATGTTAAGTATTCTGATTATGATTCGGTATGTTCAAGTGTTAATAATTGTGTGCTGGGTTTATTATATGTTATTATCTATGTGTATGCTTTGTATGTTTTGTAACTACCGCCTACTATGCTAGGTTATGATTAATAATATGTTTTAATATGATTCGCATGCCAAGTATCATGTCATGTTGGTTTATCGTTATGAATTGTTGATCCGTGAAATGAATGTGCTAATGTGAAAGTGAGTATTCTATAAATTTAGCATGTATAATTTGTTCGGGTTATTTATGTGAACTTTGATTATACGCTAATGTTTTATTTGCCTATGTGACCGCCATGTTTTAACTCATGTTAGGATTTGATCCGAGAACTGTTTTAGCTTATGATATCTGTTTTGATAATTGCTAATGGTTATGCTATGTTTTGTCCGGTCTATCTAATTATGGTTTGCTTAATATGTTTTCTATTTGCTTGTGAGACTGCCATGATTGAATGTCAAGCTCGTTGCTGCGATATTGTTTGAGTGTGTTAAGTGAAGGTTAATTAATTTGTTGAATGCCATGTTTATTTTCTAGAAAGTGTTTTCGGTTAGCCTTAGACTTTTCTTGGTTTTATATGTAATCTATTTATTTTTGATATGCTAAATGATTGGTTGTTCTGATGTGTTTGTGTTTGTGTCATTAATGTGCTATGAGATGTTTTAAATTGTTATGTGGTTGTTTGGATTTGTGATATTTGTGCTTCCGCTAGATCCTAAAAGATTCCTCATTATCATTTTATTTTGATTTCGTCATTTGTATATTTTGTTTTGTTTAGCTTTTGTTTCGTTATATCCGCTCACTGAAGCTTTGTAAGCCAGCCGCATTTTCTTTTCCGCGGCAGGTATTTTAAGCATTCAAGATGAGCTTTATGGATAGCCGATCCGGTTGAGAGTAGAGACGAGAGCAAGATTCGATTATAGAGATCTTAGATTTATTTTGAAGTTTAGTTATTTATGTTTTCTTTCGAGTATTTTTGTAAGGCTTTCGCTATTATATATTATTTAGAGTTCCGATATGAAACCGTGACTTGTGATATCTTTACCCTTGTCGGGTTGGGTGTTACACCCCTCTAACATGAGAATAACCTTAGACCACTCAGGAATATCTCATCGTTCGGTCCTAACGGGTCAACAATTCACCTGGATTATAAAAATTTTGCACCTCAACAGGGTTAGATTACAACAAGGGAGTTTATGTCGCCTCTCCTGAACCCTCCACAAAGGAAGGATGGTTAAAACAAATTGTTTTGGATCCAACATTTTTGGACAAGACCCCAGTCACCAAAAGCTCATTCCTCGTGGCTTGGAGGATCCTATTCACTTTTGTAATTCAGTCCTCGCGGGAACCACTCATCCACTCAAGTTAACTCTATTCACGATGATGTACACCGCTTGATGAATAGGGTCATCGTCGACATAGGGAGATCATTTACATGATCTCAGAATCAAGCTACAGAGCAAAAACTAGGACGAAATACGCTTCGTATCCTAGGTTTGTCTCTTGTGCTGCAAGTGTTACCGGGTTCAAATTATCCTCAAGAAGAAAATTTGGTGCTTTACCCGCATCCGAGTCAATAAAATTTCAAAAGGACCCATCCCTTGTCACTAATATTGAATTGACGCCCATATGGTTGCTGAACAACCGAGAGGGAATCAAGTGTTTCCTAACCCTGCCCCATAAAGATAAAGGAAGTCTCGACTAAGACTAAGACCAAACCTAAGTCTCGTGGCCCGAGGCTTCAGGAACACGCCCAAGAGGCAAAATGCGCAAGACTGACCGCCACCCATCGGGCGACCAAGCAACATCCACCTGGTAACAACGAAGGACACCGGATAAATCACAATCGTGCCTTGGTCCCAACTACTACCCCCAAGATCCAGAGGGAAACAAACAACCCTCGGGTAGGGAGCCTTCAACTACCAATGATGACATTAGCAAATCAAAGCCTTTGCCCGAGGGCACATGAATGATCCCAAAGACTCAGAGGGAACCAAACAACCCGTTGATAGGGATATCACCTTCATCGACTCTGCTAAAGGCACCGAAAAACCCATCGTCTGTGGGTCTGGGGACAAAGACGTGAGGAAAGAAACAACCCGCCGATACGGAACCCAAAACCAATCCTGACTCCAGAGAAGTGTTGGGTTTTAGGTTCCTTGAATCAAGAATTACTCTAAGTGCTGGAACCACGGACATGTTTGATACAACCACGATGAAGAATGTAACCGCTGATGAAGACAAACCGCTGCTAGTAGTATTGTGTAACCACTGATATTGATATGTAACCACTGCTAGTCTTGTATAGTCGGTTTAGTTTATTGTATTAGATAAATATGGAAAAGATATTTATCTTGTAGGTTACGAATTGTATTATGTAAAGGACTCCTTAGTCTATAAAAGGAGGTCCTAGGTTAGATTAGATATAATTATGTTTTATATCTAAGGCCCATACACTTCAAGGTTGTAAAACCCTAATACTCAAAGTATATCTCGTATTAATAATAATATTGAGGTGTTGAATGTTTATTGTTCTTCTTCTTAAGATTAAGTATTAAATTTCGCGTGATACTTAATAAGCATTTGTTCTAAGTCAGTTTCTATAATAGATCGTTTGCTCAACTGGGATCAACAAGTGGTATCAGAGCTTGTGATCTAGAAACTGTAATCAAGAAGAGGTCAAGTTAAGTTTTGAACAAGTAAGATAAGATGTCTGACGAAACACACATGGTTACTGCTTCAAAGGTGCCCATGCTCAAGCATGGTGAGTACCAAATCTGGAGGATGCGAATAAGGCAATATATTCGCATGATTGATTATGCTCTCTGGGATGTTGTGGAAAAAGGTGATACTCTTCCTAAGAAGGGTGATGATGGCAAAGAAATAGCCATTGTTAGTGAGATTGACAAGGCTAAGAGAAAGATGGAGATTAAAGCTCATAGTATTCTCTCTATGGGAATACCTAATGAATATGCTTTGGATTTTTGAACAATATGAGTCTGCTAAAGAGTTACTGGATGCTCTTGAGACAAGGTTTGCTGGTAATGAAGCCACAAAGAAATCAAGGAAGAATATGCTCAAACATCAGTTTGAAAACTTCACTGCTTTGAGTGGAGAAAAACTTGATGGCACCTATAACAGACTTCAAAAGCTTATCAGCCAATTGAAGTCAGTGGACTACAGAGTTCTCAAGAAGATATTAATCTAAAGTTCATCAGAAGTTTATCACCTCGACGGGCTATGCATACTATTGTGTGGAGGAACAAGGATGACTTTGAAAAGATGACTCTGGAAAATCTCTTCAACAACTTGAAGGTATATGAGTCTGAGAATAACATTGCCGTGCATCTTCTAATCAAAACTTGCTTTTGTTTCAACTAATCACAAAAGTACACAAGATGTATCCACTGGTGCTTATGGTATAACCACGGCTATTGCAAACAATACCACAAGTAGTGATAATGTCGTGATAGTGCAATTTGTGCTTTTCTGGCCGATTTAACTACTGTTATGTTTTGAATCAAGATCTTGATCAAATTGATCCTGATGATCTTGAGGAGATTAATCTTCAATGGCAAATGGCAATGTTGACTCTACAAGCAATGAAGTTTTTGAGAAGGACAGAAGACAGTCAAGTATGATGGTAAAAGAAGAGCTGGATTTGACAAAAGCAAGATGGAGTGCTTTAACCGCAAGAAGAAGGGTCACTTTGCAAGGGAATGTCGAGCACCTAAGAGGATTGAAGGCATCATGAAGACCACTAAAGAGTCTCACCTCTTCAAAGATTGTGGCTCAAGATGGTCTTGGTGATTATGACTTGAGTGATGAAATTGAAGAAGGACCCAATGCAGCTTTTCTTGCTAGTGAAGCTTCAAAGAGCATATAAATTTGCTCTAATGGCATATGCTTCATCTTCCGGTTCAGATTCTGAGGTATCTAATGAGTCTACTTGTTCTTTTAAGTCATGTCAAGATAACTTAGAATCTCAAAAAGCTATCACCGAGAGTTTAAGAAAAGAAGTAGAAACACTGTCTATGGACAACCTAGGTTATAGAGTTGGTCTAGAAAGTGTGGAAGAGAGGCTTAATTACTGTATCAAATGTGAGTTTGAGTATGTTGATAAAATTAATATACTAGGTGGAGAAATTGATCTTAAGGATAAGGAGATTAAGATGCTTAAAGAGAAACTAGAACAAGCTGAGAGTGTAAAAGTAGAAGCCCTAAAAGAAAAATAAAAACATGTTGTTAGGGTTGCTAAAACACAATATGCTTCGATCTAGTAAAAAACCAATAGGTCAAAAATTGTTCAAGGATGGAACTGGCCTAGGCTACAATGATATGCCACCACCTACCCTTATGCAACATGCACCACCTCCAAAAGAGCTCTCATTTAGCAGTGAATTTAGTTTCAACAAACCTGTAGGTGAGACTAAAAAGAATGAATCACCTAAGATAGGTTCTAATAAGTCATCTGATTCTCCCATCATTGAAGAATGGGAATCGATAATGAGGAAGATAGATCAGATCAACACAGCCTGAGAAGATAGAAACTCTTAAGAAAGTTGATACTAAGCAAGCCAACCTTGTGCCTAGATTTGGAGCTCAAATTGCTAAGAAAATAGTAGAGTACAAGGAAGTACCTAGGGAACAGTTAAAAAGATATATACCTAGGGGAAACCAGATAAACTTCAATGGACTAATTTCAAATAGGTTAGGCAATGAGTTTTAACGTGTTAAAAAGGCTTGTTTTTCATGTGGTAGTTTTCAGCATTTACAGAGAAATTGTTATAAAAATTGCACCACAAGTTTGGAATCATTGGAGGAGGGTAAATCACCAAAACTTTTCAAAGAAAATAAACCCTCATCCTAACAGAAACATGATTCCTGGAGCAGTGTTAATGAGGAATGGGAATACAAAATCAATTGTCACTGCTTCTTCCAAATGGGTTCCAAACCACTGCTAAGCAAAGTGTAAACACGGCTAAGCAAAATCAAACCACTGCTAAGCCAAAAATCACCACAGATAACAAAGAAGTTTTAAAAATTCCAAAGGTGATAATTGATACGATGGTTGGAAATCATTTTTATGTGTTAAGGCCTCAGAAGTTGGCAATGGAAGCCTAAGACCAAGGTTTTACATCATGTCAACTGCATCAATGCCTAAAAAATTTGATTATATTGATGACAGGCGTAATCCAAGTCAGATTTGCTTGGGTCCACAAAAGGAACTAACTTGTTTAATTTCATGTGTCGGGCAATCTACAAGATGAGCTAAAAGACAAAGGAGTTTTTGATAGTGGTTGCTCTGGGAACATGACTTGGGATGGGAGCAACCTGGAAGATTTTGAATCTTTTGATGGAGGATATGTGGCTTTTGGCAACGATCCAAAGGGAGGAAAGATACTTGGAAGAGGCACAATCGAACAGAAATTTAGACTTTGAAAAGGTCTATTTGGTACAAGGACTTAAGTACAATCTATTCAGTGTTTCTCAAATGTGTGATAAGAAAAACTGGATACTTTTTGGTGAAACCGAGTGTGGTGTTGTCTCCTGAGTTTAAGATGCCTGATGAGAAGTTTATACAACTTAGGGTACCTAGGAAGGAAAATATATATTGTTTTGATCTTAAAGATGTCCTTCCAAATAGGTCCTTAACATGTTTGTTCGCTAAAGCATCTGTGGATGAGTCTAAGTTATGGCATAGAAGATTAGGTCACCTCACTACAAAACAATCAATAAACCGGTAAAAGGCAACTTAGTGAGAGGGTTACCTTCTAAGGTTTTTGAGTGTAAGAACTGTGTGGTTTGTCAAAAAAGGAAAACAACATAGAGCTTTTGTAAGACCAAACTGTCAACAACATCATCACACAACCAATGTTTATGCTTCATATGGACTTATTTGGACCTACCTTTGTTAAAAGTTTGAAAATAGCGCGATTGCCTAGTTATCACTGATGATTATAGTAGATTTTCCTGTATACTTTTTGGCGTAGCTAAGAGTGAGACTAGTGAGATCCTCAAGAGTTTCATTACTAAGATAGAAAATCTAGTAAATCATAAGGTAAAGATAATTGATGAGTGTGTAAATACTCATCATTTTTGGGTCAAATCTGAACTGCAAAACGTTTAAAAATGCTCAGAAATGCATCAAAATACTGAAAATATCTCAAAATTGCATTTTATATGTTTCTGATGCAAATGTTTAAAATCGATGAAAATGAGCTAAGTTTGCATAATTGGCGTTTACCCCCAAGTTTCAAAAGTTGTCAGAATAGTCCTCGAAATAATTTAATTAATTTGAAAAAAAAATCACCAAAGGTCCTTTTAAAATCATAAGTTGTCAAAATTAATCCTTTGGTGAAAAATATCAAAAGTTTTGAGAAATTACAAGTTTGGTCCTACAAGTTTCAAAATTGGCAAAAATGGTCCTTGGAAATTTGAAAATGTCTATTTTGGTCCTTGGACTATTGAAGCTTGTCAGTTTTGGTCCCTTGAAACAACTTTTAAAGAATGGCGTGATTTGGTCCTTCAAGTTTAAAATTCCATGGTCCTTATGTTATTAAAACAAACCAAACCCTTTTTGGCCCTTGTCAAAACCCATTGACCCTGCCAAACCTTGTGACCCCCTGTTTTGACCCCCCTTTTTAATATAAACCCAAGTCAAACCCCGGTCAACTTCCGCCTCACCCTTTCCCTCTCTCTTTTCTTTCTTCCCCACTGCCATGCCTCGCAACACTCCACCATTCCATCCGCCTCTTCCCCACTCACCATGTTCCCCCTACCTCCACCAAACTCCAAAATGCATTTAATGCATCCCTCTTTCCTTGCACTCAACCCTCCATCTGTTAAAACCAATTTGGCCAAAACTAATCAAATGGCTAAAATCTTCTCAACTGATCCAATGGCTACAAATGCAAGTGGGATCTGCTCAGAGGTCAAGTGGGAGGAATTTCACATATAAAAAGAGAAGAAAGAGAAGCAAGAGGAGAGTAGTACTTAGTTTTAAATTCTCATGTATGTCGTTTTTTCTTAAACTGTCTTAATTAGTCTCTAAATTTGTAACTTAAAGCTTTATTGTATTGAAACTAAGTTGTTTAATCATTGTGCTCACTTTCAAATATCAATTCAAGGTTTTACATAAGTTTCCTGTTTTTATCATTCACTGTTGAAAAATCAGTTGTTATGCCATACTCCTGTTCCAAGTAGCTTATTTATAACTTGAATGTTTATTTAAGCTTATTATAGCTTTTAGTGTTTATAAAGCAGCTTAAGCAAAATATCGTTGGTCAACAAAAGTCAAATCAAAAGCAATGGACATGGAAATGGTTATTGGTTGTTGCAGAGCTTGGAATGGGTTGGAAATAGCTTAGAATAGTGGTATTGGGTTGGCTTAAGCTGCAATATAAGCCGACACTTGTGAGTGTTATTCTCATTTTCATTTTTAACTAAGTTTGCATTTTGTGCTTATATTTGAATATGTGGTCATTAAATGGTTTAGACCTGTTTAATTAGTGGTAACTAAGATAATTAGATTCAGTTTAAGTGAGATTACAAGCTAATTCAGTGGTTAGCTTAGTTTAATTTACAAATCGGCCATATAACTAGTGTTTGATTGGACAACTATATTTAGCTTGAGGCTTGGTATGTGCTCAAGATCTAAGCTTAGGTCTCATTTAGGTTCATTGCAAGATAAATCAAGAAGTAATCCACATCCTAGCACACTAAAAAGTCAAAATTGCATAACATCTGCCCTGGGATCGATTTGTTTGATTCAAGAGCTAGAAGCTTGCAAATAGGTTTAGGAATACTTAAAATAGCTTGCATCAGTCTTAGTTTATCATAATACATCATAATCAGTCATTCAATTGGTTTCAAAGATCACAAAAGTCAACTTTTCAATTCTGTGTCAAAAGTCAAAAATTGAAAAATGCAGTTTTGGCAAAACTTTGATATAATTTTTTGATGTGTCAGGCCTGGGCAATTTCATTAAAACTTTGGGGTTAATAACTTGAATTGGTCAAGAATTGAAAAATGGTTTGTAGATTTTAGTAATTTTGTAAAAGCTTCAAATTAGCTTGTCAAATGGGTCATAAATGCCTCTGCAGTACTCGACTCGCTGGACATCGAAGTGTAAAAGCTTGTGCTAAGCTCACAACAAGCTCATGGGAGCTTGCCTTGGGCTAATTTTTGGTTTATATGCTCGTTCAGTGTCTACTTGAGGTTGTGATAATTGGTTTGGGTTCCAACTAGGTAGGTAGCTTATTTTTAAGCTTGAAATCACCTCCAAACTGAATTCTTGTTTGATTTTGGACCCATAAGCTAGTAGCTTGTTGTTTAGAGGTTTAGAGTAACTGGAATTAGTTGCATTTGGGTACTTTTAGCATATTATAGCTTCTATAATCAGTTGGTGGTCTTTGGTGTTCATTTGCTTATTCCAAGTGCTTATTTATAAGCCCTTGTAACTGCAGCTCCATATTCTCACACACAAGCCACTGTTTTTATATTTTTCATAGATTCATAATATTAATTTAGACTTTTCCTGAATTTTTCATATTTTTCTAGCATTGTTTGCTATTTTTTTCATTTAAAACAGTTTTTAAGCCTTTTTAATTAGCCTTTAATACAATTAAATCAGAAAAACTTCAAAAAATTAAGTTTTCATTTTTCCTAGGTTAAGATAAATATAAAAAGTCAAAAAAATATTTTTCCAGATTTTTCATAGTTTAATTTGTAATTTTTAGCAATTTAATTAGTTTTAAATAGTTTTTAATTCATAGAAAATAAAAAAATAATCAAAAAAATATAAAATTAGTTTTGAAAATTATATTTAGTTATTTTAGATTTTTCTAAGTCATAATTTCATTTTTTTAGCTTTATTTCATATTTTCTTGTATTTTAGGCTATTATTTAATAAGTAGAAATAGTTTTTAATTAATAATAATTAGATAAATAGTTTTAAAAATAATTTGATTTTTCTAAAAATTTTCTCTTATTATTAGGTTTGTAAAAATGTCATTTTCATATTTTTAGGATTAATATCGTTTAAGTTTCACATTTCTTTTATACGCCACGTAGTTTTAAATTAAGTTTTATAAAAGAAAATCAAAACACTATTTTGCAAATAGTGATAGCGTTTATTTAATATATTTTATCTTTTTAATTTTCTTTAATTTGCATTTAAGCCCCTGTAGTTTATAAACATTTTCTTTAGTTATAATCAATCATACCTCTTTTCCGTTCAAATCTTCTCGATCACTATTCGTTTGATTATTCTCGCATTGCTCGTTGGGACATAACGCACTGGGAAACACTATACTCTCCTGATCTTCATTGCATTGGTGTCTGAACTGTTTTAAGTTTCTTACGGTTAGCCATTCACAAGTGGCTAGCTTGTGTGAGATAACTTGACGGTTTAGCAGCAATCAATAATCAGATGTGATAATGGAACCGAAGTTTAAGAATGCCGTGATGAATCAGTTTGTGTAGTTAAAGGTATAAAGAGACAGTTTAGTGTTGCTAGAACACCACAACAAAATGGTGTAGCTGAAAGGAAAAATAGGACACTAATTAAGGCTGCTAGGACAATGTTGTCGAATCAAAGCTACCAACTACCTTTGGGTTTGAATGAGGAACTCGGTGCAAGTTATGTGCGTATAGTATATGTGAAGCCTCATAACAAGACCCCCTATGAGCAGTTACATGATAGGAAGCCAATGATTGCATTCCTAAAACCTTTGGGTGTCCTGTTACTATCTTGAATACCATAGACTACCTAGGCAAGTTTCAAGAAAAGCAGATGATGGATACTTTTTAGGCTACTCTTCAAATAGTAAAGCTTTTAGAGTATACAATGAGGGACTAGAATTGTTGAAGAGAATCAGATGTTCAATTCAAGTGAAAAGACTCCTAGTGTTGAGACCAAAGGACCGTGACCGGTCAGTTTAACATTAATATGCTAACCAAATCTATGAATTATGAGGCTATCATTGCAGGAACTTCCACTAATGTTGATGTACTAAAAGGATTCCGATGCGTACAATTTCTAAGGAAGCTGATTCTCCTCAAGAGTTCTATCTGCTTGAAAATTGGAAAGCTAGTCTGTCTCACCCATCATTGAGAAGTTTATAGGTCCCACTGATGATGATGTATTGAATACTGGAGGCAATGTTAATCATCATCAATATAAGGATGAGTTGTTGGAAAGATAACCTGTTGGTAGAGGAAATTGAAAGAAGAAAAAAGCATTCTCAAGAACCACTGCTAAGCCAAACCAAAGCACGGATGTTATAATGCAAACACCGATAAGCCAACTTCTACCACTACCAATATCGAAACCACAGTCAAGGGTATGATGATGGTACTTTCTTTGGGCCAACTGCGAAGCCATTATTTGGTGAAGAGGAGTATCCACATGATCCCATATGCCGCTTTGATTGAAATTGATACTCCTAACATGATGAAGACATGGATGATTTCTTCAATGCTGATTTAACTAATTTGGAACATGTCATTCATGAAAGTCCTGTTACCTCAACAAGGATTCATAAGATTCATCCTAAGAAACAAATACTTGGAATTTTAAACACCCCTGTTCAAACAAGAAGCAATGTTTAGAATACAAAACCTTCAACAAGGTTTCTTTGCAAGATCACTTCACAAAAGAAACATCATAAAGATCTGCAAATTGCATGTTTGCTTGTTTTCTGTCTCAAAAGGAGCCCAAGAGAGTTGAAGAAGCATTATCTCAAGAAGGATGGGTAGAATCAATGCAAGAGGAGCTTCTTCAGTTCAAACTACAAGAGGTTTGGACATTGGTAGATCTTCCAAATGGTAAGAGGGCAATTGGGACAAAATGGGTGTTCCGAAACAAAAGAGATGAAAGAGGTATTGTTGTGAGGAACAAGTCAAGGTTGGTTGCTCAAGGATACACACAAAATGAAGGCTTGATTATGATGAGGTGTTTGCTCCAGCTTGCAAGAATTGAGGCTACTAGATTGTTTTTTAGCTTATGCTTCATTCTAGAATTTTTGTTGTGTATCGATGGATGTTAAAAGTGGATTTTTGTATGGCACATTGATGAGGAGGTTTATGTTTGTCAACATCCCTGGTTTTGAAGATCCTAATCATCCTCGACAAGGTTTTCGGGTGAGGAAGGCTATGTATGGTTTGCATCAAGCCCTAGGCATGGTATGAGTGTCTGTCTACTTATTTGATGGACAATGGTTTAAAGAGGGTGATTGATAAAACTTTGTTCATTAGAAAGCACAAAGATGATATTTTATTGGTTCAGGTTTATGTAGATGACATCATATTTGGCTCAACCAATAAGGAGCTGATTCGCTCCAAACCGTCAAGTTTTCTCACACAAGCCGGCCACTTGTGAATGGGTCGACCGTGAAGAAACTTAAAATGCTCGAAGCAAATGCAATGAAGATCGGAGAGTATAGTGTTTCGGTCGTTATGTCCCAAATGAAGCTATGCAATGAATCACCAAACGTATAGTGATCGAGATTTGAACTAAAAAGAGGATTTTGAAGGATTATAACTAAGAAAAAGCAAATAAACTACAAGGGCTTAAATGCAAATTAAAGAAAATTAAAAAGATAAAAAAAAATTATTAAATAAACGCTATCACTATTTGCAAAACGATGTTTTTGATTTTTCTTTTATAAAACTTAAATTAAAACTACGCGACGTATAAATGAAAATATGAAACCTAAACAATATAAAACCTAAAATATGAAATGATATTTTTACAAACCTAATGATAAAAGAAAATATTTAGAAAAAGAAAATTATTTTATAACTATTTATTTAATTATTATTAATTAAAAACTATTTTAAACTATTTTATAATAACCTTAAAATACAAGAAAAATAGGAAATAAAGTAGAAAAATGAAATTATGACTTAGAAAAATCAAAAATAACAAAAGAGAATTTTCAAAACTATTTTTGTATTTTTCTGATTATTTTTCTATTTTCTATGAATTAAAAACTATTTAAAACTAATTAAATTACTTAAAAATACAAATTTAACTAAGAAAAATCTAGAAAAATATTTTTTTTGTCTTTTTATATTTATCTTAACTTAATAAAAATGAAAAATTATTTTTTTGAAACCTTTCAATTAATTGCAATAAAAGCTAATAAAAAGTACTAAAAATTGATTAAAAATACGAAAATAGCAAACTAAACTTAGAAAAATCTGAAAAATTCAAAATAAGTCTAAAATAATAAGAATCTAGGAAAATGGAAAACAGGTGGTTGTGTGTGGAATTATGCAATCTGCAATGCAAGGTGCTAGTGAGCACTTCAAATAAGCTAAATGACCAAATGAGCACCAATCCAAAGACGAAGCTAAAATATGCTAAAAGTACTTAAAAAACAACTTATTGCAACTATCCTAGACCAATCGAAATGCAAGTTTACCAGATTTGGATGATTTGAGCTTATGAGTTAAAAATGGTTTAGGGTCTACTTTGGACTTAAGCAAGCTACAAAATAAGCTAAAATGAAAACCAAGGATTGAAACCTAAACAAGACCAGTGGCTACTTATAATCCAAAAAAACAGACCTAGACAAGCTCTTGAGAGCTTGTGACAAGATCTGCAAGTTCTGCACAAAACCTGTGTAGCTCGCCCTACACAGGCATATAATCCCACATTCACAAGCCTTTTGAGACTTCTAAAAATTGACAAAATTCCACAAAAATGATAATAAGAAATAAGACCAGTTGAACTTTTTAAACCTACAATTTTTCACTTAATTTTCACCCAAGAATGAAGCAATGATAATTCCTCTCAATTGGGTGAAAAGTGGATTTTTCAACTTTGACTTATGAAGCAGTTGAGAAAGGTTTGACTTTGGTGAGATTTGCAATCAATTTTAGGACTGATTATGAAGTATTATGATGAGATGGAACTATCAAAGCTATGACTATGAATTTTAAACACAAACAGTCTTGATTTTCAAGAATCCAAAATAAAGTATGAGATTGAGACAAGAATGGTGAAATTGATTTTAGCTTTTATGTGCACAATATTGAGACAGATATGAGCATAATAGAACTAAACAAGCCAAAATCAACAAGAATTATCCACTGACAAACCTAAAACATGTGTCTCGCTGACAAAACCAAACACCCTTAATAAGACTGATATGCAAGTTTTTATGAGCTAAACACCTAACTAGCTAACATTATGGATCAAACTGAGTTAAATAGACCTAAATACAACTATTTAAACATGTCTCAACTATTTCTAACCACAGTTACCAAATATGCAATGAACATGGAAAAAACTCACAATAGGTCCCTAGCCACAATGGCTTGCCATCAATCAAAACCAGAACTCTATCCTATTTCTATCAACCCATATAACTTTAAATCAACCCAAACCAGACAAGCATAACCCATATCCATTTCATACCCATTCTTGCTCCAGTTTGACTTTCATTGACCAATATCCAAAGTAGCTTAAAACTTGAATACAAGCTTACAAAAAGCTATGAGGAGCTTGCATAAGCTTATTTGAGCTTATAAATAAGCTATTGAAACTTTAATATCAGATTTTGAATTTGAAAATTGCAACAGTTGACATAAAAGATGAAATGTGAACTAAAACTTGAATTGATACTTGATAAGAGTTTTAATACACTGAAACTACTAAGTTTGATACAAATTAGCTTGAAATTACAATTGAGAAACTATACATTTTAAAAAACTAAACTAAGTGCTCCTTTGCTTCTTGCCTCTCTCTTCCTTTTTATACACCAATACATCTTATCTCACCTCTCTCTTCAAATCCCAAAGAATAATCTTGGCCCTTGGATTGGTTGGTATCATCTTGGCCGTTTAATTGGTTTTGGCGCCAAAAGTGAGTATAAGCCAGCTGGGGGGTTGAGTGTTAGGTTGAAGGTGCATTAAATGCATTTTTGGCTTGGGGTGTTTGGAGTGATATGGTTAGGTATGGTGATGATGGAGGAGGGGGGGTATTAAAAGTGTGCGGTTGCAGGTGATGATGGAGGGAAAGGGAACCCGTGAGGGGGTTTGACCTTTGTTTGACCGGTGTTTTAATATTTTAAAGGAAAGGGGTCAAAAGGTAGTGTCCAAATGGGATTGGCAGGGGTCATATGGTGTTGGGAATTACGGTAAGCTATTGAACATGCTGAAGTTACTACTGGATCTGCTGAAGTATCGGCCGAAGAGTTTCTACCAAAGAAGGATGGATTCTGCTGAAGTTATACTTCAGCTGAACTATTAATGCAGAGATCGTGATTCTGCTGACAGTGCTAATCCACGTAGGAGAGATAAGCGCCGTATGTAGGCCGATGCGTGAAAAGTAAGCGCTGTATGAAATATAGGTTACCGTGATGATACAGAGCTTACTCAGAATAAACAATATCATTAGTAAAACAATATGATTAGTTGCATGGTTGTCTAAATGCATGCTTGGTCTATGTTTGTATTAGAGCGTATATTGTAAACGCTGGGAGTCATTAGGTTTCTTGCCTATAAAAGGAACCAAAATAGTTTGTAATAGATAAGTTTTTCTCAAGTCTTCAATATCTTAAAATTATCCAAAACATAGAGTTTCGATAATAAAAGATCCATAGAGGATCAAAGAGTTCTTAGTCATTATAACTTGTGTTTACATTCCGCTAAAGAATACAAGTTGTAGAGATCTTCTATTAGTTTGCTTGTGATTACATAGGCAAAACTAACGATCTCCGAGTGCTTAAAGATCTATCAAGGTCTCTGTGTTCAACAAGTGGTATCAGAGCCTCTGAAAGTCTCTACGATATAGAACCATTCATACCTCATACAACCAAACATACCCTCACCATGCCTGGATCCGATAATGAAACTGAAGTCACCAACACAAACAACACCAACACCACTTCCATGCAACAGCTTAGTCTTTCAAACAATAATGGAAAATTTCCTTATTTGAAAAGGGAAGAATATGATCTTTGGACTATGAAGATGGAAAACTGGATTTCCAATATTGATTGGAATCTGTGGGAGGTGGTAAAGAAAGGAAACAATTTAAAGAAAATGATTCCGATTGTGGATGAGAAGTTTATCATGGCTCCTCCCAAAACTGCCAAGAAGTACTCGCCATGCAGAGAGAGCACAAAGTAAAAACTATTCTGCTTCAAGCCATTCCCAAGATCACCGTGTGATTTTCACCATATGGATGATGCAAAAGACATATGGATGGCTCTCAAAGCAAGGTTCCGTGGAAATGAAGAATCGAAAAGAATGAGAAAGTCCATGCTAAGGCAACAATTTCAAGACTTTAATATCTCCGAAGAAGAAGGTATCCACAAGGGATACGACAGGTTCCATAGGATTTTGAGTCAGCTAAACCAGCTAAATGCAAAACCTGATAATGATGATCTGAACTCAAAGTTCCTTCGATCCTTGCCTCCATCATGGTTACATGTAAGTATAGCCCTCAAGGCTAAAGGTGGATCGGACATGCTCACCTTTGATGAGCTGTACAACAGACTCAGAACTCTTGAACCTGATGTCAAACTTCATACCGTACATCTTCTTTCCCTGCAGCCTTTGTTGGGACATCTCACTCCAACATGATGGTACAAGCTCCTAGTTCCAACTACTTTCCATCATCTCCTAGTTCCAACTACTTTCCATCATCTTGCTCTCCCGCTCCACCACATAACACTCGCCCTAGTCCACCATGTTCTCAAACTAAGACTAGTAGTGTAATGGAGGATGTTCTTCATTCATTTGTTGCTGATTATGATACTCACAGTATCTGGCATATGAAGACTTTGATCAGTTGGACCCACTTGAAATGGAGGAGATGAAACTGAAAATGCAGTGGCATTGCGTCAGTGGACATCAAAAGGTTTGAAGAGAAGTCTGAAGGAAGTTTGCTTTCGGGAAAGGAACCGCTCGCTTTGACAGGAGGAAAGTCAAGTGTTTCACTTGCCACCGTGATGGGGCATTTCAAGGGAATGCAAAGACAGGAAGAGTGGAGATGGAGCTAACTACATTTACTATCAGCAGAAACAAGAGGAAGTGGAGCTTCAGCAGCTCTACTCACCATGGATGAACAGTCACTGGATCTGCACATGAACTCGTGAATGAGGAAGCTCATGATAATGATAAGCTTGGATTCCGCAAGGTGTACTTCGATGAAAGGCATGATCAATTTGCCTTGATGGGACTATCTCGTGTACACAAATCTGATATTTGGTTGTAGTCTTAGATACAACGAACTTAAAGAAGAATATGATTCTATGAAACCTAAATTCGATGAATGCTATGTTGAAAATGAAGCTCATAAACCTGGCATTAAAATCTGAGAAAGGCAAAAAGTATGGTTTCAAAAGAATCAAATAGCTTATGAAGAAAAGATAAAAGTGTTACAGTTTGATCTAGAAGTTGCAAATAATTACTTAAAACTATCTGAGAAAGCAAAGGATGAAGCTGTGTCTGAGAACCTAGAGCTTAAAGAAAAATTAACTGAGGAAATAGCTAGGCATAACCAATGGTTAATTTCAGGTGATAATCTGGCTAGAGAAATCTATAATAGTCAATCAGTAACCTCTGGCTTAGGATTAGGCTTTCAAAAGTATGTGGGAGTAGAAGCTAGGTATGATGGTCAAATCCACACCAGCCAGGTTAGCTAACTTTGTAAAGGAGGGTAATATGCATGCTGTCCCCGACCTATTGAGGGAATTTATGCCACATGACCATCCATCAATGTTGACTTTGATGGATCACATCATCTATATGGCAAAAAGTCAAAGACTTGCTGCACCCTATACCTCATCTAATGACTTTGTCTCTTGCTCACAAAGGACAACTCATCGGATCAAGGGTCTACTTCCTATGAAAGCTGTGATTCACATGAGAAGTCTGACCTTCCCAAGCATGAGCCTACACCCAAGCCTCGCATCCCAGCCTACTTACAAGCCTTCTAAGGAAGCTGCTGAGGAATCAACTTCCAAGACAGTTTCTTCCGAAGACTTGTCTTTTAAATCTTTGAATAATCAGCCTTAAAAACAATTCCTTGAATGTTTCCGATTTAAGTACTTCTGCATGTAATCAAACATCTCCCTATTTGAATAAATCTTCTAAGAAGAAAACGTGTTTTGTATGTGGAAGTAAATTTCATTTAATTAAGGATTGTGATTTTTATGAACTAAGGTTGGGTGCATGTGCTACTCACCAAAAACATAAATCTAAGTGGACCAATGTTGATAATATTCCACCTTATGTCCCACAAGCAGCTTATGTCCCACAAGCAACTAATACTGACTCCCATTGGAGAGGTTCAGTTACCAGACCTTATGTGCAACCAACTAGCCCATACTTTAAACATGGTTATTGGCCTACATATGTTGACTCTATGTATGCTGGGATGGGATATGGGAGTACTGCTATGAAGCCCTCAAAGAAGTTGTTCTTGGACTATCAAGGGACCCAATCATCAATGGAGGACCAAGAACAATGGTGGATCCTTTAGATCTTCATGTCCTACTACACTGTGATTCATAAGGCAGTTCAAGTCAAGAATGACTTGAACCTCCTTTGAATACTAACAGTATGTATATATTTCTTTTGTTGTTTGTAGGATCATCCCCTTAAGCATAAGAATGTTGGTATTGTTGATAGTTGTTCCGTATGTCCTGGGAACAGAGATATGATGTACAACTTTGTTCCTATAGAAGGAGGAGGCAATGTGATGTTTGGAGGAAGTGATGGGAGTATCACAGGAAAAGGCACCATAAAGACACCTCATCTGGATTTTGAAAATGTGTACTATGTTAAGGAACTTCAGCATTTCAACTTATTCTCTGTTTCACAAATATGTGACACCAAGAACAAAGTACTCTTCTCGAGAATGAATGTATCTTGTTCGTCTAAAGACTTCAAACTCCAGAAGATACTTCAATTTCACAAAGTCCCTCGAACTCACAATTTATACACATTCAACCTCAATGAAGTTCAACCCGTGGTGACCTCACGTGTTTGGTGGCTAAAGCATCCCTTGATGAATCTACTAAATGGCATAGGAGGATGGTTCATGTGAATTTCAAGACCATTAACAAACTCTCTAAAATGGGTCTTGTTGAAGGTCTTCCTTCCAAAGTTTTCACCAATGATCATAATTGTGTTGCATGCAACAAAGGAAAACAACACAGAGCCTCTTACAAAGCTATCAATACTATGAGCATCATTTCGAACCTCTTCGTTGCTCCACATGGATCTGTTGGCCCAACTCAAGTCAAGCATTGATCATAAGTACTTGCTTGGTTATCAACGATGGCTATAGCAGATTTTGTTGTTTTTTTCTAACCAAAGATGAAACATCTCAGTGCCGATCAATTCATCACCCTTGTTGAAAATCAGTTGAACAAAAAGGTTAATGGAATTCGGTGTGATAATGGGACAGAGTTAAAAAATGCTATTCTTATAGAACTCTGTGGGTCTAAAGGCATCAAAAGGGACTATAGTAATCCAAGAACCCCTCAACAAAATGGGGTGGCTGAAAGAAAGAATAGGACCTTAATAGAGGCTGCAAGATCAATGCTTGCAGACTTTAAACTGCCCACTATGTTTCGATCGGCTGTTGGCACAGCGTGCTATGTGCTAAACAGGGTCTCCATTACTAGACCACAACTCAAAACACCATATGAACTTCTCTTTGGGAAGGTTCCTGCATTCACTACCTAAAACCTTTGGGTTGTCAAGTGACCATTCTCAACACCGTGATCCGTTGGGAAAGTTTGATGAGAAGGCCGGATGATGGTTACATTGTGGGTTATTCACTCATAGTAAGGCATACAGGGTGTACAATTTGCAAGCCAAGAAGATAGAGGAGACGTTGAACCCGAGATTTTTGGAAGATAAGCCTAATGTTCAAGGATAGGGTCATACGTGGTCTTTTGACCTTGACTACTTAATCGATTATTTGGGGTACACCGCACATTTGGCCAACCAAAATGCAGGTCCTCAAGAGTCTTCCACTAACAATGCAGGTCCCTTAGATGATGACTCTAAAAATGAGTTTGAAGATGATGAGCAACCTATACTTGTGTTCTCTTCTCCCTAAAAATATTGCAGGTACCACCTCCAAGGATATTGCTGATACGAGTGATGAAGATGAATCACATTATGCTAAGGACCTTGCTAGGCTCCGGACTCAAGAATTTGCCGCTAAGCTTGAAGCAGAGAAACTGAATGGAGAGGTTACTAATGAAGGAGTCAGTAGAAACCATGGTTTCTGAAGTTGATTTACCACACCTACCATCCACAAATCCAATCGGCTATGCCATTCTTCTCATGTTCCTTCTCAAGTGTCTTCGAATTTGGTGAACCCTATACACGTCAAAACCTTCGATCTTGGAAATCATCAACCCAAAATCGCATTTTCACCTCACCCTCTTATGATGTGGAGTTTGAACCAACCATCACTAATCTTGATTCATCCATTGAAGTCAACCCCATCGAGAGGATCAATCTTGCTCATCCTCAATCCAACATTATAGGTGATCTTCCGCACCGTTAGAACTAGAAGAGCTATCACCAGCCCTCGCTTGGGACAGATTGCTTTTTCTCTTATGTCTCCAACCAAAGAAAGAGACAATCACAATGACTTCAAGCATTGTCTGTTTGCTTGTTTTCTTTCTCAAGTGGAACCAACAAGTGTTTCTCAAGCTCTTAACGATTCAAGCTGGCTAGAAGCAATGCAAGAAGAGATGCAACAATTTCACAATCAGTAGGTTTGGATCTTGGTTCCACTTCCTGATGGGAAATATGCCATTGGGACAAAGTGGATTTTGAAGAATAAGAGAGATGCTCGGGGTGTTGTGATCAAAAACAAAGCAAGATTAGTGGCTTAAGGATTCAGACAGAGGAGGGATTGATTATGATGAAGTGTTTGCACCTGTTGCCAGAGTTGAAGCCATTCGCATTTTCTTGGCTTATGCTTCTTACATGGGTTTCATGGTATACCAGATGGATGTTAAAGGTGCTTTTCTATATGGAGAGATTGAAGAAGAAGTTTATGTCACTCAACCCAAGGGATTTGAAGACCCAGATCACCCAAATCATGTTTACAAGGTTGTCAAAGCTCTCTATGGCTTACATCGTGCACCTAGAGCTTGGTATGCTAGGATTTCATCATTCCTGCTGAAGCATGGCTATAGGAGAGGTGCTATTGATAAAACTTTGTTCTTAAAGAAGAATTACTCAGACATCATTCTTGTGCAAGTTTATGTGGACGACATTATTTTTGGTTCCACAAACGAAGCTTGGTGCAGGGAATTTGAGGAACTAATGAAAGGTGAATTTCAAATGAGTGCTATGGGAGAGCTTACTTTCTTTTGGGTCCAGGTTCAAGCAGAACAAGATGGCATTTTTATCTCCAAGATAAATATGTGAGGGACATTTTGAAGAAGTTTGGTATGGAAGGTGTTAGGACTGCCACAACACCTTATGAAGCTCCAAAGACTAAAGCACAGAATGAACCAGATCTTCCCGTGAATGTTCATCCTGACAGTCCATGATTGGTTCATTAATGTATCTAACAGCTTCAAGACTCGATATTACCTTTGCTGTGAGTGTTTGTTCTCGACATCAAGTCACTCCACTTACTTCCCATCTCAATGCTGGCAAGAAGATCTTTAAGTACCTCAAAGGCCAACCTCTTTTAGGCCTTTGGTACCCAAAAGAATCTTCTTTCAAGTTGGAAACATATAGTGATAGTGATTATGCCGGTGCAATCTGATAGAAGATCCACAACCTGGGGCTGCCAATTTCTTGGCAAGAGATTGATTTCTTGGCAATGCAAGAAACAAACCATTGTGCTGCCTTAACTACTGGGCAGAGTATGTTGCTGCCAGAAATTGCCGACAGGTCCTTTGGATTCAAAACCAATTGCTGGACTATGGGTACAACTTCATGAACACTACAATTCATATAGATAATCAAAGTACCATCTGCATAGTCAAAAATCCAATTTTTCACAAATAACAAAACACATTGAAATCAGGCACCACTTTATAAGAGATGCTTATGAAAAACATTTGATAAACGTGGCTAAAATCCATACCGATGACAATGCGCAGACTTGTTAACAAAAGCTTTTGATGGACCAAGGTTTCAACACCTTGTGGTCAATATTGGAATGTTAAACCCTTAACGCATCGTTTAGGGGAGGCATAGGCCTCGTGGGAGGCATATGCCTCAGGGGAGGATTTGTGCAAACTCTGCATATTTTTGTACAATATTTTGTTTAACTAACACTAACTTCTAATAATTCTCTAGTTTGTTTGTTTTTGTGTTGTTTGTGTGTGTTTTTATGTCTGCTTTTTAGCTTGTTCAGATCGCATTTTGTCTATTCATTATCCGATTGCGCTTTGTATATCCCTGATCAAGATCAAATTCATCAAGTATGGTTCATGAGTATATGGTCAAAAGAGCTAAAAGAGTGTTGCTTGTTTCTTCTAAATCAATGGTAATAAGCAAACAATTTGATTCCAATCAAGTTATATATCAAGAAAAGAAATAGAAGTCAAATTGCTCATTCATTCATTCAAGAAAGCTTTACATTACACTTACATAAAGTCAACCTACTACAAATGCATCTTCAAGATACAAGCTATACACTTAAGCTAAACCTAACTCATCAAGATATCATCCATTCCAACATCTAAGTGAATGTTGGATATGCATTAGATGCTGGATTTGCTTTCGTAGGTCTTGCATAACCACCCATTCCGTCTTCCTTGATGACTGGATATGCATGACCAGCTCGACGAAGATGCTAAGGACCAAAATGGAGAGGATAGATTGATGCAAACGTTGATGATGACGATGACCACGCATGATGACGGAGAAAAATAACGTCTCCTGTGTGCTTCATCTATGCATTTCAACCAAAATGCATTTCATCCACCCTCTCCAAGCCCTTCTATTATACGATGTGTGTTGATACACCAAAAGATGGTGCAGTGAGACCAAGAACCACCTCTTTATCTTTGGGGAGTGGCGGATTCCTGGCACGAGGCCTTTGTTGAGGCCGAGGTGCCGAGGTTGGGAGTATGATGTTCCCTCCTTATAGGAGTCATCGAATCAAAGAAATTCACTTGGGTTCACTACACTATCATCTTCTGAAGAAGGAAGAAAGGGTGATTTATTTGGTCGTGGATAAGGTTGAGGAAAGTAATGCGTACCATGGGTTTGATTCACCACTTGATGATGATGAAGATGAGGTTGTGAGATCTATGATCTCAATTTTGGTATTCATGGTACAATTTTGTTGAATGGGGTTTTATCTTTGCATCTAGGGTTTGTGGTAAATATTTGGGGATCTTGATGAAGAGATGAGTTACATTGGGATCATTTTATAGACGGGTTCGAGGTTCAATGAGTTTAATGCAAGTGGTTGACACAGTAATTCTAGAAACTTACCGAAGATATTCGTATCTTTGATGCATTCTCTGGCTATAACTTCAAAGATTGACCATGTTTGCCAAGTGTTAATTTGGGTTGGGTCAAAGATGCAACACACGTCAGCGACGGTCAACCAAACGGTCCATTTTTCTTTGACTATAATTTGGGCAAAAACTATCAATCCACCATCACTCTCTTTAGAACAAACCAATTCCCTCTCATCCTTATTTCACAAACACTCACCGAGAATCATAACTCTAAACACTCATATCCCTCATGGCTCTTGAATTTAAACATGATCACAACAAAGTTGCATTTCTGGGAAATGGCAAGGGATATGAATTGTACGAACCAATGGTGGAATTCCTGAAAAGGTCCAAGATCAGTTATGCTCTAACTCATTCTCCAAATGAGATATATGAATCACTAGTAACTCAATTTTGGGAATCATGGAAGAGGAGTGAGACAGAAATTAGGGATGTGATTGATGAAACAGAATACATAGTGTCAGAGGACCTAATTAGGAGGAAGCTTCACTTGGAAGATGCTGATGGAGAATATCTCTCTAATCAGGAAGAAGTCCCATGGTTAAGAGCAATTGGCTATCAAGGAACAAGAACTGATATGTGGCTGAAGAAGGAACTCTGCCCAAAGTGGAGGTTCCCGGTTCACACATGCTTCAATGCATGAGCAACAAGACTGGAGGATGGGACCAGTTCTCTACCCAACTAGGCTATGGTATTGTGTGTCTTTCCCAAGGGGTAACTTTCAATTTTTCTAAGTATATTTTGAAAACATGGTTGAAAATATTCAAAAGAAAAAGGGAAAATTTTTAATGTACCCAAGGTTTCTACAAATAATTTTAGACACCACTACCCAAGCCCAATCTTTCTATCCCATAGGTACTTTAATCGCAAACTGTTTGCTACAATGAGAACCCACTTTCAGGGGGAACATCATCCCTTGCTAGCAGCCATGTTAACCCAAGGTAATGAGGTCTGATGAGGAGAATGTGGCTCATAATCCTTCACTTGCTTGCTACTGATGGTAATCCGTCAGTTACCATTGATGAGGGCCCCTCATCAACAGTTGGAGCAACTCATGTTGCCCGCACCACCCACCATGTCCCAGTCCTCCACCCACACTAGCAGCTCATGATGAGTCCGAGCTATTTAGACTACCCACACCAAGTCCTGTTAGGGATCCTCTCCATGAAGATCTTCCTCACTTTGAGCAAGACCATGCTTCTACTGAAAGGTCCAATGAAGCCCCTTACCACGAGCAATCACGGGTGGAGCCGAGGACCCTATTACTCTCATCCTGCTATGCTCTTGTCAACAGTATGCCTGAGGTTACTAGTTTGAAAAAGGAGCTTGCAGAAACCAAGTCTTCTCTTGGAAGTAAGATTGAAGAACTACAGAATCAAGTCAAGGAATTAGAAGGCAAACTCAAAGGGGGGTCCAAAAGGAAACTTGTGGTTTCTTCTGATGAAGAACATGAAGTACCTCCGTTTGAGTCTCTTGATTTTTTGGCTGATGTTTCTCTCAATGATCCTTCATCATTAGCTGCTACTTCCTCAAAGAAGAAGGAACCCGTTTCTACAAAGAAGAAAGAGATCTTATTTACATAAGGTTTCTTCCGCTTCTAAGGAACCTAGTTGATAAGACTACTTCCGATGTAATGGAGGATATTTCTTCGATCATGATGACCTGGGTATTGCTATGAGGTCCCCGCGTTGATTTAACTAAAGATGAGTGGGTTAAGAAGTGATGATAGAGGAAAGATATAATAACTGAAGATGAGCTTGGTCCGCACTGTAAGTAAGGAGGAAAGACTAGGACAAGCAAGTAGATTGGCTGAGTTTGAAAAGTCCAAGAAAAGTGCATTATTGGCTCAACAACTTGAAACAGAGGACTTTTCATCTTTAACTCCTGAAAGAAGAAGAGAACTCGATGCAATGCGGGTTCAGATGCCTGCTGAACACTGGGATGTTCTAACTCAGAAAGTCATTTCAAGACCTTCTCTTGCTCAAAGTATACTAGGTGGAGATTTCCTCAGTGACAATTATGTGGAGCAAATGATGGCTCAGGGAAGACAAAGGAAGCAAGAAGCAATTGCGCAAAGGAAAGCCATCAAAGCTTAGAAGAACAAAGAGAAACCTTCTAAATCAAATGAGAATGGTGGTGAAAATCAATGCTCGATGTACAACTCGCTTAACAATGAAACAAGTCAAGGCTTTTCCGATCATGTCCGTTTCGCAAATATAACCAGATCATGAGGGACAAATCATCATTGTCAACACATTCTACCAACTTGAAAAGGATTGCTGAGACTGAAGTTGCTCAAGAAGCCAAAAGACTCAAGTCTGATGAAACTCCACCCAAGGCTTACCTTCCATTTCTAATGAAGCATCTGAAGTTGCTTCCTCTACTATCAAGGGTCCATCTATCAACCAGCTTCCAATTCCCTGAAGCACATGATGTATCAGCCCCACTTCATCAGGGCACCCGTTGTCACACTGGAAGATTCTAAAGTTAAGGAAGCTGATCTCACAAATAAAACAAAAAGGGCAATAAAGATGCTCCACAAGATGAATGCACTTCGTGTTCCATCTAAGTCTCCCTCTACCTCTTCAAGTCTTACCACAAATGTTCAAGATGAACCTGCTCCCTCTAGGGAAATCTATAAGCCTGGTAGGAGGAAGAAGAGAATGGCCAAAATATCTCACTTGGATCTTGAAGCTGATGACTCAACTTTTATAATAGAGGGTTCTCACTGATTTTCCCTGACGAAGATCAAAATGCGTTGGAAGATTGGAAACTGAAGGATGATGAGATGAATATCATTCATCGAAGGAACTCCCCTTCAATGGAATTCACCTTTCTGAAGGAAATTCTACACTTGGTAGACAGGCGACTTGATTTCTCTGACACTCGTGTTACCCCCATTATGCAACAAAGAACCACAAGGTTCTCGATGTTCTTACCGGAGATCTTCAAGTCATGTTAAACTCTCATATTCCCAATAGCAAGGCACATTCCATTTGGGAAAACTCACATCGATGGAAGGTTGCATCCCCGAGATTCTATCCTCTCCCTCGTACATGTGCTTGAGACTAAGAGTGGAATCACTGCTCTGATGCTTGCTGAAGAAAGTATCCATTGCCCAAGAGACTTATGGAAAGGATGCTTAGTCAAAAATTGGAGATTCCTCCGCATCCAGTAGGCAATGAAAGACAGTCGCTTCAACAAAGGTGGGTTTAATCAAGACTCAACTTCTACAATAGCAAAGGCCTAATCCTCATCCTAATCATGGCACTTGGTACTCTCTGCACTACCTTGTTTTGTTACTTTTAGTCTGCATTATTTATGTTAATTTCTATCTTATTTTTTTAAGAAGTAAAAGAGTTTTATAAAAGAAAAATCACAAAACATCTTTTTAAAAATAGTGATAGAGTTTATTTAATATAAATTAGCTTTTTTAGTTTTTTCAACTTTTATTCTAAGCACTTTCGCTAAAATAAGTCAAAAAAACTAACTTTATGCGTGTTTGTTTGTTGTACAATATCTGATGGTTTTAACTCACCTGATGTACATTGTGTATGTCAAAGAGTTGACTAGTCCAAAGGGTACAGCTTTGGTAAAGACACAACAAATGCTGATAGTCAGAATGGTTTGCTCAAAATCATAGGGTATGCAACCACCCATGCTTAATCAGCCGAGGGTTGTATGGTCATCAATTCACCATGGTCTATTCCTGTTTGGAATCCAAGAATTGGCTAGCCCACATGTATATGGCATGTGGTAAAGGCAACTCAATCCATATTTGGTGCTCAATTCACCAATACTAAGAATTGACTAGTCCCGAGCAAACGGCTACAGGTAAAGACAAGTCAAATCCGTTTATATGGTTGCCGGTTTGCCAATAAATCAGATGGTTATCAATGTACCATAGTTTTCGAACTCAAACATTTGGCTACCCCAAGAGGATGGCTATTGGAAAGAGACATCAAACCCATTATTTTCAATGATTCACCTCTCACGGAGTTAACACACCCGAAGTGATGAGAATAGTATGAAACTTATATGTTTTGATGTACATGATGTCATATGTTGTGCGCAAAGATCCGTATATCACCGCTCACCATCATATAGAGATGTTCTCTTCTGAAACTTTGTTGCTGATGTTCGAAGACAATCCTCAACAATTTTAACGATCTATCAAAGAAACTGGAACTTAACCTAGTCAAATTCCAGCTTAGGGAGGATTGTTGGGAATTACGGTAAGCTATTGAACATGCTGGTTACTACTGGATCTGAAGCATCGGCCAAGAGTTTCTACCGGAAGGATGGATTCTCGGCCGAAGTTATATCACTGAAGTATTAATGCAGAGATCGTGATTCTGCTGACAGTGCTAATCCACGAGAGAGTAACCATGTAGGCCGTATGCAGAAAAGTAAGCGCATGAAATATAGGTTGGCGCCGATGATATAGAGCTTACTCGTAATAAACAATATCATTAGTAAAACAATATGATTAGTTGCATGGTTGTCTAAATGCATGCTTGGTCTATGTTTGTATTAGGAGCGTACATTGTAAACGCTGGAGTCATTAGGTTTCTTGCCTATAAAAGGAACCAAAATAGTTTGTAATAGATAAGTTTTTCTCAAGTCTTCAATATCTTAAAATTATCCGAAACATAGAGTTTCTATAATAAAAAGATCCATAGAGGATCTAAGAGTTCTTAGTTATTATAACTTGTATTTTCATTCTGCTAAAGAATACGAGTTGTAGAGATCTTCTATTAGTTTGCTTGTGATTACATAGGCAACACTAACGATCTCCGAGTGCTTAAGATCTATCAAGGTCTGTGTTTTCAACACGAGTCGTAAGATATGTCGGGACAAATTCAAGATGGCGTACGGTATACGCCCCGGGTGGGCTCTGATTATCAACGGACTCTCATCAGTTGGGCTTATGGTTTATCCCACCAAATGGACCTATTCTTAATATGGGCCTTGTGGCCCATAACTTTTAACCCATACTATCAAGCAAACCATGCAAATTAGTTTTTCTTATCTAGCTAGTCATATGTATCTATTTTCAGAAATTCAGAAAGATTAAATTTAGAATCTTAAAGTTATACTTTATATTTTCAACATGATCTGGAAAGAAGGCCTATACTTTAGAAAATAGTAATTTCTCTGATTTTCTTTTTTACTCTTTCGCTAAACTTTAGAAAAGGATACATAAACTTTTCTTTTACTAGAAGCTAGTAAAAATTACGTGAACTTAAGTGATTGACTGCTCATAAACTTTAGTAACACCAGATTTATTTCAATTATTCTTATTGCGACTAGTTTTTGTAATAAATTTAATATCAAAATAGTTACAAAGAAATTATATTTCTAAATGTTACTTGTACATTATTAGGTATTGCTAAGGCCAGCACACTCGAAAACGAGAGTGACCAAAAGTCAATCCCTTGGCGTGTGTTCACTTTCTCGGTAGAGGGCAAGAAAAATATACTTATGCCAAAACTAAAAAGCCTTAAAATCAAAACGAGTTGAAATCAGAACAAGAAGGTAAGTCATACACAAGCCTAATACCAACATTTAAGCCACGAAAATAAGTAAGAAATATAGGTCGAACGGAAAAGGAGTAAGTTGAGGGAATAAGCCGGATACGAGTATACGTCGAAATCAAAATATTTATGGTTTCCTTTTCTCGGTTATTGACACCAACAACAACAATACTATGTCATACCATTTTAACTTAATCAAATCATCTTCTTTACTCACTTAAAATTTTCACCAATATTAAGGAGTAAGACTTCCAATTATTAATAACATTCAATTATAAAAACAAAATATTTATAATTCGAATCTTACAAATGATATTACAATATAACAAGATATCCATTGACATATTCTTACATTTAAATTTCGTAGGTTGATTTGGTGAACGCCGACAACCAAGGAGTTAAATTGGAGGAGACTCGAGATGATTTGGAACAATTAACTCCTGGGGTAGCTTCCTTATGCCATCAACTACAAAACCCCTTTATCCATTTTCGAAAGCCCTTTGTTTCCCAAACCCTAATTCTCGATTTTTTTGGAAAGATGAATGAAGCTGTGATTGTTTACTCCCATATGTAGAAGAATAAAAAGAGATGAAGACACTAGCCCTCTTGGTCTCATGTAGGTAGCACACCTTTCTTTGTCTCGAGTCACATCCCACAGCCGTCCTTGTCAATCCATGTGATGTCTAGTTTTGTAAGGTTTTCATTTAAGGATAGTAATAAAGGTGGAGATGACAGGTGTTTCATCTAGTGCTAGGTTTTGAAGACTTGACCTTGGGTAGGTGCTTGCGTATGGTAGCAGCAAAAGTAGGAGGGGACAAATTGTTTCATGTTTTTGGAGAGTGAGAATATGAGGAAGAAGAAAAGTGTTTGCAGGTTTTCCATTTTTGTGTTTTGGCATTTCTGAGTTTTATCGAACAGAGAGAGAGAGGGAGACAATAGGGAGGCGTGGGTAGAGAGTAGGAGGGAATGAAATCAGATTATGTGGGGATAAGGTTTATACTTATTTTGTTTTATTATACATCACAGTATAGATTGTACCCCGTGTTTTGTCGAATCCTTGAGTAAACGTATCTTTCCGGTATCCGAAAAATATAAAAATTATATTTTTGAAAACGATTTTGTAAACGTAATAATATGGCATTCTTATTACGTTGAAATTTGATTATAATTGTTTGCCGTTATTTAATTTGTGTCGGAATGCGTGTGTGCCGTGACTTTCTAAATTTCGAGATAATTCTCGAAACGATGGATTAAGCTTATGTACGCTTAAATTTTAACTTGGACAATAATAAATTTCACATTTATTATACAGATACTTAGTGGACAAGCGGTGTCTTATTTCTAAAGAAACGAAATGACCTCTTGTTTTTAAATTTTAGATATTGGCATTTTGTCAGAAAATAATTGATTTAAATTTTCTGACGTGATAAATATTATTATAATAATCCGAAATTTTACGGGTTGTTATAGTCTACCCACCTTACAGGAGATCCGTCCCGGATCTCAGTTACCCGATAGGGTGTCGGGAACGAGGTGATGGTATTTGGAATAAGTTTTGAGTTTTTCTCGGTTGTCCTAGGGTTTCCTCTTTGGGTATGGCTACCTAGGTGTTATGCAAGCGCACATCCTATTGAGGAACCATGATTGTCTGGGGTAGGTTCATTAGGTGAAAGTTCAAATTTTGATGTTATGAGGTTTCACTATTTTGTTAGTGTGGACACCTCTAACTTCTCATGGTTTTATCAAAATGTACCCTTTTCTGGTGTTTAATGGTTCTAAAGTGTATGGGTTGATTCTTAAGGTTTGCTATGGGTTTGTGTGCTTTCTTCTTTAAAGGGTGAAGAAATATTTGTTTTCGAATTTTCTTTCGAGTAAATGTTTATACAAGTTTTACTAAGACCAGATTTCAAAATCGATAACATGTAAAAATGACACATTTTAAAAAAGATTTTAAAACCGGTTCTTAGTTATGGGATGTATAAGGAAGTTTTTGCGAAACTTTTAGTGTATGAGTATTTTGTCTCATTTTACGAGGGATTTGGAAAGTATTATTGTTGGATTTTAAAGAGTAATCCTCAAATTTGGGAATTTTATTGTAGTAAGAATGTGTATCAAGATATCACATTTACCCATGGCTACGAGTAAGGTTTAGTTGTCTAAGTTGGGTACGGTTGGAGGTTTAATAGTTGATGAACCTCATGGTTACCTAGGGTTTTAGGCAGAGGTGTAGGATACATCCTAAGGTCAGGCTTAGCTATCAAGGAGGACATTGATCATTTTTGTTTATGGGGTATTAACTTAAAACACATTTCGAGGAAATAAGTAACCAATAGAGTGGTTCTGGAATACCTTTCAAAGTATTAAAGAACACTTTATTTTGGTAAGGTATGGGTAGAATTGTAGTTTATTTTATGGTAAAATGGTAATGTGGTAATTTGGTTTGTAGAATGATTCATGAAGTGATTCATGATGTATTTTGATTATAATAGTTTGAGGGATAATCGGAAATAGTTTGTAAGGCAACTCTTTTGTTTGTAGTAGGGTAATAAGGTAGGCACGGTTATTCTTAAGAAGTGGGTGGAGTTTCTAGGTATCAAATTTTTTTCAATGGTGAAATTTTCAAGTTTTGCGGGATTATGGGTCATTTACTGTGTCTTTCTAGATTTTGCCAAAGGTTTATTGTTCTTTTGTTGCCTATTCCCATTAGAGAATTTTTCTCATAGGTGCTATTGAAAGGTTGCTACTAGAATGGTTTGATTTGTTCATGGGGTGTAAGGTGTGGGGTAGGTGTGACTATAACATAACCCGATGGTGATATGAAATTATAAAGTTTATGATTAAGAAGTAGTATGACGCTAGTGAGTGGCTTATGATTAAGAGATATTGTGATGCCTGTGAGTGTTTTATGACTAAGAAATGAGTGACTTGTGATTAAAGAATGTCAGTGAGTGACTTGTAATTAAAGAATGTCAGTGAGTGACTTGTGATTAAAGAATGTCAGTGAGTGACTTGTAATTAAAGAATGTCAGTGAGTGACTTGTGATTAAAGAATGTCAGTGAGTGACTTGTAATTAAAGAATGTCAGTGAGTGACTTGTAATTAAAGAATGCCGGTGAGTGGTTTGTGATTAGGGTATGCCGGTGAGTGGCTTGTGGTTATGGTATGCCAGTGAGTGGTTTATGTTTAGGAAATGCTAGTGAGTGGTTTATGTTTAGGATATGCCGGTGAGTGGCTTGTGATTAGGGTATGCCGATGAGTGGCTTGTGATTAGGGTATGTCGGTGAGTGGCTTGTGGTTATGGTATGCCAGTGAGTGGCTTGTGTTTAAAGGATAGTGTGACGCCAGCTGTGGCTTCAGGGTAACCGTCAATGTGTGGTTTATTGAAATGTTACATGTTTATTAAAATATTATCATCTTCTCTCTGGACATAAAGCTATTATAACTATCCTAAGTGCTACAAAATTCACCTCTGAGTCGGACATAGGTGATCAGGCTATGTCCCACTGTCCCTGGTTGAATATAGGTGATCAGTCTATATTTACCCGAGGTTCAATGAATTTTAAAATACTCAGCTTAGTTACGCTAGTAATATGTCACAATACTTTTAAAGGTTGTCTTGAAGGATTAGAACAATTATTCTCTTTATGTGAGGGAAAGGTAGTAGTGCGGTAACGAAATATACGATAGGGAAGATAATTATAGCCTATAATGAAATTAGGTGAGCAGTGATAAAACATGTATCTTATTAAGTATGATCTCAACAGGATCATAAGTAAGGCATCACTCGGCAGGCAGTGCACGCGTCATAGGGTTTAGTTTTTGTAAAAGTGGTTATAGTCTAGGTTTTAAAATTTTACCCAGTTCTCTATAACCTAGGCTCTGATGCCAATCTGTAACACCCCCAAAAATGACTCAGCAGAAGCATACAAGTATTGGGGTGCTACTAAATTGGTATCACAACATAAGCATAGGACAATTGGTTTTTCATAAATAAACTTTTATTTATTCTTTAAAACAATGTTTACATTATTGATTAGTGCGGAAAATGACCCATTATAAATAAGTGGTCCCAATACATAAATCAGAGTCGTCTATGACCATGCCATGCCTTTGCCTTGCGCCTCCAAAGATATGCTATCACCTCAAAACCTGAAGATACATGCTAAAGGGGTCACTTACTGGTGAGTTCATAGATTTATTTAAAAAGGGATTTCAGTACACTGTTTCAAATTTGGTTCTTGATGATCATTACGTCTTGCATAATGTCATAGAGTTTATGATTTCAATTCATAAAAGGATTTCATAAAAGAGATTTCATTAGTGGACCATAAGTAGGGTATATGTACATTACAACGAATATAATGTCATATATTGAATTTATTACGCTAGCACTAAGTTCATGCAACCGAAGCTACCATTCATGTATGCACAAGGAAGTCATACAAATAATGAGCCCATGGCGAGTGTTTATCCCAATACACTTGGTCCCGACATGGTATATGTTTCGCCTTGACCCAAGCGGGGTCAACCGAACAGAGGAGTCACCCTCAATAGATCTATTTATAACATTCGCGCTTCCCAGCAAGAATTGACGGTTCATGAAGAGGGCAATTTGGGATCTAAGGACTTAGGCTAAGCTGAATATTCTAGGTCAAACATTTTGGTATGCTCTATAAAACATCTATGTATGATGAAAACTTTAAACATGTGGAAGCATAGTATGCATGGAATGCACAAGTAAAATGATTTAAGTAAAATGAGCATGTATCTTCCCCCAAAACAAGTATAAAACAGTTTAAAAGTAGGGGCTATGAAACTCACCTTGGCAATGTGCAATATGAAGTCTAAAGAGAATTAAATCAAGGAGTGATAGTGCACGGCTCCGACACGCAACCTAATTAATATGACAATTTAGTCTTTATGTATAAGACTCGATAAATTTTAACTAACTTTATAGGTTTTAAATGTTTTGTTGTTGTTGTTGTTGAGGTGGCATCATTTATCTTAGAACAATTTACAAGGATTTGGATGGATCTCGGCTCATGAGGGTATGACATGGAAGGAAAATATTGAAGAAGGAATTACGACTTTGGTTTAATGATGACCAAATGATAATACTTGGAAGAGTACACGCAGAAAGGATTTCAAGAATGAACAAGACTTCGGTTTGATGATAATCGAATGACGAGGTACGAAAATAATTTAATATAACATTAGACATTAGTGGGTTATGAAATATTATAACCAAAGGTATACATTCACTAACTGTACATGCATGTATATCTTCATATATAATAAAGTATTTAACAAGTTCAAGTATTAGTTTTAACTAAATGGGTGTAAGTTTTTATAGTTAAAAGAAACGTTTTAGATTTAAATATATAATTATTAGAAAATATTGTCATTTGAAGATCGGTTTGACATAAACGTCAGTAGTCGTGTTTTTGAGCAAAAATATTTGGTTTTTACATATCTTATGATAGCGAAATCTATATCATAGATTTTATTTATCAAGGTGTTTCCAATATAGAAGTTACTCATTTATTTCTTCGAATGTGACAAATGTATAAAGTGTGTCATGAATTTTATGTTAAGTCGTGAGTGACGGAAAACGAAGTGTAAGATATGTCGGGACAAATTCAAGATGGCGTACGGTATACTCCCCGTGGGCTCTCGATTATCAACGGACTCTCATCAGTTGGGCTTATGGTTTATCCCACCAAATGGACCTATTTTACCTTGTGGCCCATAACTTTTAACCCATACTATCAAGCAAACCATGCAAATTAGTTTTTCTTATCTAGCTAGTCATATGTATCTATTTTCAGAAATTTAGAAAGATTAAATTTAGAATCTTAAAGTTATACTTTATATTTTCAACATGATCTGGAAAGAAGGCCTATACTTTAGAAAATAGTAATTTCTCTGATTTTCTTTTTTACTCTTTCGCTAAACTTTAGAAAAGGATACATAAACTTTTCTTTTACTAGAAGCTAGTAAAAATTACGTGAACTTAAGTGATTGACTGCTCATAAACTTTAGTAACACCAGATTTATTTCAATTATTCTTATTGCGACTAGTTTTTGTAATAAATTTAATATCAAAAATAGTTACAAGCAAGAAATTATATTTCTAAATGTTACTTGTACATTATTAGGTATTGCTAAGGCCAGCACACTCGAAAATGAGAGTGACCAAAAGTCAATCCCTTGGCGTGTGTTCACTTTCTCGGTAGAGGGCAAGAAAAATATACTTATGCCAAAACTAAAATACGTTTTAAAATCAAAACGAGTCGAAATCAGAACAAGAAGGTAAGTCATACACAAGCCTAATACCAACATTTAAGCCACGAAAATAAGTAAGAAATATAGGTCGAACGGAAAAGGAGTAAGTTGAGGGAATAAGCCAGATACGAGTATACGTCGAAATCAAAATATTTATGGTTTCCTTTTCTCGGTTATTGACACCAACAACAACAATACTATGTCATACCATTTTAACTTAATCAAATCATCTTCTTTACTCACTTAAAATTTTCACCAATATTAAGGAGTAAGACTTTCAATTATTTAATAACATTCGAATTATAAAAACAAAATATTTATAATTCGAATCTTACAAATGATATTACAATATAACAAGATATCCATTGAAATATTCTTACATTTAAATTTCGTAGGTTGATTTGGTGAACGCCGACAACCAAGGAGTTAAATTAGAGGAGAGAGATTTGGAACAATTAACTCCTGGGGTAGCTTCCTTATGCCCTCAACTACAAAACCCCTCTATCAATTTTCGAAAGCCCTTTGTTTCCCAAAACCCTAATTTCTCGATTTTTTTTTTTGGAAAGATGAATGAAGCTGTGATTGTTTACTCCCATATGTAGAAGAATAAAAAGAGATGAAGACACTAGCCCTCTTGGTCTCATGTAGGTAGCACCTTTCTTTTCTCGAGTCCATCCCACAGCTCCTTGTCAATCCATGTGATGTCTAGTTTTGTAGGGTTTTCATTTAAGGATAGTAATAAAGGTGGAGATGACAGGTGTTTCATCTAGTGCTAGGTTTTGAAGACTTGACCTTGGGTAGGTGCTTGCGTATAGTAGCAGCAAAGTAGGAGGGACAAATTGTTTCATGTTTTTGGAGAGTGAGAATATGAGGAAGAAGAAAGGTGTTTGCAGGTTTTCTATTTTTGTGTTTTGGCATTTCTGAGTTTTGTCGAACAGAGAGAGAGAGAGGGAGACAATAGGGAGGCGTGGGTAGAGAGTAGGAGGGAATGAAATCAGATTATGTGGGGATAAGGTTTATACTTATTTTGTTTTATTATACATCACATAGATGTACCCCGTGTTTTGTCAATCCTTGTAAAACGATTTCCGGTATCCAAAAAATATAAAAATTACATTTTTGAAAACGATTTTGTAAACGTAATAATATGGCATTCTTATTACGTTGAAATTTGATTATAATTGTTTGCCGTTATTTAATTTGTGTCGGAATGCGTGCCGTGACTTTCTAAATTCTCGAGATAACTTCTCGAAACGATGGATTAAGCTTATGTATGCTTAAATTTTAACTTGGACAATAATAAGTTTAACATTTATTATTCAGATACTTAGTGGACAAGTATCGTGCGTGCGGTGTCTTATTTCTAAAGAAACGAAATGACATCTCGTTTTTAAATTTTAGATATTGGCATTTTGTTAGAAAATAATTGATTTAAATTTTCTGACGTGATAAATGTTATTATAATAATCCGGAAATTTTACGGGTTGTTATAAAATTCCCACAAGATAAAAAACACATGAATTTAAAACTACATAAGGTGTAGCATTATGTAGTACCAACTTTCTTGAGAAACTCAATCCTACTATCAATTTCTGTGATGGTTTGGTCAACCAACGACCCAAGATCATTCAAGTTTTTCATGCACAAGCTATCCAGTAGCGTATTGCCAATCTAACACTGGTACATATTTTTTTTCATCTCTTGCTTATGGTTTTTCTTGACTTACTTCTTCAGTTCCTTGTTAGTCTTTTTGATCCTTTCTTGAATGTATCCCTCTTGAGTCACCATATTTCTGAACCAATTAATGACAGGCGTCCTCAGGAACTGAGCTAGCACGTTGTAGACACCCATGCTATTTGCCCATACCTCAGGTTGAGGGTTATTTGGGCTGTATACAATGGCACATGCATGAATGCCGCACAAAGTGCTCAACTCGGTCAACCTTTTCTTCATACCCTCCATCCTTATTTTGAAGCAGGATTTTATTCCTGAGTCATTGGTCATGAAAGTAAGCTTCATTTTTTTGTATGAGGATAGCGAAAGTTATACCAAGTTTGGGATTCTATGTATGAGTGTTGGTTTCTTGTTTACAAATGGATAGTCCGATTTATAGAGTTTCGGTTTCTATGCAAGATGAACTTTAATGGGAATCATTAGATTCAAAGATATGATATTGCCATTAGCCACACCACAAAATTTAACCAAATATAAATTGTAAGTTTTTTGTTAGGTTATATATATATTTCTTCTAATAATGCAATATTTTAGCAGCTCAAAAATAATAAAATTTATTCAACCAACTTGTGAAAAATGATTTCAAGTCTATTCATAAGCAAGTCATAAAAATGGTTTTAAAAACTGTACCAAAATGCGAGTTCAACTTATTAATCCGATGATATTTATAAAATTGCTTTAACCTCTTAATATCGACCCGGCTAAACCCTAATGACTTGGTCAAAACTAAAAACCATTAACTGGTCAAATAACTTTATTTTTCTCTTTAGTTCCTTATAATCATGATTAGAAACAATGACGACATGTTTAATTTATTTTAATGTCTGAATTTGTTTATGGTGGATTAATAAATGTATGATATACAAGATGGATATTTTCTAATTTGTAGCGATGTTTTTGGTATATAGAGTTTCTGAATCAATTACGACATAATTCGATTTTGACCGTTGAAGTCTAATTTAGTGAAATAATTCAATTTTCACATCTGCTTTTGAAATAAGAAAATTATTGTATTAAACATGTGTTTGTAACCTTATTTTATCCGTATAATTGTCTAGATTTGGAAATCATGATTTAGAAATACGTATTATTGTTTCTAATTAGTTAGTACAAATACGTCCAATTACCTCCAATAAATTAATTTTCACCTCCAAACCCTTGTTTCTTGGTTTCAAATGGTAAGCCATGCTTATAAAATTATAATGCCCAATATCACTTTCAATTGAATATATTATATTAAAATGTATTTAGAAACTTAACTACGTTATTTGAACGAACTTTAATTTTATGTGTTTGATCAAATATTTATGAGTAAAGCAAGATGTAATTTTTGTTATACCTAAAAACCTTGCTAAAAGGTTTCTAGGAGCACTTACTATAAGAGGTGCAAAAGCTTGCTTCAGAAACATCAAGTTTTATCTTCATTTTTTACTTTTTATCTTCTAATATTATTGCTCATATTTTAATTTTAATATGTTAAAAATTAATATCAACTTCAATTTTTAACCTTTTATAGTTTTTCAAAGGTAGATAATTTTTTTGCCAATATAATGATTTCACTTTTATTCTTAATTTGTGTTTTTTTATATGTGACCAATAATTTAGATATAAAGAAAATTATGCTCTAACCAGATTACCAAAGTGAGGTTACATTTCATGTATACGTGACATGACAATATTATACTTATTGAATAGTTTTAAATAATTAGTATAATGCTATACGGGATAGGGATATGATATGATATCATATGGAGCTCCAAAGGTTTATACAATAGTGAAGATATGTTTACAAAATCTGCAACTATGATACAATATTAATTTTAACACAAATATATGTGCGGAGTGAACCCACTATTCAACAACCATATCTTGTGCGTCTTATTAGCACAAATTTAAGTTTTTTAGAAGCATTTTTCTTACTTTTAAGTGTTGGGTTTGAAAATTTACAAATCAACCTATTCTATGTTGTGGGAAATGAAAAAACATGTACACGTACAAGTTTACTCGAGAAGAGTGAGTCATATTAAACCTAAAACTAATTAATTAGTTTACTCGGGAAGAGTGAGTCAAATTAAACCTAAAACTAATTAATTTAAGTATATTTTATTTAAATAAATTAAATTTAATGAAAGTAAAATTAATTGAATTAAGTTAAATTAAATTAAAATATAAATTAACTTAAACTACGTAACGTTTATCAGAAACTCTTTGTTCATGAATAATGTAATTTTGGTTTATTCCAAATTAACTACTACCATCGTCCTAAAATTATTGTCCACTATTAACTTTTTTAGTCTTTCTTCTTTAAATTTGACCATAATTATTATTGTTTGTGTTATATAATACTTGATGAAAAATATATGAATGTATTGGGTTTTAAATGTATTTTTCATTGTTATAATTTTCATCATGTATTATATAACACAAATAAATATATTAAGGGTCAAAGTTGAACAAGAAAGACTGGTCAAAGTCAAACTGGACAATAAAAATGGGATGGAGGGAGTAATATGTTTCATACAGCTACCTAAGATGGGTAGGTTTACTTGCAAAGTCAACAATTGCCATATTTTGGGAGCCTTATCGGCACATGTTCGAGCCGCATCTAAAGCAAATATATCTTTGTTTATGTTGTTTAAAGGTATACATGTTTTTCTGTTACAATGTACGCGACATGGTTGGTATTCAAGTGGTTGTTAACGTCCCTTTTCTTGATAAATTTTATAATACACACCCAACGAAGTTTGGATTTGCATCTCTTAAAATATTTTCTAACCACCTTACCAATAGGCCTACATTCGAACCAATTTTTATACATTTTCTTATATAATAAGAGAAAACTATTTCGTGAAAATAAAGTCTTTTATTGATCAATACGATAGCTCAATCGCAACAAATTAAAATAAAAAATGAATTAGTTTTGGCAAACTATTGATAAATTCGATGGAAGTGTTTGGTGAATAAAATAAATGAAAAATATGCATTACCTTGTGAGCTCATTTTTTATTTTTATTTTGGACTTAAGTGTAAATAAACGTAATATTTTTATTAATTAATAGAATTTACAATCATACATTAAACTTTTAAAAAGTGGCTAATCATAAATCTAATTTTATAGACTTAAGTGTAAAATTCTCAATTTTCATAACTTTATAAATTTATATATTTAACAAATACCTTATGTATTTTTAACTTTTTTTTAAAAAAATAGATGTGATTACTACTATTATTATTATAAAATTAATCGTAATATTAAAAGCTTCATAAACGTAAGCCCTATAAATATCAAGCTGAAGCACGAATTATTGAGTTTATGCACAATATTTATTACAACATATATAAAAACTTATATATTCGTTGAATTTAAAATATGTTAAAAATATCAGATCAAACTAATCAAGTAATAATATTAAAAACAAATTTTTATTATACTTTCAAACGTGAACAAAAATAGTTAAAATATTATAATTAGATGCAGTCATTGTCCGAACCTAATTCGCGTTTGATAAACCGTGCATACACGGGTTGGGAAATTAAGATACGGGTAAACTTATTTTAATTTAATTCTTATACCAAAAATATGTAAATACACGAGTATATAAATAACAAAATGAAACTACGACTTATAAATATACACTGAACAAATATAGTTAAAATATAACTATTAGTTGTACTTATAGTTTGAATCACGCGCGTGAATCTTTTTTATTTATATAATAAAACAAAACCCCTAGTGGGAATTTTTCATTTCAAAAAAATCAATTCATACCTTATTTGGTAATAAATTTTTTAATTTAATTTTTTTTTAAATTGTATTTTTAGGAAAAGCCTAAATCTTTTCCTGATTTGGTAAAATACAAAAGAAATTTCGTTTATGTATAAAAGAAACAAAAATACACATGTACTTAATAGATCTATTTAGATAGTTTTGAAGTAAAGTGTAAATTTTAAGAAAAGATAAGCGCGTTTGTGGCCAAACTAAAGAAAAGAGACCACCCTCCAAAACCATTATACAAACTAAATTAAAGAAATCCACATAAGTTCGTCAAATCCAGTTTGATAAGAGTATTGTTGCAGTGATCTTGATTATCACAAGGATTGATTTTTAATGTGTAACGAGCATGATTGCCCGCTGTGCTGCGGGGTCTTTTTCGTTGTATAAGGTAATTACAGTCGCAAATACATTTTCTCATTCTTGACAACAAACATATCTTTAATTGTTAAAATAACTTCAATTGTTAAAATAATAATCAAGTAACCAACTATAGAGTGGGTGCTCCTGTTTGTGCTACAAAGAGTACATAGGAGTATTTGGTTTATTATAACATTGAATTATCCAAGATATTCATAAATTAATGATTCACAACATAAGCGCTTCAAAATCCAAAGTATCGAGCCTCTGTAATGACTTTCTGATTATCCTTGGAAGCTTGATAGTTACAAATCTTCCTAGACTCCTACAAATTTATTCAAAAACCTATTAGGTCCAAAATGGTCATCTTTCTTAAAGAACATGATACACAATGAATTCCCACTTAAAGCACTTAATGCACTAACGCCTCATTAGTCGAAAGACATATAGAGCCTACTAAACTGATGAAAACAAATATCACTGTCCAAGTTCATTAGTTAGTTCTCAGAAATCTTCAAATGGCACCATTAATGACTTCATATATACAACATGCATATGAGTATGGCACCATGAAAAACACAATAAGAATTCGAAATAAAAATATGTAATTAGACATTACCTTGTGAAGTCTCAAAATGTGAGTATCAAATTCGTGGCTCGTCCAAGAAACTCGTTGCAAGGAAAATTCAAAGGTTTCGAGATCTGTTCACAAAACAAAAGTCCCATGTGTCATAGTTCAAAATAAATACGTACCATACGGAAGCACAAAGCTGTATATGAAAAAAAAAAGTATGAAAACAAAAAAGTATATAAAAAACCTGATTCGTTATCTTTTCAACTGTGTGAACCATTAGTGTTGTGTGTTTTAGGGTCCTCGCTTTCTACCAAGTTTGATCTGAAACAACTTCGGGATTTTTATCATTTTGTACCAAGACTAACAAAGAAAAAGTACCTTGTAAGGTCAAACCCAACAGAAAAGTACCTTATCAAAGCACATACCGACCACCGAGTTCCATCACCTCATCTTGCCTTCAGGTTCCCTAAATGCTTTTTCCAATTTAGTTTCAACCAAATTTCTTGCATCAATCTATTTTTCTATCTCCATTTTCAGATCGGTAATTCCAGCAGGGAGTATTCATCAAAATGAGATCTTTTATAATCCAAATGCCATCCATCTCCCATGTAAATTTTCACCTGTTAAGTAACATATTTTAGTGTGAGAAGAGTTAATCCAAGCTAAACAGATTATTACTAAAAGACCGCTTTCTGGTCAGATTTCATTAAAAGGTCTGGGTTTTTCACATTATTACAACCACCATTAGCTCCGTGGAGTGGATCATGACTACTCCAGCAAGAGCTGTGTATACATCAACACCACTGCAATGCACAAATTTCTTATACATTATCTTTTAACTTTAATGTGTAATTGTTATGATATAAAATGAACAGTCAATTATTAGTATACCTGCTGCGCTCGCTGGTGATAAGCATCCAAAAAACCGACTGAAAGGGCATATCTCCCAATCAAAATCCTCCTTTTCACCTGTAAAATATATAAATATTAGTTTTCTTTTGTTAAATACAACAACTGTGAGTTATGGGGTCATAATTCATACCTCTTTTTTCACTTGAGCTTCAAGCTTATGCTTGTCTTTGGTTGGTCTTCAAGAAGGATATGGAGGTCTTTGATTATCTGTTGGTGTACTTTACACATGTCAGATATGTTACCCGTTCTCTAAGTAAAAATATCGCAACCCGTTGAACCAAAAAACATCAAGAAAGTATCTGTAATGACATGTATATCAATAGACTTCATACATTGTTATGCAATAATGATTTGTAAATGATATATACCATAAAAACAAAAAAAAATTATAATGTTCACATATATTTTCTGTAGATAAGGTTTCGCATACAAAACTCAATTGTAACAATTATTACAATATTTGTTTGACCAATAAATGAGTAATATCATGGCCTCTTTATGTTCCTAAATTATGTTTCCTTGTTGTGACCCAAATGTTATCATGGTTTTGCTACTGTTTTAGACATCTAAATATTTATCTGATTAAAGAAATTGTCATTTTCGAGCAAAAATAAAACTAATACCTGAAGCATTACGTATCTTCCAAGTTCGCTACAAACAAAAAATAGATTATGTGAGCAGTTAGTTGTCCACGTTGAAGTCTTAAAATGCACCATCTTAACTGATTCCACAAACGCATCGAACCAACGTAATTGTGAAAAACATGTTCAGACAATTATTAAAACCAACCACTACAATCAAGTTAGCAACTTTATCCTCTTTTTAACCCCAAACTTCATACAAACCAAAGATTACACAGTTTTTTTACACTTCCAATTCTAACAAAAATACCATTTGTCACTTAAAAACTTCATAATAAGTATATATTTTTTCCTTTCTTTTAGGTAACCACAGAGTCGATCTAACGTATGGCGACACAAATAAATAATATTTATAAAATTTGGTTATTTCACATAATTAATACTTATATAGTTAAACCAAAGAGTAATTAACTAAAAAACTAACAAAACCCCCCTAAAAGTGTAGATTATATTTAACCAAAACGAATTAAACACACCAAGGGCCACACCAAAGGCCGTTACAATTACACGGCAAGGGCCACTCCATTTATTGCTCGGCCATTCATTTTCAACTATAGGTCGCAGCAACTATAGGCCTATAACCAAATATGGTTGCAGAACTCCTTTCACTTGCGATAACAAACACCCGCTATGGCCGCAACAACTATAGGCCTTTTGGTGTAAAATGCAACTTCTGCCTTTTATATTGGATTATTATAGAACCTATTAGCGTATTATATATTCTGTGTTTGTGGTTTATTTTCTGGGTTATGAGCTTATTTTGTAGGTTTAAGCGTAATAATCCGAAAAAACATACCTTAGTATCACCACATGAGCGGAATTAAACCAAACAAATGAACATGTTGTTAGTATGAGTGAGTCAGTAGATGATGGTTTCATGAATTAGATGAAACAATGGTAATCAACCATTGATCGTGCATTAATACTCTGCTGCTTCTTTACCGGATCCTCTTCATTTTCCAGCAGCAACTATAAACAAAACAAACCAAAACTCATTGCAATTTTACTTAAGACATTTCCTAGAACATTTGGTGTGCAACCAAACAACTCCCAAGTTTTTATAAAAAAGTAGTATTTTTTGTTACCCTCAATCTCACTGGCGTGATGAGCCGAGCCGAGCCGAGAGTACCCTTTAGCCCAATCCGCTTCAGCCCAATAAGGCCGCGTTAAAGCTTCTTTAAACTGGTTTAACGGGTTAAGCAATGACTGTTGGAGTAAAGGACGTGATTCTCAGCGTGTGATCAGCGTCGGTGAAGTGACGGATGGCGTCGGAGTAGTTGCCGGGAGAGCAGTGCTGTTTGGCTTTGGTCTTCGCCATTGTTGTGTGTGTGTGTTTTTGAAGGTGTGTTTAGTGCGTGTGATTTATTGTTATTATTATTGCCGTCTGGAAGGATGGGAATATAGAGTGTGGGATTAGGGTTTAAATAATGGATGGTGTATCTGCTTTTTAAGAGAGGTGGTGGGAAGAAGGAGAGAATTCTAGAGATAGAGAGGCGGTTTGGCCACACGTATATACACTTCGTATTCACATTGGACAGCTTATGAACAGTAAAACTCTAAACACACCTTGGCCAATAACAACGCGCCACATACTTTTAAACATTTAAAAAACCAATAATAAACCAATGGATAGTTGACAGCAAAGCATGTATAAGGCACATTTCTATACGATGCAAAAACGCCTATTAGTATATATATATATATATAATTTGTTGATTTTTTTTTTTAATTTGACTTAGGGTTTTGATTACATATGCTCTAATTATAATTCTTTCGACTGGGATTTTGTGGGTTTATTGTTTTCATTCGTTTTGTTTCGTATCAGATTGATAAAACCAGATCTTATTTTATTTGTTTTGTTTTGTATTGGATTGATGTAAATAGTTATTGAATTTCTGCAATTTAATTTAGGTACACATGATATATGCTTAAAACATATAAGTTTTATGCTTGAAAAGAAAACAATTGTATTTACTTCATTTGAGTTGTTAGAGTTGTTGTTATTGTTGGTGTTGGTATTCACTCATGAGGCTAATGTAAGACCTCATTTACTTAAGTTTCATATAATAGGCATATATGGATTTGTATGTTATTAAATAAGGCTAATAACCTATTAAATCATCATACTTGTCACAAATGTCAGTTCGACGTAGTGAACAAAAAAAATAGCTCTTCTGGACATTAAACTTGAGATTCTTGTCTTCCTTTAAGTATTATGACCATTTTACCCTTCCAAATTACATAAATGGTCCCTGTGAGTTTGCGAAAATTGCATCCCCTAGTTAACTTTCTAGTTACCTTGTCTAATTATTCCATTTCTTCCATGGTCACTGTGTTTGCAGATTTCAAGTTAACTTTCTAGTTACTCAACCAACCTCTAATCCAATCCAACCTTCCATATATAAACAATAAAAAACCTTAAATATCTGGGTTTGCAGATTACTTTTTATAACCTCTAAGAAAATCTTAGATTTCCAACCTCAAAAATCCAACCGATCGGTCTTCACCTAAAAAAACCTTAGATTTCCAACCTCAAAAATCCAACCTCTAATCCAATCCAACCTCTAAGATTTCCAGATTACTTGATTTAACATCTGGGTTTTGTTTATTAGCTGTTTTTACGTTAGTTTAATCTGTTAAAATTAGTGGTTTTGTTTGTAAAGTTGACTTGAAGATAAGGTGTTTGATAAAAGTCCTCACTAAGAGTTTTTGGGTTTTGTTGTTGGGATTGAATTGATATTGATTGATCATTAGTTTTTTTGGGTGTTTTCTGTGATTTGATATTCGAAGTTCTTGGGCTTCTAATGTTTATCAATTAGGCGTTCTTCTTTTTGAGGTGCGTATTATGGACTCCCATATCGTGAATCACAACGTTATGAAGAATCATGTTATGCTATGGGTTATTATATTCTATTACCCTTGTAGTTCATCAGAAGAAAAGAATAACTTAGAGGGACCATTTATGTAATTTACCGTTAGGACAATAGATGCAATTTTTAAAAATTCATGGGTAAAATGGTCATCATAATTTTTTTTTTTATCCTTATTACTCAATTAAAGACAAGAATCTCAAGTTTAATGTCTATAAGAGCTATTTTTTTTCACTACGTCAAACTGACATTTGTGACAAGTATGATGCTTTAATAGGTTATTAGCCCTATTAAATATAATAACTTGGTGATTGTTATGCAGCCTAATATCTAGACGACGATGGCATTGTTCCTCTGCTATTAGCACACACATCAAATAAAAGAACAATGTTTTAACCTAAATAATAACTTGGGTTTTTGTACGGGCACTAATGGAATGGGTTATTCGGTACCAATCTTGTTCTCATCTTCTATACTTCACATCAGGTATCTCTTGATGTTATATTAATTTAGTTTATTTAATAAAAAATGATGATGATTTATTTGTTAGTTAGAAATTATCGTAAAGATGTCTTGCACCTAAAACAAAGGTATAGATTCTACTATATTCTAAACGACTATAAGGCAATCATATATAAGATTCTGTTATCTCATTTTCATGGTGATTCTTGTGCAGGTTCTAAAAGATAGCCGAGGTAGTGAACAACAGTTGCCATCTTGGTACTTGGAAAAGTGTATAAAACTCGGTGGTATCATACTTTCTGATGTGCGCTTTCTTAAAGGTGATCCATTAAAGATCGAACAAATCTGCACTTACTGGTGAATCTCTACCTGTCACCTGGAATGTATATGGTGAACTGTCCCTCGCCGATTCAATTGCAAGCAAGATGAATTCATAGTTGTTATTGGCACTCGAGTCACCTTATTTGGAAAGCATACAACTTCCTAAATCACTCTACTCGAAGATTCGGTTTATAATTATTATAGTTGTATTTTTAATTTCTTCTCATGATTAGTGCATTACTTATATGTACAAAACATAAAATTGGAAAATGGCTTTCAGGTCAACCCAACCCCCACACGCCTGTTTTGACCCATGTTAAGGAGGTCTGTTGACCCATTAGTTTGAACTCTGCTTTACAAATTTCATTAGTTTTATTGATGATATGATATTCTGGTCTTTTTAAGGAATCACAATTATGATATTTTTGCCTTTAAAATTACACTTGGGTTATTTTTATTTTGTTTGACCTGCTTTCAATGAAGATTGAACTCACAGTATTTACCAGTTTAACCACTTATAACCATGAAGCTTAGATTTTATTTTATGCCGATATAGTTAAAGTCCTTTAGTCAAACTTTGTGAAGATTAACTAACAAAAGTATTAATATTGAGTTTTTGGTATTGTGCTTGCAGCCTAGGATGAGTTCGTTATGGCAGTTGATGAAGACGGAGAGAAGAATCAAGAAACTAAAGCAATAAGGTAATTTTACACATTGTTATTTGTGTGAATTTCTACCACTAGACATTTTATTATAAGAGATGATCAGTTAATAATTCTTTCTCACTTAGTGTTTAGCTTTCAAACAACATAGCATGATCATAAAGAAAAACCTCTCTGGAAAAAAGTATGACTATAGATTAAAAATTTATAACCCTATGTTTTCATTGTGACCATGATTATAAGTGCTAAAACAATAACACGTGGACAACTCTATTAAATTTAGCATCTATGTGTTATAAGTGACGTAGTTTTTGTTTATTTATTTATTATATCAATTTTACTTGTCTTGGCAGAGCCGAGCATACCTAAGGTAGACCTTTCGAAAAGCATTCGAAGTGTAAATTATGTTTTTTATTTTAAATTTTTGATTATTTAATACTAAGTGCATACCCTCATAAAAAAATTTAAGTACATTTGGTCAATTTCTGCGTCCGTCACTGGGTTTTGGTACATGATATTGTAAAGTGTTAAAATATTATATTTGGTAATGTTTTGCTATAATCTTGGTACAGGGTATTGTTTTTGTTCTATTGTAAGCGGGTTGATCGGAGCATGAGATTAACGACTTAATATTTTCGATAAAGTTGACAAAGCAGTGCTAAGTTTGTACATGAAATGTGCATATCATTTGAAGAAATTGGATTGTTTGGAATGTCAAAACATGTATTCAAATTCTTTTGTAATGTATCCGGGGTTTGGTCCTAACCAAGTTATAATTATACATGTTTTTAGCCAGACATTAGAATATGCTCATCTTAAGCACCCCAGTTTTCAAACACACTATTAGTCTTCATGGTCTAAAATTTCCATTCATGTATTTTCTTCTATAATGTTACCCGTAACAAAGGAAAATAGTCTTTTGATAGTCCAAAGATACCAAAAGGCACGTTTAATTGTTTGTTTATCAATCGATAATAATATATTACTAAAAATTTTAAGAAAAATCTCGTGCGTGCACGGGTATTATAACTAGTGTCACAATACAAAACATTAAACGCAACCAAGTTCTTATATACAAATATACAGTAGTAAACTAGCATTTTATTTTATGTCCAATGCCCACATGATTATAAGACGCTTTTATTTAGATATGGGCATATCATATGTCCACAATAATCTTTATATATATACAATAACAAAACACTAATAACAATAATTAAAAACCAAAAGAGCAAAAATATGAATAATGTATTTTGTTGTGTTACAAATATAATGAAAGCAAATTCACTTAATATATTCCAAATCCATTAAATCTGTAATAATGAGGTCTAATTTTACAACAAAGTGGAAAGATAAATAACAAAACAACTTAAGAGAAGCAGAAAAGATAAGTGGTAAAAAAACATGCCAAACATCCATCCCTAGTCATCGTATACGGTAGCTATCTTCAAATTCCAGGGCAGTGTCCATCACTAGCTGTCTTGTTGTAGCTTTCGATATTGACATTACCTTGAAATTTGATTCAACAAATTTTGGATATTCATACTAAGATGACACCTTAAGTGGAGTAATTTGTGTGGACTATAGATAATGGCACATGCAAAAGAACGTCGCAAAATGCACATAGCTTATCCAACTTCTTCGGTTTGATGAAGAAGTTAGATGATGTGTATGTTTTATGTGATGTTGACGCATGTGCCATTATCTCTAGCCCATACAAACTTCACTTGAGGTCAACACAGTACCGGTATCTAAAATGTATTTAAATTAGTTCACGATAATGTCAATAATATATCGGACCAAGATTACTGTGAATATGGCAAGCTACATGATCAATACGGTGAATACTGAAAAAACACTGAACACACATGCCAAGAATCGATCGCTAGTCATCGTATACCATAACTATCTTCACAACTGAAGGTCAGCTAGCGTCCATCACTAGTTAATAAAGTGTCTTGTAGTAGCTTTCAATATTCACCATCTTGAGTCACATATCTACCCTAATCTTTATTCAATTTATCATTGACATTACCTTGAATTGATTCATGCAACAAATTTTGGACATCATTCGTACTGACATGCCACCCTAAGTGGAATTTGTATGGACTATAGATGATGGCACATGCAGCAGCGTCGCAAAATGCACATAGCTTATCCAACTTCTTCGATTTGATGAAGAAGTTAGATGAGGTATATGTTTTTTGTGATGTTGACGCATGTGCTATAATCTATAGCCCATACAAACTTCAGTTGAGGTCACCTCCGTACCGGTGCCCAAGAAGTGTTTAAATCAGTTCACGATAATGTCAACGATAGATCAAACCAAGAATACGGTGAATATGTAAATCGGCATTATTACGATGAATATTGAAAGTTACGTCAAGACAACTTAGGTGACTGGTGATTGGCGCAACCGTTAAGTTGTGTGAAGGTCTCTATGACTAGGATGACAAGGGCTTTCTTTTTGTCATCTGTTATTATTTACGATTGTGATTGTGATATATAAGAAATATTCATTTCCTCCTTGGCATGGCAAAGGTTAAGTCAGTGAAGCAAAGTAATGGTGGATACTTGTCTACGGCTTAGCTTTCTTGGTTTTTCGACTATTTATCATTAGAGTTTTTAAGTAGATAAGAATGTTAACTTGGAACCAAGAAAGTCGCAGACAAGCTTCCAGCATTGCTTTGCTTCACTAGCATAACCCTTATTATCCCCAAGGACATAGTGAAGGTTTTGATTGAATAATGAAATGGAATACAATGATAACCACCCGCAAGAAAAAAGAGACATGTTTTTGTGATGTTTAGGGTGCGTTTAGTTGAGGGAAAACACCCTTGTTTTCCACAAAATGTTTTGTGAAAAACAAGGAAAACAGAGATCGCGTTCAAATTAGTGTTTTCCAATAAAATTCTCTACAAAACACAAAATTCCTATTTCCAACTTTAATACACAAAAGTGGAAAACACTTTTTTTTCGTTTTCACCTATTTTCCTTTAAAATACCCCTAATTAGTTGGTCCGCTTTTATATGCTTTTGTCGGTTTTATCCTTTTTAAACGTTTTTATCCGTTTTTTTTTCGCTTTTGTCCGTTTTCATCCTGCTTTTTACGCTCGGTCCCATTTTTTACGTTTTGTCCGCTTTTTTACGTTTTCCTCCGACTTTTTACGCTGTCTGCTTTTTACGTTTTCGTCCAATTTTACGTTTTCATCCGCTTACGTTGCCGTCCTTATTAGTCCATTTTTTACGTTTTCGTTCTTTTATGTTTTCATCTATTTTTATGATTACGTTTGAATTTTTACGGCTCGTTTTAACGCTTTTGTCCATTTTTACGCTTTTTTCCCATTTTTACGCTTTTTTTACCGTTTCTAACGATTTTTTACGCTGTCTTTTTATGTTTTCGTCCGTTTTTTTACATTTTCGTTCGTTTTTTACGCTTTCGTCTGTTCTTTACGCTTTAGTCTGCTTCTTACGTTGTCGTCCGTTTTCGTTCATTTTTTACGCCATCCGCTTTTGCACGCTTTCGCTTAAGCTTTCGCCCATTTTTACGCTGTTCGATTTATTTACGCCGACGCTTTTTAACCTTTTCCGTCCACTTTTTTACTTTTTTGTCGGATTTTTATGTTTTAATTTTACGCTAATTTACGCTTTCACCGTTTTTTACGCTGTTTTTATTTTACGCTGTCTATTTTTTATGTTTTCATCCGATTCTTACGCTGTCATTTTTACGCTTTATTACGTTTTTCCCCGTTTTAGGTTTTTAAGGTTTCGCCTGACGAAAGCGTAAAAAGACGTAAAACGTAAAAATCGTACTAAAACATTAAAAAGGGGCTAAAAAGTAAGAAAAATGGACGAAAACGTAAAAAACTGACGAAAACGTGAAAAAACCGACAAAACGTGAAAAAGACGAAAACATAACAAAATGATCGAAAACGGACGAAACAATAAAAGCGGACGAAAACGTAAGAAACAAACGAAGAGTAAAAACGCACAAAACGTAAAAAACGGATGAAAACACTAATTTAGTAGGTCGAACCGAATCAAACCATCTGTCCCATGACCTGCTAGACCCATTTTAAAACATGACATATATAACCCATGACCCAAGCCACCTAACCGACCCGTTTGCCACCTCTAATAAAACGTGATAAAATTGTTCAAAACATATAAAACGTAAAAAGTGGATAAAACATAACGGATAAAAACGTATAAAACGGATGAAATAGGGAATTTTGCTTTATGTCAAATTTAATGTTTTTATGTCGAATTGTAGTCGCTTGAAGATTTTTTTCATGTTATTTGATGTTATATTTTACTTTTTTAATTCTTTATTTTCTCAGATAGATTTTTTAGTTAATTTATAATTTACTTTGTTAGTTTAAAATATTTGTTTTTGTGTTTTGAAGATGTTTTTATGATATTACAAAGGTGAATAGAGAATTGAGATAAAAAACAACAACACTTAAAGCATGTTTTTTAGTTTTGCAAAATGGAAAACATAAACACATGTTTCTCAAACTAAACGCGTTTTCTAAATTTTCCATTGTTTTGTGGAAATAAAACTCCCCTCCCTTTTTCTACAAAACAAGAAATAGGAAATGAAAGAAAATGTTTTCTAACTAAACGCCCCCTTAGCGTGTGCCATCATTCATAACCCATACAAACCTCCATATGAGGCGTGACCCAAATTTACTTGTGGCCACAATGTGTTAAATCAACTCATTTTGGACATCTATATTGTTGGGCCACAACTCAAGTTGAGGTTCATTGAGTTAATTACTATACACCTATGAAAGCAAGCATTCATTTTGTGCCTGGGAGGCGGGTAAGGCGAAAGATGTTTGTTAGGTCGTGTTTGGGTGTGGGTTTCTTAGTCCTGTATGGCTAGCCAATTTATACACTTATAGTGTCAGAAACAATCCTCAGTGGGAAGCATTACATGATTCAAAGATATTGTACATATACATAAATCAACCAAACATTAACTGTAATATTTAATTAAGTTCTATTTTGAGTAAAGTAATGTTTATTCCTTGTCTGAAAATTAAATCCATTCTATCTCTGTTTACTTCAAAAATGATCAGATCACCTTAAAATGAGTTTATGATGTTTCCTGTTATTTTGTTGACTAAACTCAATTACAAAATTGTAATAAATTTAAATTTAACATAAGTATGATGAACCAACATTTAATTAAGAGAATGCGTTGATGACTACTAGTAGGGTACCCGCGCGTTGCTGCAACGACCCTGTAATTAAAACTTACGTCGACTAATATTTTCTGATTATATGTTTTTCATTACGAATGCAGATAGTATTATAGAGTTAATAGGTACTCGACCATTGTTTTTTACGATAATAAATGTAACACGAGACGTTTGTTAAAAAGTAAATATAAAGATGAGAAAGATGACTAAACGACGATAAAGAGAAAAATATAAAACATATGACTATTACGTTTAAAATATTAAGGTAGTTAATAGGGCATAGCGCTTAGCTTAAACTAAGTGATTGTAAAATTAAAAAAAACATATGATCGATTTGTATCATGTCAAATAAATAATGGCCACATTAATTTGTAGTTTTTATCATTTGTACCATTTAGTTATTAGTTGTATTTTTCATGTATGATGTGTTTTATTACCTACATTAACATTAAGTGTTTAAATTAGTTAGTAGTTTTCATTATTTGTACAATTTGTTTATTAATTGTCATTTTCATGTATGTGGTGTTTTATTTGTTACATAAAATTGTAGGTGTTTTTTTTATAAATGGTTTTTTCCGGTAAAATTATTACGCCAAAAAACAATTAAGTACAACAGATATGAGTGACTCCCACAACTCAGCCCAAAACTAGCCAAAACAAGTGCATCAAATCTAAATTATCATAAGAATGTCATGCCAACTTAAGAGAGCCTACAAAATAATCAATCTAAGTTGAGAACGAAGAATGTTGTAGGTGTTTAAGACAAAATTCCATAGTAAGTAACAAGGAATTAGGACGTCGCGCGTTGCGGTAGAGCCAATTTATGTTCAAATTATTTTGGTCTATGGGGCGTTGAGGCAAAGCCAGGCGGGGAATATTTTCCAATACTTCGTTTAGGTTTTGGGTGTTTAGCTAACATATATGAAACTTTTAGCATATGTTAGCTAACATATACAATCTATATGTTAAGAACGCGTTACAAAACGAAGGGACCCTTGAGTTAGTAGTGGAATATAATAATTTGTTGAATATTGTTGGGTGTGTGATATCAATTATCCCAACACTTATAAGTTTGAAATAATTACTTTATTGATATATTCTGTCACATATCCACATGAACCCAAAATTATATATATTAGCTACACAAAGATGGAATCTCAATCGTGTTCTCTTTGTGCTACTAGACTTCTAACTAACACAAAAGAACATAGAATGGCAATATTTGAGCAAATTTAAAGACAAATAACAAAAGTTCTTGAATCTCAATTTAAGAATGCATAACAAACTCTCATAAATAATCAAGATCACAAGTTTTGATCTTAATCAGATAAACCAAACCAACCAAATCCACCACTACTACTCAGGCGAGGAACTATTATCTAAGTGATAATTGTTCTATGACAATACCAGAAACTGGAAGAACAATGGAAGTAAACAAGATCAAACTAAGAGAATGAGAATGAGATGAATATCAGTACATTTGTGTGTGTGTGTGTGTGTGTGAGAGAGAGAGAGAGAGAGCATTTCAATAATGAAACCCTAACAGCTAATATGATCTTTATATAGCCCCACTCATTGATCTTTTCCAGTTTCACACGAAGACTTCATGCACTTCATAGCTTATACTACTTCAAGCCAAAGTCAAATATAAACCTAAAGCATAAAATAAGAAAATATATAATCAGTCCCTGAACATAGTTTCCAGGTTAAGACTATTCATTTTAACACCCCCTCCCAACCCTCATAGTCTTATCCTGGAAAACATTAAAAAGCTTTAACTTAGAATATAGAGAGTAATTTTTTTTGATGATATGTATTTGGTGCTTTGGTGAAGATATATGCAATTTGATTTATAATATCAATTTTTTTAGTACTTATGACACGATTTAAAATCTTACAAAACTGTAAGTCAATCTCCAATTGTTTTGTTCTTTCATGGAACACTGGATTTGCTGCAATTTTGATTGTAGCATTATTGTAATAAAATTCTTTTACTAGACGTAAGTTATCACATTTTAATTCCTTTAAAATCTTTAAAACCCAAATGGCTTCTGATGTAACATAAGCCATTGCCGTGTATTATGCCTTAGAAGAAAAGTTAAACATAGTATTTTGTTTCTTACTCTTCCAAGAAATCAAAGATCCACAAAATAAAAATAAAAAAAATAAGAAAATGGATACAAACCTTCTTATAAAAACACATCTAGCTATAAGATTGTTTAGAAATCAGAATACCTTTACTTAGGGAACCTTTTGGATACCTTAACACTTTAATAACAGTTTTCAAATGAGACTTAAAGGAGAATGCATTAACTAAGACACTGAATAACATATGAAATATTAAGTCTAGTAGTAGTAAGATAAACTGGTTTACCAGTGAGTTTCTGATACTCAATAATATTTTCCAACAAAGGATCGTTATCAGTAGGATCACAAGTTAAAGCAACATTAGGCTGCACTGGTGTAGCAATAGGTTTGCTAGCCAACATAACAAAATCACATAACAAATTTAAACAATATTTCATTTGAGTAAGAACTATGCCACCAGAAGCATCAATAACACTTGTGTGGCGATGTGGGGAAAAAAGGAAAGAGATGGATGGGGTTTCTCTCGCTTTTGATTGTAACTGTCAAATTTGATTCCCTTCAACCCCGCCGGGAGCCAAGAGAAGAGCTACCAGGATTAATTGGAACGCCTCTACTATGTTTTTCCCCAAGCTATTTCTTTTGGCATGATTCTAAATCATCTTTCTAAGGACTTTGAAGGATTTGTATGCAACTACAAAATGCATAACATGAGGAAGACAATAGGTGAAGTACATGCCATGCTTATTGAGTATGAGAAAGGCTTACCAAATAAGGTTGCTACACCATAAGTCCTTGCAATTCTAGGTGGTATAATCCAGAAACCAAACTAGAAACCACAAGCGAACAAAGTCATGGGGTAAGGGAAATAATAAGCAGGTGCTTGCTTATGCTCCTAATCCTAAGAAAGCCCTCAGCTAAAAAAGATCATCCTGCGAAGGATCAGGCTTGTCACCACTGCAAAGAGGTGGGATATTGGAAGAGGAACTGTCATGTCTATCTAATGGAGTTGTTTCAAAGTAAGAAGAAGAAGCAAGCTGTTTCAAAGTAGGTCCGAAAGGACAGATAGTGCTCCTAAGCGATTATGTATAAATGTAGAAGTTGAGGAGTATAGTTTAGGGGATCTTAATGAACCTGCTAACTATAAAGCTGCTATATCAGATCTGGAATCTGATAAATGGATTACAACTATGAACCCGAAAATGAAAACCAAGCATGATAATGAAGTCTGCAAAGAAATAGACCTTTCTCCTAACGCTAAAGTCATTGGTAGCAAGTGATTCTTCAATAAAAAAGACTGACATGTATGGCAAGGTACACACCTATAAGGCTCATCTTGTAGCGAAACGTTATACTCAAACCTTCCGTGACAACTCGTAAATTCCTCGATGCGTAGTAATTGGAGAAACGTCGATTTGAGCGATCGTTTGATTTAATTTGAGACACGGCTCGTATTTTATATCGTTTTTATTGAAATTAATATTTTAAAAACAAATGCGTAACTATCGAGTCACGAATCCCTCGTTTACTAGTCAAAACGAGCCCCGAATCAAATGTATCGAAAGTTTATAAAGTTTCACTTAGGGTCCTTGAGCAAAATACAATTTCCGCCCCTAAGTTCACTTAAATTGCACCATTGGTCCCTCCATGGGTATAAATACCCCCAACCCTCACCAATTTCCCCATTTCATCATTTTATTTCTCTCTCTACTAAAACACACACAAATATCCCCTCCTCCCTCTCTCTAGAAATCCGGCCACCCATATTAGGGTTCCGGCGCCATCACTTTTTCCGGCCAACTTCTGGCGACCATCAATAAATTACACCACCACTTCTAATCGATAGATCGGGTCCTTGTGACTCCTTTTCTACAACGTATGCGCCACAAAGCGCTAAGACGCGCCCTAAATCTAACTTTTTAGATTCGAATTATTAGGGTTTTTGGGTAAAACGTTTTCTATGGGTAAATCTTGGTGGGTTACGAGTAGTACTCGTTAAGAGACCTCCTCCAAGTGTCGTGCTCCTTTTCTTCTCGTTATCTTTATGGTAAGCCGACCCATCTCACGTTTTTATTGGTTCTATTTTGATACAACCGATTTTATACAATCGTATATACTATATTTATTGTGTTTTCGTGGCTTGACAAACGAGTACTAGTGGTAAAAGAGTTTTGATAAACTAAAAATAATGTTTATAAAAACAGTTTCGTGTGGTAATTCATTGTATACGAGGGTGTTTGTTTGGCTTCGACCTCGGGTCAAAGTATATTGTTGTCTTGACTTGTTTTGGGAGTACTTGGTCATGGCTAAGTGGAAATGATAAAGAAACGAAAATGACTTGTTTTGGGAGTACTTGACCTTAAATATTTTTATTTGTCATGATAAAAATTATACCAATGAAAATACATTTAAAAACCCAATCAATTCATATATATTGCATCAAATATTATATAACACAAACAAAAATACTAAGTGTTATACTCAATGAAATGATAAAGAAACGAAAATGGTAATTGATTGATAGTTGTTGGTTCTCGGGTTGCATATTTCTGTCCGATTAGGTCTCGGGTCGAAACCCATTTGAGTCTCGGTTTGGTCATGTATAACAGATTTGAATTGATTAAGAGTCGGGTCAGAAAACTGTGTCGGATTAGTAGACCGGGTTGGGCCCAAGACCCCTTGAGCTGTGTTGATTAGGCCGGTTAGAGCCTCAGGTCACAATTGCTATATATTTTAGAAAAATTTGGTCAAATTAAAGTGTTTATACTTTATACGAATTATGTTGCGCTCGGGTCACGTTTAACCCGGATAATAACTTGGTGTTTGTGTTGCCTTGGTTATAAAATAGATATATGATATAAGTAAAATGGATTACAGGTCCAATTATTTATGTCACGATAATAGTTTAAAAGTCGTAGACGTGGTTAATATAGAATATCGAAATGGACACTATGGACGTATTGTATTTAGTAATCGGGATGATGAGATAACGAGATTAATGGAACGGTTAATGGTATAAGACGATGTATTAACCATGTATATATATAACGACAACGTAACTATGTAACGAATCACTATACAACAATGACCGGAATAGAGCTATTGGATAAACGATATAAAACATGAGTTAAAGAGGAGTAAATATTTGTAAAACAAAGTAATGAACATTGGGAACTAAGTAGGCAATTTATGAGTAATATCGAGTATTACGTTTACGTTATAACATTTAATACGGTTTATAAACTTGAAGTAACATTTGATATACGGGTTATTTTGATTATGAGTTAAACTTTATTAAACGTTTTGAACTAACTGGATACCACCATATGTTAGACTTGGAAATGAGTTCGATATGGTTATTTCACGATATGCCCAAGCATTATATTTTCACATTTTAACTAATAACGAGATGTTCAGATATATATATTGTCAATAAATATGGTTTTAATTATTATAAACCTTTTATGAACTACGATAATAAATCATGTCTTATAAATATAAAATACTTTTTATAAATTTGTTGATAACATTTATATTAATTAGTGTTGTACTCTATTAAACGTTTGGTTCAAATGAGTTTCGTATAATTGTTTTTGCAGTAAAGTTAAATATTCTGTTTTCACATCTAAGCTGCTATTGAATTACATATAACTATACATATTATGGACATATATGGTTTAGTCTATTATAAACCCTTATTAAATATTATGGTAACTCATGTTTCATAACACATGTTAGCCTTTATAAACTTGTTTGGAAATATCATTTTGATAATATAACTTATTGAAGTCATATTGATATGGAAACGTTGAAATAAATGAACGTGTCATTTATAGTACACTATTTACTATACCTTATATGAAGTAATTTCGGGTAAACTTGTATGATTATGAATAACGATTGAGAAACCTTTATTTATTGAGCGATAGATGGAAACTTGTCTTTTATTATTAAACATGTACGTTTGGGAATTATTGGGTAAATTACCGAAACTAACTAATTAACCTATTTATCTTATATAAATAGTTGTCGTCGTTTCCTAGTCTTTGACTAGCCTAAGTATTGTCGGTATTTCTTAACTTGGTCAATGTCTCTTCCCATTTTGGCGTGAGTTATGGTCTGTATGTCTTGATTTTGTCGATGATTGCTCTTCTTTCGCGTGAGTTGTACGCCGCGTCTATGTTTCTTACCACCACACGAAACGTTAAAACTAAACTTTTGAGATATGAATTATGAACTTTTGGGAACGATAATATACTTTTGAAAGTCACGACATGAATGATCCACGAAAACTACAACACATTACTTTCTATTGAATTCTTTATCGTATGAGCCGTATTCTAAGAATATCGTATACGCATAAGGTTGCGTCACAAATATTCTATTGTACTCGTAGTACATTCTTTTGGATGCCATGGAGATTAACTTTAGATGCTAGTCGTGTCAATAGTGAATAGTGCATTGCTGTGGCAAAGGTGAGTTTCATAGCCCCACTTTTATCTACGTTTTAACTACATTGGGGTGAGAATCATGCTACTGTTTTCGGACCGTGAAAACTATTTGGATTTGCTTATATGCTTGACTATTTAGATAGATGTGCGGTAGTTGTTGCCTTAGACTAGGGTAGCAATCCTAATTGCTATAACTGTTGCCTAGCTAAGAATAGACTTCTACCTCGACCTAGTCCGGGGTTGGCAATTGTTCTAGATTTTGCCACGACAGTGCTGGACTAGAGTCGCAAGGGCCCGAGTAATCCTGGATGCGGATATGTTTATGGTTGGTGATCCGGTAGGATCGGTATTTATCTATCTTAGGTCTTGCATAGCAAATCAACTCCCATGGTCCACTATGATTTTGATGAACTTAAACCTATGAACTCACCAGCGTAAGCTGACCTTTTAGCATGATTTCTCAGGAATTTGAGAGGTGTTTGGAATACGTGATCGGTGGAAGCTTGGCAAGAAGGCGGGGTGCAAGGATCATTTCTGACTCTGATAAACTTTGGGGACCTATTTTATTAAATCATGTTTTGGGCCTAATATTTACACTTTTGGATTAAATGTTTTGAATAAACAAATTTGGGATTGGTTTGAATGTTAAATGACAATCTTTTTGTTATACTTGTGTGCGATACCAATCCAATAGTAACGCCCCGAAAACTTGATTAAGTCTTCCTCTGTACCGAGATTTGGGGGTGTTACAGATTGGTATCAGAGCTCAAGGTTATAGAGAACTAGGTATTTTATAAACCCTAAACTATAACCACTATTAAGAAAATTGATCCTCGACCGACGCACGCCCGGTTGCCAAGCCGAAGCTTCTTAATTGATTATGGTATGAACTGCAATTTAAATTATGAGATGATCTGTTAAGGGATATTGTGAACTGATTATGGAAACATTATGAATTGGAGCTATGATTATTGATTTTGGGTCAATAAGATGTGATTATCGAGATATTACGGAATTTTATTTGAGTAAGCGGTATATTATGAATTTGAAATTTTGAACTCGATTGATTTGATATGGGATATAGATGATTGAGAACACATTAGACGAATTGATTGATAAGATGATTGATGAGATGTTTATGGCTTAGTTGATGAACGGTTGATTGAACACTTGATTGAGCGTGTGCCATGTTAGTAGACGATTTAAGTCTGCCTATCTTAGTAGTTCACTATAAGCATTTCACATGCTTATACACACACAGTAAGCATGTCCTCATGCTTACGCATACCCCATAAGCATTTCTATATGCTTATGCACGCCCTATAAGCATGTCCTCCTGCTTATACATGTACAGATAGCATGTCCTCATGTTTTCGCACGCACTATACCTATCACAGAGTGTGGAGTTCCAAACCTTAAATCTATAACACTTAATTTATATTAAGTAGTTGCCTTAACAATAAAGAGAAATCTTTGTATGAATATACACAAATACGTGGGATCTATTGGAATGTATTCGGAAGATTAAAGTGAACAAATGAATACAGAATGTGATAACCAATAATTCAACATTATTTATCAAATAATGCGGATACTCTCAAAGTATCAGGGTTACGCAATTTCCTGGCGTAATCTCACCATTTGATTTAAAACTTGCACACTAGTAGTGGTCGTGGAAATGATTTGGGAATATAAAGGAAATGGTACTATTATAACTAAGAGAGTTACAAACGTGGCCTTTTGTCTCATGAACGTGAGTTCCACAGTTAAGTTTTGATGAACACGAGTCTAAAACGCGTTAAAGCTAATAAAGCATGTAAACTGGTGTGTTGGTATCGTGTGTGTGTCATGTTCACGTGTTTTGCATCTTATCATGTTTATTTGCTCTTGATCATAACTAGATGATGGATTATAATGATTTTGATGATGTCGATTGGTGATGGTTTCGTGTCACGATTTTGAGTCGAAACCCTCGTAAACCGTTGTTTTTATTCCTTAAAAATTGTCAAACAAGTGGTAATCGGTTTTGATTACTAATAATGAATTCATGTCCGTTAATGTTATAATGATATGTGAAACGAGTAAGTGTTTTCAGATGATAAATTGGACTAACGTGTGATTATTTGGTTAACGTTGAATCATTGGTATGAATCAGATTTTTGGAATCGAATGACATTTCAATTAACAGCCTTAATTGAATAACAAATTAATTGTGGTGTTTTGGGTAATTGGTAAGTCATTGACAAACATTAGATTTGATACCCGTTAATCGGTTGTGTTTGGGAAATTGAAAGAGTCGATTGGAAGTGTTTAATGGTGTTGGGTATGTTTGATTGTCTGTCTAGATGGCGATATTGGTATGAGATTGCTTGGGAGATTAATTAGAATTGTGAAAATTGTTTATTTTGGATTCAATGGTATATATGTCAACTTTGCGCTACGTCAGGTGTTATCGTGACTTTCTAGTCTCGACTACCCTGGCAACGCCGTAAAGTGGTCTTTAGTATTTATTTGGGCAATATGATTGTGTAAAAGCCGAGAGTCATGACTCGGGCTTGGGAACTCGAAACGAATAATGACTCGAAATTTATATCGAAATTTACATTGAAATTTATATTGAACCGAATAAATTTATATTGAAATTATATCAAAATTTATATATATATATGCTAGTAAATAGTACTAGAAAATATAGATGATAAATGGTCTTGTTCTAAGCATTCGATAACAAGGCTCGCCTTGTTATTCGACATTTTAAAAAGGGAACCAACATTTAAAAATAGAAATGTTTTATAATAAATGACTCATTAAATGTTTCGAGGTCACGTTTATTGAAGGGTGTCATTTATGAATATTTAATGTCATTTATGTGTTGTGCGTGGGTTACAGATGACCTAACATTAATAGCGTCGATCTACGTGGATGACGGACTTATTAGGTTGACGAACCTAATAGGCGCCCGCTATGTACGTAGGATAACGTTATTAATGGGCAAATTATCCTTATGACTCGTTAGGATGTGTTTGGTTTTGGGATAATAAGCGACATGAACAAATGGTTGAGTTTATCGAGTTGACGAATTCGATAAGGTCTAACTATTTAATCCGAAACTTATTAAACTATAAAGTTTATCATTTAGACGTCTCATTGTGTCATTATGAGTCGCATTGTGGTTATTTGAGTGCATTCATGGTGTTTGTTGTCACACCCCTAAAAATCGAGGGCGCCACTCAATTGGCATCATAATGCATGTAATAAAGAACGGATAATAAAACTCGTTTAAGAACTTTTATTAATCAAATAATAAAGTTTACAAAAGTTTATTTGTTGCGGAAATATGGCCCATTAATAAAAAGTGGTCCCAAATACATCAGTGTTGTTTATGACCATGCCATGCCTAGCCCTGCCTTGATATCGTCAAATTTCAGAATCAAAACCTGAGAAAACATGCTAAAAAGGTCAGCTATAAAGCTGGCGAGTTCATAAGTTTATAGCAAAGCATTTAAGAAATCAAGTTTGTTTTATGGACAAAAGCGTGCTTGATACACCGCGTGTAAGGAGTCTTCCAAATAAAAGTGGTTGTGTCTATTACTCAAGCTCTAAGCTCATGTACCAAACTACAACAGTTCCACGTGCGTGTAAGTAGCATGTCAATATGGTTTATGGTGCCCTTAGCAAGTGTGTGTTTCCGTCACACTTGTGTTCCGACATGGTATACATCCGGAGCAAGTTGGAGCGACCAACCCGGATGGAGGCGTTACCCTCAATAGATCTATTTATAACACTCGCGCTCCCCGCAGGGATTAATGGTACATGAAAGGCGGGCAAGTTGTGGAAACATTTCTCTTAGGCTATCTCGTAATAGTGGTTTACACAAGAGTTTCAGTTCTAGTCCATAAAGTAATAGTTGTCCATATAGTGTTTGCGTAAAGCAAATTCATAAAGTGCATTGCGTAATAGCAATAGTTCTTAAAAGGCATTTCATAACAGAAATAGTTCATAAAAGGATTTGCATACAAGCAACATCATTCATAAAGTGTTTGCATAAAAGCAATATTTCATAAAGAGTTTGCATGTTTCTCACCCCAAAACAGTTATAAAACAGGTAAAGTAGGGGTCATGAACTCACCTTGGTATGCAGAAATGTAAGACATCACAACTAACATCAAGTAATAAACGTGCACGGCTCCGACACGCAACCTAGATAAGTATGGTGTGGGTTTAGTCTAAGTCTCGTATTCAAATGCATGTTGTGTAGTTTAAACACTTTTGTAAGTTTATAAGTATTTATGTTTTTGAAATGCTTAAAGTTCAAAAACAAGTGTTTTCAAATAAATAGAGTTATGTAGCTTATGTGGAGTTTCATAAATTAATTTGATTACTGATGTACGTAAAAATGTAGTTGTGAAACTTGTAAGTTTTGGCTCTTGGAATAATGTGGAAATTTGTATAAGAAACTTTCGCATAAGAGTTGGCTTGAGTATTGATTCAAGTATTATCGAGGAGCAAATAAATACAAGACGTGTTGTATTTATTAAATTTGTTTAATCTTTGAGTGGTGGAAATATATATACAATATATATTTATTTGAGTCATAAGTAAATAATATATTTGGACGATTATATTATTTAAAGTTTACGCGGGCGATGGTCGTCGAATAGAAACATGTGTTAAACATATTTTTCAAGACAAAAGTGGTAGAAATATATAATTACTTTTCAAAGTCTTTGTTCGACTTTGACTGCATTTATATTTTTTTCCTTTTCTTGATGAAAAGTATACAATGAAAATATATTTGAAAAGTGTTTTATATTTTGCATCAATTATTATATAACACTAAAATATAAATACGGTCAAAGTCAGAAAACAAAGACTTTGAAAAGTCAATTATGGACTTATATTTTGGGACGGAGTTTTATCAATCTTATAAAAATTTTAGGGTGACAAGAGTCAAAATGTCAAACTTATAGGGGTTAAAGTTGTAAAGATTGAATTGGAGGGGCCAAAACTGCCAAAAGAGTAAAAGTTTTAAAAATAACAAAAATGAGCAAAACTGCCACCGCCAAGATTTGAACTCAAGACCTTGTGGATATATGCATACGCCCCTGCCAATTGAGCCAAGGCTCGTTTTTGTTATATTATCTCACGAGTCTTTATTTTTGTACGAGTTCTGTGTTTGTATTTTGCTTTATAATTTGAACACACAGACATGTGTTCGAATACATGTCTGCACACATTCATATTCGAATTTTCCAACAATGTAGTGTGGTTTGAGATGTCATTACAAGTGAACTTATGCATAGGCTTATAAATAAGCACCACGGATGAGCTTTTTGGCATTTGGGTCGGTTGAATCAAGTTATATAAGCATGAAATAAGTTTGATAAGTGAACTTGGAATCGAAATGAGCAAGGGATGAGTCGATATGCCGAATATGTCAAGATACGAAGTGTTCCACTGTGAGCCAAACTCTTATAAGTTTCATGTGTTACACGCAACCATGGTACACATTCAAATGGTGATAAAAACTTTCGAAATCTTTTAAACTTCTTTTGAAAACCCGATATGCAAAACGTGGTTATTAGCTTATTTTTACGTTAAAGGTTCCATGTTTATTGTTCGAAATCCGTACATACGCCCAGTAATGCATGATAAAGAAGTTTAGCTTATACTAGTAGATTATATTAAAAGCTAAGGTTTCGATGGCATTTCATTTTAACGAAAGCATGTATAAATCTAATGAATATATTTTGCAAAAGTAGAACTTGTACAAAATATGTATAAACAAAATGTGAGTTGAGTTTGCTTTTACAATGTAACGTGACTATGAGTGAAAGAGAGGACCAATGAACTAAGACCTCGACATGTTTCCAAAATAAACCCATTTAGCTTCCAAAATATAAACCCGATTCCCTCTTTGCTTCGAAAAACTGATAATCTTTAAGAAAACTTCTTTTTCCTTTTTCATGCTTTGGCCAAAATTTTTATGAGTGGAGAGGGTTTTGATATATATTTTTTTTTCTAAGTTTTGATAAGTGTAAACTAGTTATAACCCTTTTTATACTACAAAATACATAAGACATTTCAATTAAATACACATATAGTACATTCGGTTGAAAATAAGATTTCACATGTGTGTTTGGTGGATAAAAATCAATTGATCGATGGTGAGGGAAATGGGGAGGCCATCACTCATTTATTATTTATGTCTCTAACTTAGTTTTTTTTTTGAAAGGTAAACTTCATTAGAACACACCACCCCACAAAACGGGGCGGCACACAACACAACCAAACACTTACATAATTACAAATTTACACCAATTGTCCCAAGTCAAAGACGATAACTTGGCTCTATTTTTAACCCAAAGAAAACCTAAGCTTTTGACTTCTCCTATAATCTCTTCCAATCTAACCTTCTTACTTTGAAATTTAAAAAGATTCCTCGCCTTCCATATACACCAACACCCTAAAATAATGATACCATAGAAAATCTCTCTAGCACGCCCCGATAACCCAACGAACTTGTGAACTTCCAACAGATCCTTGAACGAAAAGGCAAAAATGTACGGAGTCTTGCACCATTTCGAAATATGATGCCAAAGTCTGGCTGCTATAATACATCCGGTGAATAGATGATCCACCGACTCCTCCGCGCTACCACAAAGAACGCAAGACACATCCGCAATCGGAATGTTCCTGTGCCTTAGAGCTAACGCCGTCGGAATCCTACCCATCTCAGCCCGCCACCCAAAGATATTGCATTTCTTCGGGATTCACTTACACCACTCAAACACCGAGAGATTGCTGCATTCCAAGTCGAAAGACATAAGGTTCCTGATAGAACTAACAGAAAACTCACCTTTACCAATTCCAATCCAAACCCAGCTATCTTCCACTTCAGAGAGCACTACGGTGTTAAGTAACGAAATAATAACTTCCCATTCCGACCCATACTCACTAACCGCCGTAGCTCTCTTCCAATTCCAAACCCTCCTAATACCATCTTCTGACACCTTCAGCCTATCACTCACTTTACACCTTTTATCCGCTTCACACCGGAACATATTAGGACAAATGATCATAAGAGGCAAATTCAAAAGCCACGGATCAATCCAAAAAGACGTTTTGTTGCCGTTCCCTACCTTTCTTTTGAAAAATCTTCTCAAAGGCATCCCCGAAACCACCGTTCTGGTCAAGACTTTCACGATATTACTCCACACCCCATTCAACGTTTTCCGGACCGGAAGAAAATCCCAACTTCTATTAGACAAATGGTAGGCCTCTACCACTTCGCGCCAAAGACTACTTTTATCATTCTTAAACCGCCAACCCCATTTAGCAAGCAAAGCCGTATTGATAATCTTCAGCTTACACAACCCAAGACCCCCACTCTTCTTTGGAGAGCAAACTCTATCCCACGCCACCCAGTGGATTTTATTAACTTCTTTCGACCCCCCCCCCCCCCAGAGAAATCTGCCAATTAAGGCTTCCAAGTCCTTGATAACCTTACACGGGGCCTTATACAGAGAGAAGAAATATACCGGGAGACTTTCTAACACCGATTTAATAAGGGTAACTCTCCCCCCGATAGACAAACTCTCAGCCTTCCACTTGGACAACCTTGATTCAAAAACCTCTACCACCGGCCTCCAACTATTAATCCGGTTCATATTTGCCCCAACAGTTATGCCCAAGTATTTGAAAGGAATCGACCCGACTTTACAGCCGACTAAATTAGCTTTCTCCACTACTTCCCCTTCGCTAACCCCAATCCCATAAAGACATGACTTAGCTAGATTGATTTTTAACCCAGAACATAAGAAAAAACACCTCAATATACGAACCACATTATCCAGGCATGAGTCCGTCCAGTCACCAACGATAATCGCATCATCCGCAAATAACATGTGAGAAATAACTGGACCTCCATTAGGAGTGCTAATACCAGTTATCAGCCCTTCCTCCTGAGCCTTATTAAGCAAACAAGAAAGCGCCTCCATCACAATAAAAAACAGAAAAGGAGAGATCGGATCTCCTTGACGCATCCCTTTCCCGAACTGAAACTCAAAAGTTGGCGATCCGTTCACCAACATCGAAGATCTAGCCGATCTCAAAATACCTCTAATCCAAGAGCACCACACCCGAGAGAAACCCATTTGATCCAAAATGTCGATCACGAACTCCCAATTGACGTTGTCATACGCTTTCTCAAAATCAATCTTAAGAATGAACGTTTTCTTCTTATACCTTTTGCACCACGTAATGACTTCGTTAATGATAAGAGGCCCGTCAAGGATAAATTTATCACTTAAGAACACGGATTGAGATCTGGAAACCACCGTCCCAAAAACTCTCTTTAAGCGATTCGATAGCACCTTAGAAATTGATTTGCTAATGATCTCCACAAGGCTAATAGGTCTAAAATCATTAAGATCAACCGAATCTCTACCTTTAGGAATCAAAGTGATGAATGAGGAACCACATCCCACACTGATTTTACCACTGTTATAGAAAGCTTCCATAATGTCCACAAAATCCTTTTCGAACAAATTCCAAAAATGCTTCACAAACTTAATATTGAAACCGTCCGGACCCGGGGCCTTGTCCTCCCCACAACCAAACACCGCCTCTTTGATTTCAGAAGCCGAGACCTCTCCGACAAACTAACCATATCAGCCTCCGGAACACGTTTAATATTCCAACACTTAAGTTTTAGACGAAAGGGACAATCCTCCAAAAACCTGCTCCTGAAAAAACTCAGAACCTCCTTCTTGATCGACTCTGGTTTATTCACCCACGTCCCATTGATCATTAAACCTGGGATCCCATTACTCGCCTTCCTACTGTTAACAATACCGTGAAAATAGCTTGAATTCTCATCCCCTTCGAGGGCCCATCTCACACGGGCCCATCTCACACGGGACCTTTGTTTCATATCCAATTGCTTTTTATATTCCAGGTCTTTCAATACCTTAATACATTCCGCATATGTCCATTCCTCATCTTCCAAAAGGGCCCTGATTTCCATCTCAACTTCTAATTTTTTAATTTCACTTTTAGCCTCCTCTTCCTCCATACCTTCGACCCTTAACATATTCTCCTTCCAATTTTTAATGCTCTCCCGAATCTGACCAAATTTTCTCATCAAAATAACATCCGGCGGACCGCTAACGCCTTCAACATTAGCCGCCGAGCTCACCACTTCATCGAAACCTTCTTTTAAAAGCCAAGAATTAAACACTCTAAACGGCCTAGGACCAAAGTTTTTGGAGACCGTTGTTAGCAACAACGGACAATGATCCGAATGAAGACCCGGAGACAAGCATCCGGCCACTTAGAAAAAAAACTATTACAAACCATCATCCTGTCAATTTTGCTCAACTTTTTTCCTAACTCCCGAATACAGGTAAACTTTTTACCCTTCATAGGGTATTCCAACAGCCCAATATTGAAAATAAAGGCGTTGAAATTCCTTGCACACGAGCTCTTAAAAACCGAACCAGACCTCTCCTCTGGGTACCTCACAGCATTGAAATCCCCCACAACAACCCACATACCTTCCTTTGACTGCACCAAGGTTTCAATAGAATTCCACAGAGACAATTTAGCCGAAACACCTTGAGGGGCGTACACGTTTAGGACGTTCACAATTTCATTACTACCCGTCAACCTCCCCGACACAAGGAGAAAGTTACGCTCCTTGTACGATGAACTCACGGCAAACCGAATCTTATCCCAAAGACTCATAATACCCCCCGAATGCCCAACCGAACCAACGAAGTCCATACCACAGTTACTGTTACCCCAAACACAGTCACCTTTAAACTTAGATAGATCCTCCGCTTTAGTTTCCTGAATAGCCATAAAATCTATCCCCATTTTCTCTCTTTAATCTATTAAGCCAGGGAATCTTATCCAAACCCCCTAGCCCTCTAATATTAATAGATACAAGATTCATGATTGCAAACCATTAATACCTTCTTCCAAAATAGATGTCCTGACCAATCCTACATGATCCGCCAAGTCCACACCCAACATCTCTCCAATATTAATAGTATCTTTCACCTCCTGGTTCAACATATTACCGTCATGCGTACCACGGTCCTTGACCCCTTCACCTTCGCCACCTTCAGATAGCTTAGGAATCGGACTCCCAAGACCCGACATCTCAACATTAAGATCAGGGCAACCTTTTCACTCTCCTTTTCCTTGTTAATACCCGTACTGTGGTGAATATCTCCCCCACCCAACTCAGTTGATCTATTTAATCCCAGAAGTCTATCTAAGTCAAATGGGTCGTTATCCACTTGACGACTTCTTTTCTTGGGCCTAACCACTTCCAACGGGCTGGAGCTGAAATTATTAACCTTATGGCTCCTCTTGTTACTAACTTTCTTGGGCCCCCGCTTGACCTTAAGCCCATTAGAAATGAAAGTAAATCCACCACTTACATCAATACATGGAGGAGAATAAATAATCTTATCTGCAAACCCTTCACCACCCGACATGCAGCCACCTTTACCATAAATATTGCCTAGGAAATGTCCATCCAAGTTATCATTATTCCCCACTTCCCCATGCATCGATTCACGTAGCTCACCTTCTTCCAAGATGTCAGGTAACTCTTCACGTTCCCCCCTAACATCAACCACCTTAGGAGACTGAACCGTCTCCGGCATGTAATCACCGTCGTTCTCGCCGACAACCTTCTCCTCTTCCACTGCTCTTTTGACTATGGTTCCCACACAATCGGGTTCCCAGTTTCCTTCTACCTCCGTCAACCAAGTCTTAAACACTTTGTTCTTCCATTTGAGACTCACAACTTCATGTACTTTACTACCATCTCCAGTGAGGATTCCGACGAGGCCACCTGATATATCACCATCCTCAAGACTTAATTGAGACGGATAAACAATCTTCCCAAATCGATTAGCTACATCATCAAACACCTCATTGGTAGCAAGATTAATAGGAATCCCCTGGATCTTAAGCCAAGCCACCCTTTCAAACGGCACAGATTGCCCTTCCCACAGGTCCAATCCAGAAAACCAATTACTCCATACTTCCTTTTTTAATAACAGATCCAATGCATCTTCCTTAACATTGAAGTTCAATAACAATGAGAGGCCACCAACGTACACAATATCTAACACACTAACCATGTTATCGGCTAACAACTCTTTCATGCCCGTTAGCGTCTTCAAATCCTTGGACCTGCCCAACAGAGCCTTGCCATGGATATCAAAGAATGCAACAACGTTATCAGGAACTGTAATTGTCCTACAGGACGCCTCCTCATGCACACCAGGACCCATGCAATGCTTTCCACTCAGAACTTCCCTAAAGGAGAGCCCCTCACTTGGGTGAGAAGAGTGCCCGTTGACCTTATTCAGCCTATCAACTTCGACCTTATCTTGAGACCTACCAGCCTGCATCTCAGGGCCAGCACTCTTCCGAACAGGTCTCTCTTCAAGATTCCTCAACCCGAATTTCTCCGCCGCGAATTTGGCAACGTTAACTTTCAATCTATATGACCCCATCTTAACTCCATTCATCCTTTTCTCCAACTGTAAGACATTACTCACCTTCCTAAACGAACAAAACCCGAACCTTTTCCCTTCTTTATCACATTTCCTGGCTATATATGACCCCACAACCTCCCCGTAATATCCGAAGAACTCCGACACCTCCCACGGGGTACACCCGCTTGGGAGGTTAGACACATAAAATTTGGTTACAACCCATACCCCTTTCAACTCCCATTTGAAGGTTTGTCTACCTTTGTTCCGACGAGCATGAACTTCCTGCCAGCCCTCAACCATATTGGACTGTAAAAGGAATTCTCCTAAAATGATTATATAATACTATGAGAGAGTTCACCTTTTACATTCATTCATTATGTGATTGTGTGAGTTTTTAACTAGCTAGTTGTAACATAACCATATTGGACTGTAAATGTTAGAAATTGTGTAGGATAGTAATATAAAGTGTAGGTGCTAGTAAAAATACTGTATATATGTATTGTTTAGTAATAAATCAATTTAAAGTAATTATGTATCATTTAGGTACTTGTAATAAAATAAATACCAAATGGTGAAATAAAGTATTTCTTGAATTTTTGTAACATTCTAATATGTATAGAAATATAATAAAAATTATTAGTTTGAGCATTGGGTATATTGTTCATGTAAGTGAATTATGAAAAGCCTTTTATTTAATTAATTAAATTAAATAAATAAATATGCACTTGCAATTATAATGAAATCAAATGTGCTCTAGCAATTAGATGAGCGTCGTAGTAGTACCAATGTACTAAAATATGTAAACCAAAATTTTGTGTATTAATAAAAGTCAAATTGTAATACATTGTATATATGAAAATAATTATAGCACACAATTATCTTTAAATTGAGTTCTCACTAGTTAATGACTTGAGAAATTTTTTTTATTATTATTATTATTATTATTATTATTATTATTATTATTATTATTATTATTATTATTATTATTATTATTATTATTATTATTATTATTATTATTATTATTATTATTTAAAAATATAAAAACATCAATATGGGTTTCAAAATGTGTTTATTAGACTAATACCATACTTTCTATTGGTCGGTTCGTGCGCAAGCTCGTGTTTTCGATAAAAGTAAGATAACTTCTCGTGTGAGTTAGAAAACTCATAAGTGATCAGGAAATATAAATATGCATTTTCTGATAAAAACAACTAGGTTAAATTGTTTCAGTGTGCGGGATAACTTCTTATAATTATATTCAAATGAGCTAATGCTTGCTCAAAATCGTTCGGGTAATAATAAATAATAATTTATTATTAAATTAAAGTTTGGAAATTTATCGATTGTCACATTTGTTGAGTCGATACCACACACACACACACACGATGATACCTAACACTAATAACTAAATGGAACAACGAGGTATTTTTGGAGATGAGGAAGTGAATACACTTTGGGCATATAAAATTGCAGTTGGGATTATATACTAAGAGTTGGTTATAAATTGGTTGTGCCTTGTTTAATAAAAATTTATCGAACCTCGATTGAATATAGACTAATCACCTATATTCGCCGAGACAGTGAGGACATGCGATCACCTATAATGCGTCTCGAGAGGTGAATTATGCAAATCTCGGGAATTGTTATAACAAAATTGTGTTCGGATTTGAAATTGGTTTTAAGAACGATAAACTTAAGGTGGACTCGCACACTCACACTCGCTAAACATCACGAAAGCCCGCACTCACACACGACACACTGGCATCGTAACACCTCTTGAATCGTAACACTTCTGGCATCTCTATACGTCTTCGTTTTTGTGAAATTCTTGTTTGTAACACCTGAGCGTAGTTCACCATAAGTCGGGTGAGACCCGATTGACACTGTTTGCATCCGAGTTGCTTATCGACATAAGCCTCGTCGATCTCTCTAGAGACGGACATAGGTGATCAGTGCATGTCCTGCTGTCTCTGGCCGAATATAGGTGATCAGTCTATATTCAATCGAGGTTCGATAAATTTTTATTAAACAAGGCACAACCAGTTTATAACCAACTCTTAGTATATAATCCCAACTGCAATTTTATATGCCCAAAGTGTATTCACTTCCTCATCTCCAAAAATACCTCGTTGTTCCATTTAGTTATTAGTGTTAGGTATCATCGTGTGTGTGTGTGTGTGGTATCGACTCAACAAATGTGACAATCGATAAATTTCCAAACTTTAATTTAATAATAAATTATTATTTATTATTACCCGAACGATTTTGAGCAAGCATTAGCTCATTTGAATATAATTATAAGAAGTTATCCCGCACACTGAAACAATTTAACCTAGTTGTTTTTATCAGAAAATGCATATTTATATTTCCTGATCACTTATGAGTTTTCTAACTCACACGAGAAGTTATCTTACTTTTAGAAAACACGAGCATGCCGAAAACCAATAGAAAGTATGGTATTAGTCTAATAAACACATTTTGAAACCCATATTGATGTTTTTATATTTTTAAATAATAATAATAATAATAATAATAATAATAATAATAGTAATAATAATAATAATAATAATAATAATAAAAAAAATTTCTCAAGTCATTAACTAGTGAGAACTCAATTTAAAGATAATTGTGTGCTATAATTATTTTCATATATACAATGTATTACAATTCGACTTTTATTAATACACAAAATTTTGGTTTACATATTTTAGTACATTGGTACTACTACGACGCTCATCTAATTGCTAGAGCACATTTGATTTCATTATAATTGCAAGTGCATATTTATTTATTTAATTTAATTAATTAAATAAAAGGCTTTTCATAATTCACTTACATGAACAATATACCCAATGCTCAAACTAATAATTTTTATTATATTTCTATACATATTAGAATGTTACAAAAATTCAAGAAATACTTTATTTCACCATTTGGTATTTATTTTATTACAAGTACCTAAATGATACATAATTACTTTAAATTGATTTATTACTAAACAATACATATATACAGTATTTTTACTAGCACCTACACTTTATATTACTATCCTACACAATTTCTAACATTTACAGTCCAATATGGTTATGTTACAACTAGCTAGTTAAAAACTCACACAATCACATAATGAATGAATGTAAAAGGTGAACTCTCTCATAGTATTATATAATCATTTTAGGAGAATTCCTTTTACACCAATATGGTTGAGCTGGCGGGAAGTTCATGCTCGTCGGAACAAAGGTAGACAAACCTTCAAAGGGGAGTTGAAAGGGGTAGGGGTTGTAACCAAATTTTATGTGTCTAACCTCCCAGCTGGTGTACCCGTGGGAGGTGTGGAGTTCTTCGGATATTACGGGGAGGTTGTGGGGTCATATATAGCCAGGAAATGTGATAAAGAAGGGAAAAGGTTCGGGTTTTGTTCGTTTAGGAAGGTGAGTAATGTCTTACAGTTGGAGAAAAGGATGAATGGAGTTAAGATGGGGTCATATAGATTGAAAGTTAACGTTTAGCAGGACAAAATTGTGTTCGGATTTGAAATTGGTTTTAAGAACGATAAACTTAAGGTGGACTCGCACACTCACACTCGCTAAACATCACGAAAGCCCGCACTCACACACGACACACTGGCATCGTAACACCTCTTGAATCGTAACACTTCTGGCATCTCTATACGTCTTCGTTTTTGTGAAATTCTTGTTTGTAACACCTGAGCGTAGTTCGCCATAAGTCGGGTGAGACCCGATTGACACTGTTTGCATCCGAGTTGCTTATCGACATAAGCCTCGTCGATCTCTCTAGAGCGTTTGAAATTATTTTGGGCTATTTTTGGATTTGGTCTTGACTATTTTGGATTCGGTTTTGGATTTTGGTCCTTGGGTTTTTGAAATTTGAGATTTTGATCTCGTTATGAATTTTAACTCGTCATTTGACTTCGAATCACCATTTGGCCTTGAATTATTATTCGGCTCCGTTTCGTTGATAACTTTGTTAAAATCATCTTTCGACCTTTAATCGGTATTTGATTTCGAAACATCATCCGGTCGCATTGCGATAGTAAACGTATTGGAATTATCATTCCACCGTATTTTGATAGTAATCTTGTTGGAATTATCATTCCACATCGTTTCAGTAGTAACACCGTTGGATTTGTCATCTAGCCTCGTTTCGTTGGTAACTCTGTTACCGACACTTATAACTCAAGCCTAGTCTTGAACCGATTGTTGAGAAAACTTCTGAAACCTTACCATTCACTCGATGTTGACTTTAATGACGTCATCTGGTCGATGTTGCTTCGCCAACAGCTTTCAGTTAAGGTAGTACCTTACGTGCTGTTGATATCGTACCTTATCCTCTATTTAGGTACCCTATCGATAACAATCTAACGACTTGTTTTAGTGAAGTTGTTCACCGAGGATTATCCTTAGATATTGTTCCGTCGATGTTGACTCTAGCAACATTAAACCCTCAACATTGTTTGTCAACAATAGTCTGCTACGTCACACCACCGGTAATGGTAATACCTACCATATTTTATCAATATGGTACCTTACACACCATAGATGAGGAATTCTCTAGCATACCTACTTAGAGCCGTTGACGTTCACTCGTATGTAGGAAATGATTTGGATATCGATTGGTAGTTGAACTTCTTTTGGGGATTTTGATTTTGGAGTTGAACCTTGAAACCTCCTGCGTTAAGTGTTAAGTGCACCAATGAGTCAATCGACTGACTGTGGTTAGTAACCCATACTCCCTTTTAGGAGTCGTACTTTCGTCTCTAACTTAGATATCATGCTAAGTCAACCGATCGATTGATGGTAGTAATCAACACTTTCTAATAGACACATACTCTGAACTTCCTAGACTTCTCATCTAGTAGAAATTTCGTACTCAGCAGAAATCTTGAAATCCTAAGGAGAAACCTGTACCACGTTCTCTAGGACAATCACATAATCTTTCTCTCATCCTTCGAGAAGCAGCTGCTAACCTTTCGGACCTCTCACCAAACGATAAGATACACCATAGACGAAACCTTGGAAGTAGATTCCCGCCTTTACCTAAGTGATTGTTAGTAGCCTTACCAACCTATTCACCTCCCGCGAATTAGTAAAAAGGAAAAGTATGGATGACAATGCTCGTCTCTCCTCATATAGTTATAGCAACACTAGGGAACCCAACTATCTTCTTTTAAGGAGGTGAGGTAGTACCTAATCCTCTCCCTCCGGTAAAGTGACTTGCTCCAATAAGCTAGACCTCACCTTTGAACTCTAGTTCCTTACCTTCTTTCCACTATGGCACCTCTATTGGAAAAAAAGGGAAATCCCCTTGATCCGTTTTCCCTATCTGAGATTCATTTGGTCAATATACACCTGATCCTCCTTCCTCAACCTTCAACTCATTTCGATACTCTTTAAGGAAGAAGCGCGATCGGAAAACCTAAGTTACACAAATGGACTTCTTTACACGTAAAGGAAACCGTGTGCTTTAGGAAATGCTAAATTCTATCCTTTCTGGATTATGGAAATCGCCACACACCCATTTTCATCTATCACCTCCTAGAGCTAAGAGAATAAATCTGAATATGCTTATAGTGTATCACCTCTAGGCTGATGGCTGAAATAGAGGAACCATTCAAACCCTAGTAGAACACGTAGCGTGCCTATCAAGTTTGGCAATGGTTGGGATATACACCTTCCTTTGGCCAACTTCACCTATAACCATACCTATCACTTTAGTACCTCAAAGGCACCGTAAGAGATCCTCTATGGATGTAAGAGTAAATTCAGATGATTGGGAAGAAATGGAAATACCCCAACTTAGCAACCCTAAACCTGTTCGAAATAATACCAAGGAAACCGTTCTAAGTTGAGATGGATATGTAAGTTACTCACAAGCCATTTGGAGACATAGTCAACGTGAATCTTTTGAACCCTCCGAGGTAACCTAGAATTAAGCTTTCGGATCCACTATGAAATTATGTGAAGCGAGTAGTAAACATGAAAACTTAATCCCCGCTATCTCAATCTTTTGGAAAATCCTTGCTAGATTGAGACCAGTAGCTCAAAGCCTTAAGCTACCATCGAGACTCAGTAGAGAGTTCCCAACATTTCGTGCGTAATAGAAAGAAATGACTCGCCGATGAGGAAATCGTTATCTCTTTAGGAAATCCTAATCTTTGGACGTTTAAACTTCGTTGACCTATCAAAACCATGGATGATGAAACCTAACAACTTTAGTAAAGTTGCCTCTCTGTCTTCGAAGTTCATAGAAACTCACAGTAAGGACCTAGATTCACGTAGGGGAACGTGAAGATAAACCCTCGTGCTGTTGCACTCACCCCTTCTAGATTAATGCGGATAATTTGAAATGAATCGCGAGGACGCGATTCCTTTTAAGGAGATGAGGCTGTGACAACTCGTAAATTCCTCGATGCGTAGTAATTGGAGAAACGTCGATTTGAGCGATCGTTTGATTTAATTTGAGACATGGGTCGTATTTTATATCGTTTTTATTGGAATTAATATTTTAAAAACAAAGGCTTAACTCTCGAGTCACGAATCCCTCGTTTACTAGTCAAAACGAGCCCCGAATCAACTGTATCAAAAGTTTTATAAAGTTTCACTTAGGGTCATTGAGCAAAATACAATTTCCGCCCCTAAGTTCACTTAAATTGCACCATTGGTCCCTCCATGGGTATAAATACCCCCAACCCTCACCAATTTCCCCATTTCATCATTTTCTTTCTCTCTCTACTAAAACACACACAAATATCCCCTCCTCCCTCTCTCTAGAAATCCGGCCACCCATATTAGGGTTCCGGCGCCATCACTTTTTCCGGCCAACTTCTGGCGACCATCAATAAATTACACCACCACTTCTAATCAATAGATCGGGTCCTTGTGACTCCTTTTCTACAACGTATGCGCCACAAAGCGCTAAGACGCGCCCTAAATCTAACTTTTTAGATTCGAATTATTAGGGTTTTTGGGTAAAACGTTTTCTACGGGTAAATCTTGGTGGGTTACGAGTAGTACTCGTTAAGAGACCTCCTCCAAGTGTCGTGCTCCTTTTCTTCTCGCTATCTTTATGGTAAGCCGACCCATCTCACGTTTTTATTGGTTCTATTTTGATACAACCAATTTTATACAATCGTACATACTATATTTATTGTGTTGCGCTCGGGTCACGTTTAACCCGGATAATAACTTGGTGTTTATGTTGCCTTGGTTATAAAATAGATATATGATATAAGTAAAATGGATTACAGGTCCAATTATTTATGTCACGGTAATACTTTAAAAGTCGTAGACGTGGTTAATATAGAATATCGAAATGGACACTATGGACGTATTGTATTTAGTAATTGGGATGATGAGGTAACGAGATTAATGGAACGGTTAATGGTATAAGACGATGTATTAACCATATATATATATATATATATATATAACGACAACGTAACTATGTAACGAATCACTATGCAACAATGACCGGAATAGAGCTATTGGATAAACGATATAAAACATGAGTTAAAGAGGAGTAAATATTTGTAAAACAAAGTAATGAACATTGGGAACTAAGTAGGTAATTTATGAGTAATATCGAGTATTACGTTTACGTTATAACATTTAATACGGTTTATCAACTTGAAGTAACATTTGATATACGGGTTATTTTGATTATGAGTTAAACTTTATTAAACGTTTTGAACTAACTGGATACCATATGTTAGACTTGGAAATGAGTTCAATATGGTTATTTCGCGATATGCCCAAGTATTATATTTTCACATTTTAACTAATAACGAGATGTTCAGATATATATATTGTCAATAAATATGGTTTTAATTATTATAAACCTTTTATGAACTACGATAATAAATCATGTCTTATAAATATAAAATACCTTTTATAAACTTGTTGATAACATTTATATTAATTAGTGTTGTACTCTATTAAACGTTTGGTTCAAATGAGTTTTGTATAATTGTTTTTGCATTAAAGTTAAATATTCTGTTTTCAAATCTAAGCTGCTATTGAATTACATATAACTATACATATTATGGACATATATGGTTTAGTCTATTATAAACCCTTATTAAATACTATGGTAACTCGTGTTTCATAACACATGTTAGCCTTTATAAACTTGTTTGGAAATATCATTTTGATAATATAACTTATTGAAGTCATATTGAAATGGAAACGTTGAAATAAACGAACGTGTCATTTATAGTACATTATTTACTATACCTTATATGAAGTAATTTTGGGTAAACTTGTATGATTATGAATAACGATTGAGAAACCTTTATTTATTGAGCGATAGATGAAAAATTGTCTTTTATTATTAAACATGTACGTTTGGGAATTATTGGGTAAATTACCGAAACTAACTAATTAACCTATTTATCTTATATAAATAGTTGTCGTCGTTTCCTAGTCTTTGACTAGCCTGAGTATTGTCGGTATTTCTTAACTTGGTCAATGTCTCTTCCCATTTTGGCGTGAGTTATGGTTTGTATGTCTCGATTTTGTCGATGATTGCTCTTCTTTCGCGTGAGTTGTACGTCGCGTCTATGTTTCTTATCACCACACGAAACGTTAAAACTAAACTTTTGAGATATGAATTATGAACTTTTGGGAACGATAATGTACTTTTGAAAGTCACGACATGAATGATCCACGAAAACTACAACACGTTACTTTCTATTGAATTCTTTATCGTATGAGCCGTATTCTAAGAATATCGTATACGCATTAGGTTGCGTCACAACTATTCTATTGTACTCGTAGTACATTCTTTTGGATGCCATGGAGATTAACTTTAGATGCCAGTCGTGTCAATAGTGAATAGTGCATTGCTGTGGCAATGGTGAGTTTCATAGCCCCACTTTTATCTACGTTTTAACTACATTGGGGGTGAGAATCATGCTACTGTTTTTGGACCGTGAAAACTATTTGGATTTGCTTATATGCTTGACTATTTAGATAGATGTGCGGTAGTTGTTGCCTTAGACTAGGGTAGCAATCCTAATTGCTATAACTGTTGCCTAGCTAAGAATAGTCTTCTACCTCGACCTAGTCCTTGCCACGACAGTGCTGGACTAGAGTCGCTGGGCTCGAGTAATCCTTGGATGCGGGATATGTTTATGGTTGGTGATCCGGGTAGGATCGGTATTTATCTATCTTAGGTCTTGCATAGCAAATCAACTCCTACTGGTCCACTATGATTTTGATGAACTTAAACCTATGAACTCATCAGCGTAAGCTGACCTTTTAGCATGATTTCTCAGGAATTTGAGAGGTGTTTGGAATACGTGATCGGTGGAAGCTAGGCAAGAAGGCGGGGTGCAAGGATCATTTCTGACTCTGATAAACTTTAGGGACCTATTTTATTAAATCATGTTTTGGGCCTAATATTTACACTTTTGGATTAAATGTTTTGAATAAACAAATTTGGGATTGGTTTGAATGTTAAATGACTATCTTTTTGCTATACTTGTGTGCGATACCAATCCAATAGTAACGCCCCGAAAACTTGATTAAGTCTTCCGCTGTATCGAGATTTGGGGGTGTTACACATTCGTGGTCGGCTATGATGAAACCTTCTCTCCTGTAGCAGACGTTAGAGCCATTGAGATTTGGCAAATAGATGTCAAAACTGCCTTCTTGAATGATCGCCTAGAAGAAGATATCTTTATGACGCAACCTTAGGGGTTTATCAAACCAAACTACCAAAGCATGTATACAAGCTTAAACGATCCATTTATGGATTAAAGCCAGCATGAATGCAATGAAATAAGTGACTCAAAATCCATTTAAGGTGCGTTTAAGAAAAATTGATTATTTTTTCACAAATTAACACTAAATCGAAAAATCCATAAGAATCTCACGCACCCGCGGGAACCCCTGATTTCGTCACTGATTAAGACAGAAGGAGCACCATACTTTTTTGAAGACCATTTGACAACATATTATAGTAATATGGTTTAAATAAAAAAATTCACATGCCACATGATTTTGAAAAGCATTTCTTGCTTTCTTAGAAGGATATATATCACTGGTCGATCGTACATGAATATCATATAGGCCGCGAGAGTTATATTATAACATATAGGCTGCGAGAGTTATATTGATCCGAGACGATCTTCTGTGACTCGGTCAATAAAAAAATAAAACGGAAAGAGAGTATCAAGACGTTGGTGTTGAGAACAAGTCAATAGGGAAGTAGCATTGGTATGCAACTCATTTGGTCAAAACAATTGTTCAGCACTGACAAAAGGGAATTGATTTGCACACTTTAAAATTTGATTTAACATTTTATTTGGGCATTAAATACTAGTATAGTATTAAATACTCTGTTTCATGTTGGAAAATTTAGTGCACTTGTGGGATTAGTTCACACCTTATAATGGGTTAGGAGGTACGGAGTGTACACCCATAAGGTCCATAAACACCCTGACTCTTGTAGTGGTTTGTATTGGTAGTGCTAGTAGAAAGTACTGCTTGTGGAAAGTACTGCTTGTGGTTTCCACTGATAAGCAGTGTTTCCACTGAAGCTTGTGTTTTCCACAGAAGCTTGTGGATTCCCTGAAGCGTGTATCCACCGATAGCACTATGAAAGTACTGATAAAAGTACTGCTTGTAACGGTTTTGACCTATTCAAGTGGCAGTTTCAACTGCTTAATGACCACGTTTAATTGGTCATGTAACCACTAACGGCTATAATGGGGATAATTATGAGGCTATTAATGGGTCGATTAATACTCATAATTCCATTTGATTAGCTTAGAGTAAACTCCTATAAATAGGAGATCTAATTATGCATGAAAGATATATAGAAAACCATTAACACTTATTAGCGCAAGGGTTATAGAATTGTGCCTAATTCCATAACTACATTTGGTCTTATCCCAAGTAGATATTCGTGTAACCCAGACATTATGGTCGAATAGTTTACTTTGGAAAGTGATCACACGATTCCAAGTGATATCCGGTAACCACCTAGTGGTATTGCTACTGTCATTGATTGTCTTAACCCTGTTTTGGGAGCTAACCGCCAACAATCAAAGTAAACTATTTTGTGATAATCAATGGCTGCTGCTGCAATGAAACACATGGCTTCAAACTTTGCCAAGCTTGATAAGTTTGAAGGGGTGGACTTTAGGAGGTGGGAGAAGAAGATGCATTTCTTGCTTTCAAGCATGAGTGTGGTCTATGTGCTGACTACTCCTATTCCTGATGATGGTGATGATGCTACTGTGGTGCAGATCAGGAGGAGGAGCAAGTGGGAGAATGATGACTACATATGCAGAGGTCTTATTCTGAATGGTATGTCTGATTCTCTGTTTTATATTTATCAAAACTCTGAATCTTCCAAAGAACTGTGAGATTCCTTGGATGCCAAATATATGGCTGAGGATGCATCAAGTAAGAAGTTCCTTGTTAGTAATTTCACAAATTACAAAATGACTGATTCAAGACCAGTTATGGAACAATACAATGAACTTCTTGGAATACTTGGAAGGTTTACACAACACAATATGCACATGGATGAGGCTATTTCAGTCTCTTGTGTTATTGATAAACTTCCTCCTTCTTGGAAAGATTTCAAGCATATCTTGAAACATAAGAAAGAGAAATTAACTCTGGTTGAGTTAAGCGTCATCTAGCATTGAGGATTCTCTCGTGGTGCAGGATAATGACAAGCCAAAGAGTAGCAATTTCTTTGGACCATCTGTTGTCAATATGGTGGAGCATAACAACTCCACCAGGTACAATGACAACAAAGGCAAACGCAAATTTCAAGACAACACAAAGGCAAATCCTAACAAGAAGGCAACACCTACTTGTTGGAAATGTGGCAAGACTGGTCACATTATAAGGGACTGCAAAGGTGTTAAAATTGGTGGTAAAGCCAATGGATCGGGCAATAATGGTTCGGTGGAGTGGTGGTTCACCAATTCACTGAAAGGTCGAATATGGTTAATAAGTCTTTTCAGATTTATTATGTTACATATGTATCTGAATCTCATTATGTGTAGGATGATGATGTTGCGTGGTGGGTTGACTCTGGAGCAACAGTTCATGTGTGTAAAGATAGAAGCTGGTTCAAGACTTATGAGTCACCGAATGATGGTTCTATTCTTCACATGGGAAATGAGTCAACGACCTTGGTGCATGGTCGTGGTTGTGTAGATCTTAGGTTTAGTTCTGGAAAGATTGTAACTTTGTTTGATGTTATTCATGTTCGATATCGGAAGAACTTGGTTTCAAGTAGTATTTTGAATAATCATGGTTATAAACAAGTTATTGAGTCTGATAAATTTGTGCTTTCTAAATATGGTGTTTTTATTGGTTTTGGTTATTTATGTAATCAAATGTTCAGGCTTAATATTGTCACTGATAGTGTTATTTCAGCTTTTGTGATCACCACTGACACTGATTCTAGCCTATGGCATGCAAGACTTGGCCATGTACATTATAAAAGAATGCAAGATATGTCTAGGGATGGTTTAATCCCAGCATTTGACATGGACAATGAAAAGTGTAAAACTTGCATGTTGACCAAGATAACCAAGAAACCTTTTCAGGGTGTTATTCGTGAAACTAAGGTCTTGGAGCTTATACACAGTGACCTGTGTGATTTGGATGCCACTCCTTCTTTGGGGAATAAGAAGTACTTTGTGACATTTATTGATGATGCTTCTAGATTTTGTTATGTCTATCTGTTACATACCAAGGATGAAGCATTAGATAAATTCAAAGTGTTTAAAAGTGAAGTTGAATTACAACTTGGGTCTTTGATCAAAAGATTAAGGACCGATAGGGGAGGTGAGTACATGGATACTCTGTATTTTCAATCTGTTGGTATAATCCATGAAACAACGCCCTTATACTCCTCGGCAAAATGGTATTTCGAAAGGAAAAATAGGGTCTTTGAAGGAGATGGTTAATTCCATGTTGTCCTATTCAGATGAGTCAAGGGTTCTAGGGTGAAGCTATGTTAATGACTTGCTATTTATTAAATAGGGTTCCCAACAAAGGAACAAGGTTACCCCTTATGAACTCGGACTAAAAGAAACCCAACTGAACTATCTCGTGGTATGGGGTTGTAGGGTCATTGTAAGACTCCCGATCCAAAGCTAAAAACTTTGGGTGAAAGAGGCATTGATCGCATCTTTGTTGGATATCTTGAGCATTCCAAGGCTTTTAGGTTCTATGTTATTGAACCTAATGAATATGTTTCAATTAACTCAATAATTGAATCAAGGGATGCAAACTTTGATGAGAATAGATTCTCATCAGTCCCTAGACCAAGTATGAGGATTCCTAATGGAACTCATGATAATGGTGTATCGAGGTCCACGATGATGAACCATCGGTGGTCACGATGAGGTTGTGGTTCAACAACCTGAACCCGTCGGGAAGAGCAAAAGGGCGGGACTCCAAAGTCACTTGGACACGAGTTTCAACTATACTTAGTTGAAGGAACCAGGGATGAGGTCTCAGCACCAATACTCCTATTGCTTCATTGTTGAGGATGATCCCAAGACATTTGAAGAAGCAATGAAGTCCCAGGATATTGCTTTCTGGAAAGAAGTTATCAATGATGAGATGGATTCCATCATGGGCAACAACACTTGGGTGTTGGTTGATCTACCACCAGGTTGCAAACCTTTGGGTTGCAAATGGATTTTCAAGAAGAAAATGAAGGTAGATGGAACTATTGAAAAGTTCAAGGCTAGACTAGTTATTCAAGGCTTTAAACAAAAGTCAGGGATAGACTATTTTGATACTTATGCCCTGTGGCTCGTGATCGATACCATAAGGCTGCGATTGCTATGGCATCAATTCACAACTCGATTATACATCGGATGGATGTGAAGACGCTTTCTTGAATGGTGAATTGGAAGAGGAGGTTTATATGAACCAACCTCAGGGCTTCATCTTGCCCGGCAATGAAAACAAGGTGTGTAAACTGATTAAGTCTCTTTATGGACTTAAGCGGGCACCTAAGCAATGGCATCAAAAATTTGATGAAGTGGTTTTGTCTAGTGGTTATGTTCTTAACCAAGTTGACAAATGTGTATATAGCAAATTTGATGAATCCGGTAAAGGAGTCATCATTTGTCTATATGTTGATGACATGTTAATCTTTGGCACTGACCAAAATCAGGTTGACCTGTCAAAGGAATTTTTGTCATCAAGGTTCTCCATGAAAGACATGGGGAGGTGATGTTATCCTTGGTATAAGGATTAAACATGAAAGTAATAGAATTTCTATCTCTCGGTCTCATTATATTGAGAAGGTTTGAGGAAATTCAATTACTTTGATTGTACTCCAGTGAGTACACCTATGGATACTTGTGAGAAGTTGATTCCTAATCATGGCAAGGTACGTATCTCAACTTGAGTATTCTAGGGTAATTGGTTGCTCGATGTATGCCATGACTTGTACAAGGCATGATATTAGTTTTGCGATGGGAAAATTGGCGGGTATACTAGTAATCCTAGTGCTCATCACCGGCAAGCGATTCAGAGGGTACTTGAAGTATTTGAAGAGAACTATGGATTATAGTCTCTCATATCTTGGTTACCCATCTGTTAGAAGGATACACCGATGCAAGTTGGATCAAGAACAATCAAGACAATTCGCCTACCGATTGGTGGGTATTCCTACTTGGTGGAGGTGCAATTTCTTGGGCATCCAAGAAGCAAACTTGCATCACCAGTTCAACAATGGAATATGAATTTGTAGCTTTGGCACTGGCGGTAAAGAAGCTGAATGGTTGAAAAACTTGCTTCTTGAGATTCCATTGTGGCCTAAACCTATAGCACCTATTTCTATCCGGTGTGATACTGCAGCTACATTGGCTAAGGCTTATAGCAAGATGTACAATGGTAAGTCTAGACACTAGGTGTGGACATAGCATGATTCGTGAGCTTATCATGAATGGGGTGGTATCTATAGATTTTGTGAGATCTCAACGAACTTAGCGATCACTTGGCAATGAAGGGTGCGGCTAGAGACTTGGTTATAAAGTCTGCTAAAGGGATGGGTTTAAGTCCAACTTAGTCATTGAATGCTAGGACACCCAACTCCCTCTTGAGGAAACTTAGGAGCTGAGTTCAATGTGGAAAGTTTGAACATTGGTGGTGGAGCACATGTTTTATTTTACATCCCAAGGTTGTGCTCAGAACCTGCTGAAAGGAGGATGAAGTCTTTACTTCTCAATGGTTAATTTTCTTTGAAAAGTGCTTGGCAGGAGCATGAATAAAGAGGAACCACCTATGTAAATGTTGAAGTTTTGCCGCTTCAAGAAGCTTTGGACTTTTAGCTTTTACAACATTTATGAATTTGGATATGGACACATGGCTTGTATAGTGTCAGGAGCTTTTAAGTGTTTGAAAACTTGTGTGTATTTTATCTTCAGGTATTCAAATGGGTTGAAGGATTCAATTCTTAGAGCACCCTGATTCTCGAATATTTGAACATGTAATTTACTAAGATGGAAATTCAATCCTCAAGACATTTTCGTTTATGCACATGTTTTGCTTGATGTTTATTTTTCATGCAAAGGAAGTGAACTAAATTTGGGGAGGATTGTTGGAAAATTTAGTGCACTTGTGGGATTAGTTCACACTTGGTAATGGGTTAGGAGGAGTGCAGTGTACACCCATAAGGTCCATGAACACCCTGACTCTTGTAGTGGTTTGTATTGGTTGTGCTAGTGGAAAGTGCTTGTGGAAAATCTTGCTTGTGGTTTCCAGCGATAAGCGTGCTTTCAGCGAGCGATGTTTCAGCGATAGCGGTGTTTCCACTGAAGCTTGTGTTTTCCAGAAGCTTGTGGATTCCACTGCGGTGTATCCACCGATAGCACTATGAAATCTGATGAAAGTATTGCTTGTAACGGTTTTGACCTATTCAAGTGGCGTTTCAACGCTTAATGACCACGTTTAATTGGTCATGTAACCACTAACGGCTATAATGGGGATAATTATGAGGCTATTAATGGGCGATTAATACTCATAATTCCATTTGATTAGCTTAGAGTAAACTCCTATAAATAGGAGATCTGATTATGCATGAAAGATATATAGAAAACCATTAACACTTATTAGCGCAAGGGTTATAGAATTGTGCCTAATTCCATAACTACATTTGGTCTTATCCCAAGTAGATATTCGTGTAACCCAGGCATTGGGGTCGAATAGTTTACTTTGGAAAGTGATCACACGATTTCAAGTGATATCCGGTAACCACTTAGTGATATTGCTACTGTCATTGATTGTCTTAACCCTGTTCTGGGAGCAAACCGCCAACATTTCAACTAGTTGTGTGCGCAAATAACTTTTTTGAATGTACACCCCAGACAAAAAGATAGGTAACTAGTTTTACCACTTCAAGCCATGCATTATTTCATGCATGAGAAACACACCCATATATGATCCCATGATTTAATTAGGAAACCCCACGTTTCAATATGGCCTTTGTTTCTTTTTTCTTGCTTATGAAAGGGGTAGCTATAGTGAAAGAGAAGAAGTAGCCTCAAATTACTTGATAACTCACTGTAACAAGAAGTCAGCGAGTAGTTGTTAATTTGAGAGAGTATTTAAATACAAAACAAAGTTCCCAAATCGTGTGTTGTCTTTCATGTTTCATTTGTTCTATTATTCCCATTTGTGTTTCTTCCCTTCACTTTAGATATAAGAGTTTGTGCTGCAATATATCATCCTAAACAAATCGTGATGGATCATATATGCAGTGACGGAACCAGGGTTCTTGCGGGTTCCCGGGACCTCTATGAATTTTTCTTGTGTAGTGTTAATTTAAGAAAAGAAAAAAAAAACATCGTTTTTTCTAAGGTGCATCTCAAATGCACCTAATCCATCAAAATATATTTCTAATGTTAATATTATATTACGGTTAAAAATTTTGTGCACTCGGTCATATTTGGTCTTGGTTCGATCCCTGAATATATGGTATAATATTAGTGATTCTTTACTGCCAAAAAATTACATCTAATTTTAATATGAGAGAGAGATTTATTTTCAACAAATTATACAACTACTTGTAATTTTTGCGCAGATTATTGCAATGGTTATCTCATAAAGATTTTGTTTAAGATTTTGCGCAGTTCAGGTCTATGTCTGAAATGTATAGAAGCAAGCACAAGGAGAATAAGCCAAGGTACCTCGGGAATAGGATCAAAAAGTTGGCGGAGCAAATCAAGAAGCAGACGATGCTGAACCGAGGTCTGGAGATAGACAATCTGAAGTCTGACTGCTTGAGTGGCAAAGTCTCGGTGGCTGATGACTTGAACATACCAAATAAGCAGTCTATTTCTTCACTGACTGATCAAAACCTCTTGGAAATTGATGAAAGGCTTGAGCTTCTGATAAAGAATGGGACCCCTGCAGACGCACCACCACCGCAACTACCAAATGATGTGGGGTGCTATGTCCCAGTGATGGAGAACCAGGGAGTTTCAAATGAATCAGAAACTAGTTGGTACCCAACAGATTGGTTGGGGAATTACAATTGGAATCTTATGCAATGGGATGGGGCATCTTCCTCAAAAACGGCCTAAATCTATCTTTGCTTGAATGAAATCCATAAGAAACTGTTTCTCGTTATGAATAATGCGCGCGAAGTATGAGAGACTGGTTTCTTGTTATGAATAATCAGCACGAAATTCTGTTAATTTTTTGCTTGCTTTTATTTATTAGTGTTCTTTTGTTTGTACTGTATTAACGTCGGTTTTGTTGGCGTTCAGTTCTTGTAGTTTTATCTTTTGCGTTACCATTTGAATCCAGACAAATACTTTTCTATTGACAATCTATTAAATATAGACATTTAGTTCTAAAGACACAGACTGTATTTTTACATTAACACATCAGATAATTGAAAACTATTAACAGAAAAATTTAGCAATAAATGTTTTGGTTATAAAGAAAAGAATGATTACTACTTGGTGTGTTGGTGTTGCAATCCCTTATTTATTTGTAAATAGGAATTGGTTTTTTCCGCAGTTGCTGTTTGTCCTCGGTCTTATTGTTAATCTTGGGATGCTTTTACATCTATGGCTGTATGACCAGCAACAAACCCATGTCAATATGTCATGATTTGCAGATGAACCTGGACAGTTTAATTTGATGATGTGGATCAATTTCTCAAGATAATATTACAATAAATGTCACGCAGATAGCATTTATAAAACTTTAGTGGCAATAATAGGGAAATGCATTTACATGTGACAGTGGATAAGCAGATGCTAAATGTGTGGGAAAAAATAAAAAAATAAAAACGTATACTTATATATATATATATTTTTTTTTTTTTTTTTTGAACGGCAAAACATATACATATAATTAGCATACACATAGTTAACCCATGTTTTTAAATGGAGAAAGTAACGTATATTTTCATTAACGCCAAACTAGCAAGACCTTAAAAGAGAATTAATTACAAGAAGTGTAAGTAGATAATTACATTAGTTAGAAACAAGGGGAAACTTAACGGAAATAGTACTTAGTTACAGCCAATACATATGCGGACTGGGTTAGTTGTCGTGTTACTCGTCTATCCACATCAGGTTATTGTGTATTTCTTGGTGTTAATCTATTGTCCTGGTTTCCCAAGTGGCAGGTTACTTTATCTCGTTCTAGTACCGAGACAGAATATCATGGTGTTGCAAATGCAATTGCCGAAACTGCATGACTTCAGAATTTTTAACTTGAGTTGCAAGCTCCTTTATCTACTGCTTATTGTCTATTGTGACAATGTTAGTGTCGTGTATTTGTCTACCAATTTTGTTCAACATCAATGTACTAAGCACATTGAGATTGATATTCATTTTGCCTATGATTATGTTGCTTCTAGTAAGGTTCGTGTGCTTCATGTTCCGTCTAGGTTTAAGTATGTGGGTATATTTACTAAGGGTCTCCCATGTGTGTTGTTTCTTGAGTTTTGCTCCAGCTTGATGTTTGAATACCTCCTGTTCCAACTGCGGGGGATGTTGGTTTTATGGACAATAAATTAATAGACGTGTGTTAGGATCGAACTTGAGACTACGGGATTGCACACTTTTACGTATGAAATTAAAGTTAATAATTAAATATAATAGTTATATTTATTTATTAATTAAATGGAATAACATAACGGACGTTAAGTAATTAGTGTAATGGACTTGGCGTTAAAAGTATTTGGAAAAGGACTAAATTGCAATAGTTGAGAAGGTTCCGGAATCCCTATGGGATACCATGAACCGATCGTCCAAAACAAACAGGAAACAAACCCAACTTGTTCACCAAGTTTGCTTGTGTATATATACAAGGCTAGGGGTTTTATTTTTCCATCTCTTGTACTCATTATGCTAAAAACCTAAATAGTTTGTGTGTGTTTTTTTGCATAAACCGATCGTACAACCCTTTATGGGTGTCGATTCACTCTTTTCCAAACATCAAGTTATTTTGTTTAATTAAAACTAGCATTACTTTAATTTGTTATAATGCGTGTGTACAGAAGCGTGGTACAATCACTTTGATTGTATCTTGGATTGAATTACCAAACGGTAAGGGGTAATTCTTATAATCCTATAAACCCTAATTAGGGTTCATCCTAATTGCTAGTTTGTGGATTTGATTCTTGTTCGGCTAGAATCAAGTAAAGTACGCATACTTTATTCTTTAGTTAATTAATTATTCATTATATGTTCCTATACGCTTCATGCTTACTTTGATGTTTATTGTTTATATTTATGATTAGTCATGTTATATAATTCCAACAGTGGCATCACGAGTCATTGGTTTTAATGAGTAATTAATTACTAAACGCGTAAATAACAAATATTGTATGTTGTTAGATATGATTATTCTAGGGTTTTGGTTATGATTATATAAACCCTAATTTTAGGGTTAGGGCTTTTGCCTTTGGTTTTAAAAAATCTTTATGGATTGAAAAATTTTTTTTTGGTGGAAACCCTAAAATTTTTTTAGTCGATTTCCTTAAATTTTTTTTAGGGTTTATATTAATTGTTATGTTATCTATATCGAAACCTAGATTTAATATATTTGTTACGTGATAAATTCATGAATAAAGTGTTATGTGACATGGAATTGTATGCGATCTTGTGACTATTTGTATAATTGTTATGATGTATCCATGATTATACATGCATGTTAGTCATGGATAAGTTGCTTTGAATATTTAATTGTTAAGATTGGTTATGCTTGTATTAATTGTTAAGTTTTATACACATATTTTTTTATGATAAATCTTGAATTGGGGAAGACTCCAATTATATACATTAATGAATCAATTATGTGCAATTTGGTATATCATTAATTATGGGTTTACGCAATCGATTCGTCGATGTATGTGGCTCACTTTCAATTGGGAGAGTGAAAGCCCTAAATTAATATATACATTAATTTAACCTAGACATTGATTATTAATAGGGTTTTATCGAATAAGTTGCATGTGGCTACTTGTTTACATGTACAAATTGTTTATTATGTGCATTGTTTTTAGTAGTTTATTTTTATTTATTACTTGTTTGTTTATTATGTTAGACAGTTTTAAGCAAAGGGTAATTTTGAATAGAAAAATTATACGGACTAAACAATGGCGAAATTTGATTTGTTTTGGAAGAGTTAAGTTTTCTATAGTTTAATTGATTGGTGACTTTGGTACAATGGTTGAACGGCTCACCCATTCGAATGAACTATAAAGGGGTTATTTAAGAAGTGCGCACAGTCACACTGAATGGATGTATAAGGTTATGCGTTTGCGCTTACGATCCTCTGCCCTCTGTAAGTTCGAATGGAGCTACTAAGTAAGCCATAAATGTACAAACTCATCTTAAGGGCGAATTAGTTTTAATTCCATGCGCCACTTCGGTGGTAATTACCGAAACACTAAGTGTTTACACTTATGCAAAAGTACGGTATAATGGATGATAATTAACACTAAATTCCTTGATTGGTGAACCCAATACCTCAATCAAAACTTTGATAATTTGATCTTTATGAATTAGTAATAAAAAGTTTTTTTTTAAAATTATGCTACAAGATGAATGCATGACATCTTTGTACATCTTTGATTTGACCACATAAAATCAAAACTACTACCCTTTTAAATTAAGTTATATGCCATCTAATTAAAAGGAACACTTGAAGTTGCAATTTATGTCATGAAAGTACTTGGCTAGATTGTAATGGAGAGGTAAATCTCTATGTAAAGTGAGACCTTACATGGACATATTTGCAGTTCTTTAGGTTAGACACTTAAGTTGAGTAGGAAGTGAGACTTGGACTCAATGGCATAAGATGGGATGAAACATGTTTATATTTGCAATAGCGTTGGAAAATATAAATCCCATAATGATCTAGGAATTGGAAATTGTTTGCCAATTATTGTTTGACAGATTACCCTATTATGTGCTTTCGTTACTAGCAGATCAACTGATGTAATGGAACTTCGATAATTTGGATCCTAGTTTTCTAGAAAATTCTATGGTTATATGAATATTACCTTGGGTATTTTATTTTCTTGAAAAGTTTAATTATCGAAAATACTAAAATTGAATTTTGCTAATTCTTTAAATGTATTAATGCAACATTAAACCGTAAACGTAGGTTATTCCTGTATTGGTAAAATTGATCTACACCTGTAAGGGTTTTAGTAGAGTCAACGTTACTAAAAGAATAAACCTAGTCCTCTTTTTATGCGAAAGAGTAAGATTCAACCCTATTCCTTTTCATGAATGAAGAAAGGTATGATATGACAAATTAGAATTGTCTAAATTCTAAATACATAACTCGTAAGCAAATTTTAATAGTTAAGAAAATTGCATATGTTCTGAGTTATTAAATTAGAAGCTAGACTAATTACTGTATAATTGGTAAAAGACAAACTAGCATATTTTATCTAGTTGTTTTGTTTTGACCATTTAAAAGTACTACTTACAATTGTTGGAATAGTAGAACTATTAAGAAAGAAATTGCATGCCAAATTTTTCAAGTTAATAGCATTGATGGATAGTTCATCATCTACATAGTAGAATGCACTCTTTTAGTACATAAGTAATTGTTATGTATGGACTTTATCAAAAGTGTATGGAAGTAAATAGAACACTATTTTCTTTCACTGGTTAATGAAACACTTACAATGTTGTCAAATCCAGTGGGAGTATTGTTCTTATTACTGAATAAAGAATTAATGTAATGATCTCTTATTCAGTGGGAGTTACAAGCTTTGTCATATTGGTAGTAACTCAGTTATCTCTAGAATGTCTTAAGATAATTACTTTCCACTTGTAGACACTTATGTTTTCAAGGATAGTCATATACGTTTCCTTATTAGACAATGAAGTGGTTCTACATCTACTAGTTATGCTAATATCAATGACACAATCATATTAGTCACATAAACAAACATATGTCGTGTTGTTTATCTGCTACATGATGTTGTTCCATGCACAAGTGGGAGAAATCTATATTGTGTTGTGTGCAAGGTACAACATATAAATATATGATTTAAAGGATTCTCTTGACTGCAAGGTAAGAGACTAACGTTCTAATATAACTTGTACATATCTAATTCAAGAAACACTTGGTGTTACAATTTACGTCATGTGAGAACTTGGCGAGATTGCAACAACAAAGTAAATCTCTATGTAAAGTGAGATCTTGCATGGACATATTTGCAGTTTCTAAATTAGACAAGTATTTAGAACATGTGTCAAAATTGATATATAAGATTACTTCAAATTAGATTTTTATGTATTATTAGAATGACATAAATGAAGTAATCTAATACTACTTCAATTTGTTTATTTATGTATTTTGGAATGACATAAATGAAAAATAATGTAGTCCTACATTATTGTGAAGTAAAATAAATTAACTTGAAATTTTAATTGAAACCAAGAGTTGTGTTCATAATTACTTTAGTTAAACATGTTTATGATTCATTGTAAAGACATAAACATAAAGTCTTTTAAGACTTATAATAAAGTAAGACGTTAACTTGTTATGTTTTTTTAATTAAGACATATACAAGAAGTCATTGAGGTGATCAATGATTTATAACGTATAATGGGATTATAACAGTTTATGTTCCTTGATGAGACATAGATATGAAGTGACTTGGTCAAAAAAGTACTTGTGTTATAAAGCATGTAATTGGCTTGGAAAGTCTATTATACCATTAAGTTGACTTAGTTGGTAAATAGGTAAGCCAAAAGAAATATGTTTATCTTATATATTGTTAGATTGTCTTACAATATTAATTCTAATAAATACCACAAGTTGATGGTATGTTCAGTTAGGAGGATCAAACTTTATTTGATTTGTTTGATTCAAGATAACCATAACTTCTTTCTTAAAAAGTAACAAGGTTAGAAATTGAGTATTGATTGAATATACTCAATATGACTCCAACCTAGAAGATTGTTAAAACACCATTTTATTATGGAATGTGATGAATCACATTAAGTTTTAATATTGAAGATTCGGATTTTGTTAAACTATTTATGAATAGGTTATTAACAAACTTAATGTCAAGAATTATCAATGTGTATTTGTAATGTCCCAAAAAGAGAACAATGTAGTTTTGCTCTAACTGCTAAGTATATATAGATAGTCTATATATTACAAAAAGCAAGTGGGAGTTTTTTGAAAGATAAAATTACAAGATACATAATCTTCTAAAACACACTAGTAAATATCATGATGAGGTTAGACATGTAATTGATAGACCTCATGATGATGGAATTTTCATTCATAGATCTGCAAGGATATCTCGGATATTTGACTTATATGCTGAGAAATATGAGTTACTGGGATTATAGTAAACACGATAATCATTATGATGGATTACCAAATATTGAATTGGGTAAATTACTCATACTATGAATGTTAAAGATTTTGTCCATAAAGATAATCAATTTTGGAAATTTGGTTTATCTTAATAGTTAGACTAGAGAATGGAAATGAGTTTCTTCAAAGAGATGAAAAATCCTAGTGGTTTGAATTTCTATGTAGAAATCATATGGATAATATTGTACACATATTTAATCCATGTTTTATGACAAGATTATTAATCATACTTAAGCAATTAATTATGATTGAATATTCTTTTCAAGACACATTAAATATATAAAGATGATAATTGTCATACTGGATTTCATTAACATGAAATATGACAATGGAATATCAAAACTCTTTCTTGAGAAATTACTTGTGCGAGGACGGTAAGTAATTGAAAGGTTTTTTGAATTCATATAATCTTTGAAATGTATGCAGTGCAAATAATTCATGAATGGATAAATGCATGCATCTATGAAATTATTCTTATGATTAATTATTAAATCCATTTTCGATTTATAATTAAAATAAGATAAATTTTAAGTATTCCTGAAAGCTAGTGGGAGTATTATGTTAAGTTTCTTAAATCTTATATGTTGTATAACATATACTCCCTCCGTCCCAAAATTATAGTCCCCTTTCTATTTTTTCGGTCTTTCTTTTACCACTTTGACCTTAAGTATTTTTTTTTGTGTTATATAATATTTGATGCAAAATATATGAATGGATTGAGTTTTTAATGTATTTTCATTTGGTATGATTTTCATCAACTATTGTATAACATAAACGAAAATATTTATGGTCAAAGTTGAAAGAGAAAGACCAAAAAAGTCAAACGGGGACTATAATTTTGGGACGGAAGTAGTAGTAAGTAACATTCCTTGTAAGCTAAATGTTAAGTCTTAGATTGGAATGAAACTTCACTTGTAAGATTTAAGAATTAAAACATACAACCTTGGAATATATGTTTATTATTAATAAACATGTGCAGTAAAGTAAATGATTCTAATAAAACATGATATATGGATAAATATCTTTTGACAAGATAGAACATGAATGAAGTCTAAGTTTGACCTGTAGATTCATCATGTACATCATGTTGTGTATTAAAATTGTTGTATCATTCTTGAATAAGAAGTGATTTGACAACATTGATATCTAACTAAAAGTTATTAGATAACTTGTGTAATGAATATTCTAAAAGAATTACATCCTCAGGCTGGAATTGCTCCTAGATTCTATGGATGAACAATATGTCAAATGTTGTGCAAATTGTCATCAGCTTTAAACTTGAAAGTTAGGAAAGCATCAAACATTACACAATAAGATATTAAAGTTTACGGAGTTTTAATAAGCATATTGTTGTTTGTATACAATGATTTGGTTTAATTGAGATGACACTCAATACTAGTCATGGTAGGATTTCATCCTTGTTAATGGACATTTGAACTAGTTGTGCTACTTAGAGCCTTGATTGCATTATACATAAAAGAATAAGAATACTTTAAACTTTAAAATGTTTGAAAGTTTAAATTGTCATAAATTGGTGATAGAGGATGTCACACACTTTATGAATTATTATGTGGATTGGTGAATGCACACATACAAGGACTTCACTAATTGAATTCTTGAAATAAGTATTCTCAAAATTATGATAGATCAAGTTGGTTGATTTATGTCTTGTCAACAAGTATGATTGTCATTACTTGAGGCATAATTCATCAACTGGAATTTTCATGCATTGATCTATTTGGTATTTGGATAAGGGATGTTAAACAATTGTTATAATAAATCAAATACTTGGTATGTTTGATTTTATAATATATTGTATCCTATATTTGCATGTTTAATCCGTGAGTAAATTTATTTATTCTAAATTGTCCGTTGTCAATTAATGATATGGGAGTATCATTAAACTAAGACAAATATGAGAGATATGGTAGAATATAGTTGAAAGTATATTGATGAGAATGCATACCAATTTCAGATGATATTCAATGAATTGAATATAGGACTTATCCCAACTACATAATTTACTTTGTGGATATTGTTATAAGTAAATTATGAATAGTTATCCTCAGACTTGAGATACCAGATAAGTATCATGAATGTAGTGCGTGGAACAACTTAACGCTATAATGGTAGTCATAAGGGTTGTTTCCTGAAGTGTTGCAAAGTTGTGGGTTATTTCGTAGTCAAGATAGAATTTGTTCCTTCAAATTTATTTTGGAGTTTAATACTCTTGGGCCCCTCGTAGGGTTGACAAGATGTTTGTGTGGCCACACCCAAAATCTCACCTAAATATGTTTAGAAGATTTGGTAATCTTGTTCAATCACTAATAACGAGAAACAGAATAGTTGAATAAAGAATGACTTAATTCCATATCTTTATTTAACATGGTATTAGAAACAAAAGGATAATAATAATGAGAAATCATTAAAAGGTTTTTCCAGGAGACCTTGCTCGAGTTGTACTAGAGGCATCGAAGTGTTGCTAGACGCTAACCGAATGTGATCACTCTATTAAGATATGTCCAAGTGGGAGCTGTTGGTTTTATGGACAATAAATTAATAGACGTGTGTTAGGATCGAACTCGAGACCACGGGATTGCACACTTTACGTATGAGAATTAAAGTTAATAATTAAATATAATAGTTATATTTATTTATTAATTAAATGGAATAACATAACGGACGTTAAGTAATTAGTGTAATGGACTAACGGGCGTTAAAAGTATTTGGAAAAGGACTAAATTGCAATAGTTGGGAAGGTTCCGGAATCCCTATGGGATACCATGAACCGATCGTCCAAAGGAAACAAGGAAACAAACCCAACTTGTTCACCAAGTTAGCTTGGGTATATATACAAGGCTAGGGGTCTTGTTTTTCCATCTCTTGTACTCATTATGCTAAAAACCTAAATAGTTTGTGTGTGTTTTTTTGCATAAACCGATCGTACAACCCTTTATGGGTGTCGATCCACTTCTTTTCCAAAACAAAGTTATTTTGTTTAATTAAAACTAGCATTACTTTAATTTGTTATAGTACGTGTGTACAAGAACGTGGTACAATCACACTATTGATTGTATCTTGGATTGAATTACAAAACGGTAAGGGGTAATTCTTATAATCCTATAAACCCTAATTAGGGTTCATCCTAATTGCTAGTTTGTGGATTTGATTCTTGTTCGGCTAGAATCAAGTAAGGTACGCATACTTTATTCTTTAGTTAATTAATTATTCATTATATGTTCCTATACGCTTCCGCACTTACTTTGATGTTTATTGTTTATATTTATGATTAGTCATGTTATATAATTCCAACAGGGGAGTACTAGTCTATTATATTTAAATTGTTATTTTATGTGTGGCGTAGGCTTGGCCCATTGTGTTGCCAAAGTATTCCTTAAGAAAACTGATTGTATAAATGATCGGTATTTTGTATAATGAAAGTTAAGTGGAATTTCACCAAATCTAATAAAAGTTAGCAAATTAAACATATAGAATCCGTACAACTAGTAAATGTAGGGGTGTTTGGCTAAACAAGAGAATGACTATGGGTATGGTAATTGGAATAGGTTTACAAACCTATCACCTTTGGTGGGTTTAGAAGTTGCATACATTAATTTTGAGGGTTTGATATCAAATATTTAAGTACCAAACCCACCAACCAAACAAGTAGAATAATAATGAAAGCCATTTCTTGAATCCTATTCCCTCAAACCAAACAACTCCTTATTTAAATTCCCACAAGATAAAAAAACACATGAATTTAGAACTACATAAGGTGTAGCATTGTTCAGTACTAGCTTTCTTGAGAAACTCCATCCTACTATCAATTTCTGTGAAGGTTTGGTCAACCAACGACCCAAGATCATTCAAGTTTTTCATGCACAAGCTATCTAGTGGCCTATTACCAATCAAACAATGGTACATAATTTTTTTTTCATCTCTTGCTTATGGTTTTTCTTGACTTGCTTCTTGAGTTCCATGTCAGCCTTCTTGATCCTTTCTTGAATGTATCCCTCTTGAGTTACCATATTTCTGAACCAATTAATGACAGGCGTCCTCAGGAACTGAGCTAGCACATTGTAGACGCCCATGCTATTAGGCCATACCTCAGGTTGAGGGTTATTTGGGCTGTATACGATGGCACATGCATGAATGCCGCACAAAGTGCTCAACTCGCTCAACCTTTTCTTCATAACCTCCATACTTATTTTGAAGCAGGATTTCATTCCTGAGTCATTGGTTATGAAAGTAAGCTTCATTTTTATGTATGAGGATAGTGAAAGTTATACCAAGTTTGGGATTCTATGTATGAGTGTTGGTTTCTTGTTTACAAATGGATAGTCCAATTTATAGAGTTTCAGTTTCTATGCAAGATGAACTTTAATGGGAATCGTTAGATTCAAAGATATGATATTGGCATTAGCCACACCACAAAATTTAACCAAATATAAATTGTAAGTTTTTTGTTAGGTTATATATATTTTTCTTCTAATAATGCAATATTTTAGCAGCTCAAAATAATAAAATTTATTCAACAAACTTGTGAAAAATGATTTCAAGCCTATTCATAAGCAAGTCATAAAAATGGTTTTAAAAACCGCACCAAACTGCCAATTCAACTTATTAATCCGAGGATATTTATAAAATTGCCTTGACCACTTAATATCGACCTAGCTAAACCTTAATGACTTGTTCAAAGCTAAAAACCATAAACTGGTCAAATAACTTTATTTTTCTCTTTAGTTCCTTATAATCTTGATTAGAAACAATGACGACATGTTTAATTTATTTTAATGTCTGAATTTGTTTATGGTGGATTAATAAATGTATGATATACAAGATGGATATTTTCTAATTTGTAGTGATGTTTTTGGTATATAGAGTTTCTAAATCAGTTACGACGTACATAATTCGATTTTGACCGTTGAAGTCTAATTTAGTGAAATAATTCAATTATCACATTTGCTTTTGAAATAAGAAAATTATTGTATTAAACATGTGTTTGTAACTTATTTTATTCGTATTATTGTCTAGATTTGGAAATCATGATTTAGAAATACGTATTATTTTTTCTAATTAGTTAGTACAAATACGTCTAATTACCTCCAATAAGTTAATTTTCACCTTCAAACCTTTGTTTCTTGGTTTCAAATTGTAAGTCATGCTTATAAAATTATAATGCCCAATATCACTTTCAATTGAATATATTATATTAAAATGTATTTAAAACTTAACTACATTATTTGAATGAACTTTAATTTTATGTGGTTGATCAAATATTTATGAGTAAAGCTACACCTAATTTTTATTATACCTAAAAACCTTGCTAAAAGGTTTCTAGGATTACTTACTATAAGAGGTGCAAAAGCTTGCTTCACAAACATCAAGTTTTTTCTTCATTTTTTTTACTTTTTATATTCTAATATTATTGCTCATATTTTAATTTTAATATGTTAAAAATTAATTATCAACTTCAAATTTTAACCTTTTATAGTTTTTCAAAGGTTGATAATTTGTGTTTTTTTATATGTGAACAATAATTTAGATATAAAAAAAAAATCTGCTCTAAACAAATTACCAAAGTGAGGTTACATTTCATGTATACGTGACATGACAATATTATACTTATTGAGTAGTTTTAAATAATTAGTATAATGCTATACGGGATAGGGATATGATATGATATCATATGGAGCTGCAAAAGGTTTATACAATAGTGAAGATATGTTTACAAAATCTACAACTATAATACAATATTAATTTTAACACAAATATATGTGAGGAGTGAACCCACTATTCAACAACCATATTTTGTGCGTCTTATTAGCACAAATTTAAGTTTTTTATAAGCATTTTTCTTACTTTTAAGTGTTAGGTTTGAAAATTTACAAATCAACCTATTCTATGTTTTGGGAAATGAAAAAACATGTACACGCACAAGTTTACTCGAGAAGAGTGGGTCACATTAAACCTAAAACTAATTAATTTAAGTATATTTGAGTTAAATAAATTAAATTTAATGAAAGTAAAATTAATTGAATTAAGTTAAATTAAATTAAAATTAAACAAACTTAAAATACATAACGTTTATCAGAAATTCACTGTTCATGAATAATGTAATTTTGGTTTATTCCAAATTAACTAATATGTTTCATACAACTACCTAAGATGGGTATGTATACTTGCAATGTCAACAATTGCCATATTTTGGGAGCGTTATCGGCATGTGTTCGAGCCGCGTCTAAAGCCAATGTATCGGTATCTTTGTTCATGCTGTTTAAAGGTATGCATGTTTTTCTGTTACAATGTACGCGACATTGTTGGTATTCAAGTGGTTGTTTACGTACCTTTTCTTGATAAATTTTATAATACACACCAAACGAGGTTTCAATTTGCATCTCTTAAAATATTTTCTAACCACCTTACCATTAGGCCTACATTCGAACCAACTTTTATACACTTTCTTATATAATAAGAGAAAAATATTTCGTGAAAATAAATTCTTTTATTGATCAATATGATAGCTTAATCGCATATTCAACCCTCTTATTGACAAATAAAAATAAAAATTGAATTAGTTTTGCCAAACTATTAATAAATTAGGTGGAAGTGTTTGGTGAATAAAATAAATGAAAAAGATGCATTACCTTGTGAGGTCAGTTATTATTTTAATTTTGGACTTAAGTGTAAATAAACGTAATATTTTCATTAATTAATAGAATTTACAATCATACGTTAAACTTTTAAAAAGTGGCTAATCATAAATCTAATTTTATAGACTTAAGTGTAAAATTCTCAATTTTCATAACTTTAAAAGTTTATATATTTAACAAGTACCCAGTGTATTTTTAACTTTTTTTAAAAATAGTTGTGATTACTACTATTATTATTATTAAATTAATCGTAATATTAAAAGCTTTGTAAACATAAACCTTATAAATATCAAGCTGAAGCAAGAGTTCTTGAGTTTATGCACAAAATTTATTACAACATATATGTTTTTGAACAAAGTATTACAACATATATTAACAATCATATATTCGTTGAATTTAAAATTTTTTAAAAATTCAAATCAAACTAATTAAGTAATAATATGAAAAAAAAGAAAAAAAAAATATCATACTTTCAAACATGAACAAAGATATTTAAAATATTATAATTTGTAGTCATTGTCCGAACCTAATTCGCGTTTGATAAACCGTGCATACACTGGTTGGAAAATTAAGATACGGGTAAACTTATTATTATTTAATTGTTATACCAAAAATATGTAAATACACGAGTATATAAATTACAAAATGAAACCACGACTTATAAATATACACTGAACAAATATAATTAACATATAACTATTAGTTGTATTTATAGTTTGAATCACATGCGTGAATATCATAATACAAACATTTAACACGAACAAGTTCTTATATACAAATAGAGTAAACTTGTATTTTATTTTATGTCCAATGCCCACATGATTATAAGACGCCTTTATATTGAAAGCTACAACAAGACAGCTAGTGATGGACACTGCCCTTGAATTTTGAAGATAGCTACCGTATACGATGACTACGGATCGATGTTTGGCTTGTTTTTTTTACCACTTTTCTTTTCTGCTTCTCTTAAGTAGTTTTGTTATTTGTCTTCCACTTTGTTGTAAAATTAGACCTCATTATTACAGATTTAATGGATTTGGAATATATTAAGTGAATTTGCTTTCATTATATTTGTGACTCAACAAAATACATTATTCATATTTTTGCTCTTTTGGTTTTAAAAAAGAAAACAACAACAAAACACTAATAACAATAATTAAAAACCAAAAGAGCAAAAATAAGAATAATGTATTTTGTTGAGTTACAAATATAATAATCCATTAAATCTGTAATAATGAGGTCTAATTTTACAACAAAGTGGAAAGACAAATAACAAAACTACTTAAGAGAAGCAGAAAAGAAAAGTGGTACAAAAAACAAGCCAAACATCGATCCGTAGTCATCGTATACGGTAGCTATCTTCAAAATTCAAGGGCAGTGTCCATCACTAGCTGTCTTGTTGTAGCTTTCAATATTGACATTACCTTGAAATTTGATTCAACAAATTTTGGATATTCATACTAACATGACACCTTAAGTGGAGTAATTTGTGTGGACTATAGATAATGGCACATGCAGCAACGTCGCAAAATGCACATATATAGCTTATCCAACTTCTTCGGTTTGATGAAGAAGTTAGATGAGGTGTATGTTTTATGTGATATTGACGCATGTGCCATTATCTCTAGCCCATACAAACTTCACTTGAGGTCAACACAGTACCGGTATCTAAAATGTATTTAAATTAGTTCACGATAATGTCAATAATATATCGAACCAAGATTACTGTGAATATGGCAAGCTACATGATCAATAGGTGAATACTGAAAAAACACACATGCCAAGAATCGATCGCTAGTCATCGTATACCATAACTATCTTCACAACTGAAGGTCAGCTAGCGTCCATCACTAGTTAATAAAGCTGTCTTGTAGTAGCTTTCAATATTCACCATCTTGAGTCACATATCTACCCTAATCTTTATTCAATTTATCATTGACATTACCTTGAATTGATTCATGCAACAAATTTTGGACATCATTCGTACTGACATGCCACCCTAAGTGGAATTTGTATGGACTATAGATGATGGCACATGCGTCAGCGTCGCAAAATGCACATAGCTTATCCAACTTCTTCGGTTTGATGAAGAAGTTAGATGAGGTATATGTTTTTTGTGATGTTGACGCATGTGCCATAATCTATAGCCCGTACAAACTTCAATTGAGGTCACCTCCGTACCGGTGCCCAAGAAGTGTTTAAATCAGTTCACGATAATGTCAATGATAGATCAAACCAAGAATACGTGAATATGTAAATCTGCATTACTACAATGAATATTGAAAGCTGAAAGGTTTTATGGATATTTAAATAATAGTATGTCCGGATTCGAACTCGAGACTTCGGGATTGCGCACATTACGTATGAGAATTGATGTAAACAATTAATATAAATAAAACGTTATTATTATTAATTGTTAGTCACGAAATAAAACATAACGATAGTTAATATTTAACGAGGTTTTGACTAACGGTCGTTAAATGTAAACTACGAGGACTAGAGATGAAATTAGATGACAAGAAGGATCCGGAATCCCTTTGGGATTGGGTGGCCGGTCGCGGGCTTCTCAAACCAAGGAGGTGGGATTTCTTGGTCACCAAGTTTTGAGAATGTATATATACAAACCCTTGTATTCATTCTTAAACTAATCTTGGATCACCAATAACCTAATTTCTCCTCTCCTTTCCTCCCTCTTTGCTTGGCCGATCGGTGTGCCCCCTGATGAGTGTCTAAATACTCATCATTTTTATACTGTTAGAATGCCAAAAACATCTGAAAACACTCAGAAATGCTTCAAAATGATGAAAATATCACAAACAAGTGTTTTATATGTTTTAAATGCAAAAACATCAAAATCTGGTGAAAAACTTATCAAGTTTGCATAATTGGCAGTTTTAGTCCCCCAAGTTACAAAAGTTGTCAAAATTAGTCCCTGGTAATTCAAAAACTTGTAAAATATCATTTAAGGTCAATGAGATTCAAAAGTTGTCAAAATAAACCCTTTAAAGTTTAAAAATCACAAATTGACAACTTTAGTCCTTTAACTTTGAAAATTGTCAAATATAGTCCTTGGTTAATTTAAAAAGTGAAATTTATCAAAAATAAACCTTGTACTATTCATATTTGACAAAAATTGTCCTTATGATAAACTTTTGGGAATTTACACCTTTAGTCCCTAAAAATCCAAAAATTACATATTAGGTCCTTAAAGTTTTAAAAAAATTAAATAAAATGCAACTTTTGGTCCTTGTGTTACTATGTAATGGCAGGTTTGGTCCCTTGAAGGAAGTTTGGAATATTGACAAGATCAGTCCCTCAAGAATATAGCCTTGGCAGATTTAGTCCTTGGGCTTATTAACTACAAACCAAACGGACTCATTTGTGTTATTTAACACAAAACCAAAGCCCAATCCTAAAACCCAGCTACCCAAGCCCAACAACTCACGGTTTAAATTAAACAGCCCTCACCACTGTTCATCTTCTTCCTTTCCACCTGTGTCCATTCCTACCCCTCCACCTGTTTTCACCTTCCAATTTCACCCCTCTATCCTCCTACCCACTCTCTCCACTACCTCTGCCACTACTACCCCCCACAATAAATGCCCTTCACACCCTTTTCCCCAAACCACCATTTTTACCCACGGTTTTCACCAATACCACCCTACTTAGCTCACCAGTCCACTAAACTTATCCAAACTCTCCCCCTAACCCTCTGCAACACTCCATGATGCATTTATTTGAAGCAGAACTGCCAAAAGTTGTTTGAACGGTCTTGATCAATTTGACTAAATGGAGGGCCAAGATTGAAGTGGGAAAAGATCTTTGGGCTAGTGGGATGAGAAATGGTGATAAATAAAGAAGAAAGAAGCGAGAGCCCGACAAGTAGAGTAATTTAGTTTAGTTTAGGTCGTTTTTAGTTAACTTTCCAATTCTAGTGTAATTTAAAGCTTTAAAGTACTGTTTTTAGTAATTTCGATTATCTTGTAAAACTTTTGCAAGCATCAATTTCCAGTTTCAAGTCTTATGTCAAGTTATGCAGTTTTCTTATTATTCAAAAATCTCAATATGTTGAAATGTTGTTAGAAGTTGTTACTTTGGACTTAGAAGCTCATATAAGCTCCTAAAAGCTTATCAAAGCTTTTAGATACCTTAAAAGCAGTATTAGTAGCTAAAACCAAAAATTCACAAAAATATCAAGAAAATAAAGAAAAAATAAAAATCCATGGTGATTGTGATCAAGAAGTTGGAGCAAGGTATATTTGTGATGGCCTTGGTTTAGAGCTCACGTGGAGAGCATTTAGGATTGGTTCTCAGTCCTTGGTTCTAAATTTTCAGTTGGAAACCAGTTGTAAGTTTTTTTTATTTTAGCTTTTTACTGTTTCATTCACTTATAAGCTTTGATTTGTGTTGGTTCATGTTTATTAAGTATAGTTAAGCAAAAATAAGCATTAAAATAGTTAGCTTATTCCTTTTAATTTGTAGTTGCTATAAATTTTATTTTAAACAGTTATTATAGCTTAAGTGTCAATTTTTAGTTATATGTTATTATTATTGTTATTTACTGTTTCATTAGTCTAATTAAATGATATTATAAGATTTGTTATCAGTTTTATGGTTTTAATCTTTGAAACACTTTGAAAAGTTTCAATTCAGTCCTAATAATCAGTGTTTGGATTTGCTGAATTAAGGCTGCTAGAGACTAGTGGTGTTGTTATTAGTTGTTGTTATAAGTCACAATAGCATATACTAGCTCGGTTCAAGCATAAAACCAGTCATTACTTGTAAAAAAGTCAAAATAAGCTTAATCTCATCCTCAACAGTTCACTGTTGAGATTTTTCAATACAAATCTCATCAAATCAGCTTAAAATTTAGTACTCTAGCCTAATTTCATCTTAATATAGCTTAACATAACACATTAAATCATCTAGGATCATTTAAAGTTCATCAAAGTCAACTAGTTAGTGTAAATTAAAAGTCAAATTTTCATATAGTCGTTTTTGAATAAAATGAATAATTTTGTGTAGGACTTATTACTAAGTTTAAGCTTATGCCCTTTTGGGATTTCAATATTTAACTGCTCAAGAAAAATACAAAAATACTAGCTTACTCTTAATTAGCTCATAGATAGCTTATTTTGTTGTTTCTTTTGGACCCCTTGTCTGAAATGCTCCCCTGTGCACCAGTTGAGCTTGTCTTTTTTATAAGCTCCTACAGAGCTTATTAGTAACCTTTAGCTTATGTAACTTGGTTCTTTGGAAAGCTAGTCTAGTTGGCTTGAGAGTCCAAGCTTAAAATTCCAACTTGCGACTTATTCAATAAGCCTGCTCATGGCTTTTGTTTGTGTCCATTTTCTGTGAACATCAGCTATTCATGGTTTTTTCAGTTTCTTCATAAGCTTCTACCAAGCTTAATAGTGTAAGCCAATCTTTGTAAACTAGTTTTTTAGAAAGCTCAGCTGGTATACTAGCTTGTACCAGTCTTTATTTTCATTCCTTAGCTTATTAAAGTCCTTAAAATTTAGCTCAAAGTTGTCTAGAAAACCATGTAGTGTACTGTGTAAACAGTTGTCTAGTGCTTATTTGAAGTTGTCTATTGCTTATTTATAAGATATAATGCTTTCTCAGTAGTCATTTTAGCTTATTAATACTCTCCTAGCTTATTTCCAGTTTCCTTTTCTTATTTACTAGCTTAATAGCCACTTTGGCTTAAATCTTTTTCTTATTTCCTTTTAAAAGTCCACTGTTGGGATTTTCAGCTTATCTTGTGCTTATTCCTTGGTAAATAATGTTTATTCAGCTGTTCCATTAGCTTATTATCTGTTTCTTAACTTATTTCAGTTTTCATTTAGCTTATTTAGTAGCTTATTTAGCCATTTGGCTAAATAACTTGAGCTTATTCCTTAATCTAGCCCACTGTTAAGAAACAATAAGCTCAAATTCAGCTTATTGGTGATTTTCATAAAAAGCTCTAGTTACAAAAGTTGCTTAATATTACGTGCTTAATTGGTTTGTAAAGAAAAAAATCAAAAATAAAAATGTTTAGCAAAAAGGGGGTAGGCAGGCTCGAACCTGAGACCTCCCCCTTTGGAGAGTGATAGTGGTGTACCTGGAACCATTGCGCCCTTGGGTCTTTGACTGTCATCTCTTGCACTTAATACTCTCTTATATACGTTTTTCCTTATATAGCTTATTAAGTATAGTTAGCTTATTTCGAGCTTATTTAAAGTAGCTTTTTCAGTGTTTGTATTTTTTATAAATCTGTATTAGTATAAAGTATTTTTATAAAAAGTTTCAGATTTTTCTAATAAGTTTTAGTATTTTTAAACATTTAATTAGTGTAAAAACTTAATTAATTCATAATAAAAAATATAAAAGTCTAAAAAATATAAATCTTTTTTCTAAAATTTTATTTTATCATATAGTACGTAATAAAATTAGTTTTACATTCGTAGGCTTTTTATTTCATAAATTTTACGTTTTTGCTTGCGCTCCAGCGTAATTTTTAAACGTAACGCTCGTTTCCGTTTTAAATAACGTTTTTAGATATTTTGAGTTTACGTTTTAATTAAAATAGTTTATTTAAGTTATTTTGTTTTATAAAATAAACGTTCATCGATCTGTAAAAATAGTGATAGCGTTTATTTAATAGATTTTAACTTTTTAATTTCTTTTAATTTGCATTTAAGTCGCTATAATTTGTAGATCTTTTCTTTAGGTAATTTTCCATCCAAAACCTTTCTGATCACTATCCTTAGTGATCATTCTATCATCTGAAGTTGTTTAAACACCAATTCATCCTCCGTGGGACATAACGACCCGGGAATTCACTATATTCTCTGATCTTAAATTGCATTCGTGCTTGAGCAGTTTTAAGTTTCTTACAGTTGGTCATTCACAAGTGGCCAGCTTGCGTGAGAAAACTTGACGGTTTTGCAACAATCAAATTTTGGCGCCGCTGCCGGGGAGGCTGTTAGCGTGTTTTAAGCATTTCCAGATCCATTCTTGCACATATACCACCTTTTTGTAAAAAGTTTATCAAAAAGTTCATTAACACTTTTCCTAAAGTGTTAGCAACCCCAAAAATATTTTCATTCTTTCTTTTTATAAAATATTTATCCAAAAATCCAAAAATATTCATCTTTACCCTCTTACCCTTTTTAATTCTTTATCCCTTTACCCTCTATACATTTGATTCTAAACTTCTTCTATTCTTATGGAATCTCTCGAGGACGAATTCTGGAACGAAGTTGAAAAACTTCCTACTTTATCACATATGTCAAGAATTCGTGTTGTTCGTGATGATCCATTGATTCTGCGTAGGGAAATAGAACGAGAAACCGGGGTGACAAAGGACCAGGTACTTCCTTTTGATAATGGAGGTGCTAAATACGTCCAACCTACGGTTATCCAAAGATCTAATCCCTCGATTGCTCCTAAGCCGTCTAAAATTGATCCTACACTTTCACGATTTACGGTTAAAAGCAAACATGCAGAGTTTAGACCGGTGACTAATGACTTGCCTAATCTTCACGTTTCTCAAGAACCAGAACCGGAGACCATAACGAAAGTAGTGGAAATTGCTAGCTCTCAGAGCACACCACTTGTCCCACCTCCGGATTTTTCAAAATGTTCTTTGAGTCCTATTAGTCATTCAGATCACCATGTTGGTTTTGTTGATTCTTTGAATGAACCGATTTCTTCTCATAACTCTCAAATAGAATCGTTTATTCCTTGTGTCGGTTGTGGTGAGCCTCTTTATGGTTCACCCTGTCGCTGGTGTACGTGTGTACAGTGTGGTAATGATATTCGTAACGGGAGTTGTTTATTTTGTGGTTCGAGGAATTCATTTGATTATGATCCTAATCCGAACTCATTTAACGACCCCTCAAATTTTCCAACTACCCACCACGGCCGACTTATCTTCATATAATCAACAATACTGCTGTGAATTTTGTGGAGGTCCTCACCAAGGATTTGAGTGTCAATCCGAAAACACGATTGTCTATGAACAGTTTTCCGATGATGCTCAGAACTTTGGATATGACCAATATCCATATGATTCACCTATCCGGGTTCAACAGTTTTCTGTTGTGAGAACTGTGGAGGTCCTCATTTCATTTCGATTGTCAAACAGGGAATCCATTTCCTTGTAACAATTATGACTATCCAGATCACGACCAATCTCCACAGTGCCAAATGACTCAAACTCCTCAGCAAATCCAACAAGACACTTATCTAGAGCTTCTGGAGTCGGTGAAAAGAACTGAGGAGTTGAGTAAGACAAACATTTCATAATGTTACCAGTTTTCTTGTGTATATTGTGGGGGTCCTCATGATGATTATCAATGTCAACCTTCCGGGTTTGACAAATCTCCACTCCCACAATGTCCCGTCATTCAAAATTCACATGAGAAATCCATGGAAGAATTGCTAGCTGAAGAGCAGGTTGCTAAAATAAATTCCCAAATTGCTTTTGAAAAGTCTATTAAGGAATTAATTGCAAATGAAAAGCAGCCAGAATCTAGCTCTCAATTTCATTTTATTCACGATGATAGTGATGATGATGATACACTTGATTCATCAAGTTCATCATTGACATCCGCAGTTGAGATTCATTCTCAGACAACTGCTATCACACCCGAGATTCACACTCACTCTCTGAACATGGGGGATGAGCTTCTTGACACTGTTCCCGAAAAGGAATCGGACGAATTCATAAAGTCTAGTGTTGAGAACCTTGTCCAAATCCCAAGAGAGTCCACGGGAATTCTCGATCATGTGTGTGATATCCCTCCTCCTCTTGTCTTCCAAAATAATCATATTGAGATGTTCTCGATTCGATGAGGACTATTCTTTATCTTGTGGAGACATAAGTTATGTGGGGGAATTACCTTCTGAGCTTGTCAGCTTAGAAGAAGAGAATGATGAAGAAATAATCCAAGACGAAGCTCTTCGTCTTACATTATTGAATGTAAATCTTCTCATTTCTAGAATCGAGGCTTTTAATGAAAAGCCTACTTCATATCCTATCCCCTTTGAGGATAGTGAACTTTTGTTCAATGATTCTATTCCGGAATTGCAAACGTTCCATTTTGATCATATGGGAGAGAAGATTAGTGGTATCACCACTCATCATTCTCATAATTCTCTCCCCGATTATGAATCATTCACTTTTGATGAGTTCCCCAGTGAACTCACTCAAATCAATCCTGAATATGAATCATTCTTCTTTGAGGAGTTCTCCTGTGAACTCACTCATATCATATCTCCACCGGAGTATGATAACTTCTACTTTGATCTAGACACACCCGGGATATGTCTAGACCAATTAAGCTTAAAAGATGAAATTCATGAAACCATGAATTCTCCTGTGAGTGATGATGAGTTAATCATGATCTTTATCATGACTTTCTTTCTCTTTTTCACTTATCCCGTAGCTTCTCCTGTTCTTCACTCCTTCGGGAATGAAGACATTATCTTTGACCCAGGCATTTTCATATATCATTTGTGAGCCGGTTCTATCTATATCTCATCGGTGTGGAACTTTCACGTACTTCAATGTTTATACAAACATCTTGAATGAAAGTCCGATGGAGATTGTTTCTTCCACTTACTTCCCCATGAACAAATTAATTCGGGGTCGAGTCAAGCTAGCGACTCGGTAATCAAAAACAGTAGCTTAACATGGGTTTTCACCCGTGTGTACCACCTTAGTGTGGGGGAGATGCCCCACATGTTGTATAGAGATAAAAAAAAAAAAAAAAAAATAAAAATAAAAATTGTTGTGTTTCCACACTTTGAATATTGAGGACAATATTCATTTCTAAGTGTGGGGGGGAAATTCTGGCGAATTTGATCATAAATGTACCCTTTTAGTCCCTTTTTCCCCCAAATGGCCAAATTTTAAAAATTTTTGTAGTGGAAGTACTATGTACTAAACACAACAAATGGTAATCAGTCCACCATGTCTAACCCACATAAGGATTGGCTAATCCAGGAGCAAACGGCTCTTGGTAAAGATATCTCAAATCCGTTTATGGCTTGCAATTTGCCCAAAATTGTATGGTGTTCAACTCACCATATCCTAAAAAGTAAAGAGTTGGCTAGCCCGCAAGTTTATGGCTTGTGGTAAAGGCAGTTGAAAATCCATAATTGGTAATCGGCTCACCAAAGATAATATTGATAATTTATCAAAGAGTTGGCTAGTCCGAGGGTACGGCTTCGGTAAAGACAAATCAAATCCTTGACACTTATGATTTGCTTAAAATCATTTGGTTATCATTGTACCATGGTTCTTACTTGAACTGAAACATTTGGCTACTCCAGAAGTAATGGCTTTTGGTAAAGAGATAAAATCCATTAAATTTTCTCAAATCATTGCTAGGGACTAGCAATATCTTAGTGTGGGGGATTGATGAGTGTCTTAATACTCATCATTTTTATACTGTTAGAATGCCAAAACATCCGAAAACACCGAAATGCTTCAAAATGATGAAAATATCACAAACAAGTGTTTTATATGTTTTAAATGCAAAAACATCAAAATCTGTGAAAAACGTATCAAGTTTGCATAATTGGCGTTTTAGTCCCCCAGTTACAAAAGTTGTCAAAATTAGTCCCTGGTAATTCAAAAACTTGTAAAATATCATTTAAGGTCAATGAGATTCAAAAGTTGTCAAAATAAACCCTTTAAAGTTTAAAAATCACAAATTGACAACTTTAGTCCTTTAACTTTGAAAATTGTCAAATATAGTCCTTGGTTAATTTAAAAAGTGAAATTTATCAAAAATAAACCTTGTACTATTCATATTTGACAAAAATTGTCCTTATGATAAACTTTTGGGAATTTACACCTTTAGTCCCTAAAAATCCAAAAATTACATATTAGGTCCTTAAAGTTTTAAAAAAATTAAATAAAATGCAACTTTTGGTCCTTGTGTTACTATGTAATGGCAGGTTTGGTCCCTTGAAGGAAGTTTGGAATATTGACAAGATCAGTCCCTCAAGAATATAGCCTTGGCAGATTTAGTCCTTGGGCTTATTAACTACAAACCAAACGGACTCATTTGTGTTATTTAACACAAAACCAAAGCCCAATCCTAAAACCCAGCTACCCAAGCCCAACAACCCACGGTTTAAATTAAACCCCCACCACTGTTCATCTTCTTCCTTTCCACCTGTGTCCATTCCTACACCTCCACCTGTTTTCACCTTCCAGCTCACCCTCTATCCTCCTACCCACTCTCTCCACTACCTCTGCCACTACTACCCCCCACAATAAATGCCCTTCACACCCTTTTTCCCCAAACCACCATTTTTACCCACGGTTTTCACCAATACCACCCTACTTAGCTCACCAGTCCACTAAACTTATCCAAACTCTCCCACTAACCCTCTGCAACACTCCATGATGCATTTATTTGAAGCTAACTGCCATAATTTGTCTATTCAACTTTTGGCGCCAAAAGTTGTTTGAACGGTCTTGATCAATTTGACTAAATGGAGGGCCAAGATTGAAGTGGGAAATGATCTTTGGGCTAGTGGGATGAGAAATGGTGATAAATAAAGAAGAAGAAAGAAGCGAGGAGGCACAAGTAGAGTAATTTAGTTTAGTTTAGGTCGTTTTTAGTTAACTTTCCAATTCTAGTGTAATTTAAAGCTTTAAAGTACTGTTTTTAGTAATTTCAGTATCAGAAAACTTTTGCAAGCATCAATTTCCAGTTTCAAGTCTTATGTCAAGTTATGCAGTTTTCTTATTATTCAAAAATCTCAATATGTTGAAATGTTGTTAGAAGTTGTTACTTTGGACTTAGAAGCTCATATAAGCTCCTCATAAAGCTTATCAAAGCTTTTAGATACCTTAAAAGCAGTATTAGTAGCTAAAACCAAAAATTCACAAAAATATCAAGAAAATAAAGAAAAAATAAAAATCCATGGTGATTGTGATCAAGAAGCTGGAGCAAGGTATATTTGTGATGGCCTTGGTTTAGAGCTCTGTGGAGAGCATTTAGGATTGGTTCTCAGTCCTTGGTTCTAAATTTTCAGTTGGAAACCAGTTGTAAGTTTTTTTTATTTTAGCTTTTCTTGTTTCATTCACTTATAAGCTTTGATTTGTGTTGGTTCATGTTTATTAAGTATAGTTAAGCAAAAATAAGCATTAAAATAGTTAGCTTATTCCTTTTAATTTGTAGTTGCTATAAATTTTATTTTAAATAGTTATTATAGCTTAAGTGTCAATTTTTAGTTATATGTTATTATTATTGTTATTTACTGTTTCATTAGTCTAATTAAATGATATTATAAGATTTGTTATCAGTTTTATGGCTTTAATCTTTGAAACACTTTGAAAAGTTTCAATTCAGTCCTAATAATCAGTGTTTGGATTTGCTGAATTAAGGCTGCTAGAGACTAGTGGTGTTGTTATTAGTTGTTGTTATAAGTCACAATAGCATATACTAGCTCAGTTCAAGCATAAAAACCAGTCATTACTTGTAAAAAAGTCAAAATAAGCTTAATCTCATCCTCAACAGTTCACTGTTGAGATTTTTCAATACAAATCTCATCAAATCAGCTTAAAATTTAGTACTCTAGCCTAATTTCATCTTAATATAGCTTAACATAACACATTAAATCATCTAGGATCATTTAAAGTTCATCAAAGTCAACTAGTTAGTGTAAATTAAAAGTCAAAATTTTCATATACCTGTTTTTGAATAAAATGAATAATTTTGTGTAGGACTTATTACTAAGTTTAAGCTTATGCCCTTTTGGGATTTCAATATTTAACTGCTCAAGAAAAATACAAAAATACTAGCTTACTCTTAATTAGCTCATAGATAGCTTATTTTGTTGTTTCTTTTGGACCCCTTGTCTGAAATGCTCCCCTGTGCACCAGTTGAGCTTGTCTTTTTTATAAGCTCCTACAGAGCTTATTAGTAACCTTTAGCTTATGTAACTTGGTTCTTTGGAAAGCTAGTCTAGTTGGCTTGAGAGTCCAAGCTTAAAATTCCAACTTGCAGCTTATTCAATAAGCCTGCTCATGGCTTTTGTTTGTGTCCATTTTCTGTGAACATCAGCTATTCATGGTTTTTTCAGTTTCTTCATAAGCTTCTACCAAGCTTAATAGTGTAAGCCAATCTTTGTAAACTAGTTTTTTAGAAAGCTCAGCTGGTATACTAGCTTGTACCAGTTTTTATTTTCATTCCTTAGCTTATTAAAGTCCTTAAAATTTAGCTCAAAGTTGTCTAGAAAACCATGTAGTGTACTGTGTAAACAGTTGTCTAGTGCTTATTTGAAGTTGTCTATTGCTTATTTATAAGATATAATGCTTTCTCAGTAGTCATTTTAGCTTATTAATACTCTCCTAGCTTATTTCCAGTTTCCTTTTCTTATTTACTAGCTTAATAGCCACTTTGGCTTAAATCTTTTTCTTATTTCCTTTTAAAAGTCCACTGCTGGGATTTTCGACTTATCTTGTGCTTATTCCTTGGTAAATAATGTTTATTAAATTTTGTTCCATTAGCTTATTATCTGTTTCTTAACTTATTTCAGTTTTCATTTAGCTTATTTAGTAGCTTATTTAGCCATTTGGCTAAATAACTTGAGCTTATTCCTTAATCTAGCCCACTGTTAAGAAACAATAAGCTCAAATTCAGCTTATTGGTGATTTTCATAAAAAGCTCTAGTTACAAAAGTTGCTTAATATTACGTGCTTAATTGGTTTGTAAAGAAAAAAATCAAAAATAAAAATGTTTAGCAAAAAGGGGGTAGGCAGGCTCGAACCTGAGACCTCCCCCTTTGGAGAGGGATAGTGGTGTACCTGAACCATTACGCCCTTGGGTCTTTGACTGTCATCTCTTGCACTTAATACTCTCTTATATACGTTTTTCCTTATATAGCTTATTAAGTATAGTTAGCTTATTTCGAGCTTATTTAAAGTAGCTTTTTCAGTGTTTGTATTTTTTATAAATCTGTATTAGTAAAAAGTATTTTTATAAAAAGTTTCAGATTTTTCTAATAAGTTTTAGTATTTTTAAACATTTAATTAGTGTAAAAACTTAATTAATTCATAATAAAAAATATAAAAGTCTAAAAAATATAAATCTTTTTCCTAAAATTTTATTTTGTCATATAGTGCGTAATAAAATTAGTTTTACATTCGTAGGCCTTTTATTTCATAAATTTTACGTTTTTTGCTTAGCGCTCAAATAATTTTTAAACGTAACGCTCGTTTCCGTTTTAAATAACGTTTTTAGATATTTTGAGTTTACGTTTTATTTAAAATAGTTTATTTAAGTTATTTTGTTTTATAAAATAAGCGTTCATCGATCTGTAAAAATAGTGATAGCGTTTATTTAATAGATTTTAACTTTTTAATTTCTTTTAATTTGCATTTAAGTCGCTATAATTTGTAGATCTTTTCTTTAGGTAATTTTCCATCCAAAACCTTTCTGATCACTATCCTTAGTGATCATTCTATCATCTGAAGTTGTTTAAACACCAATTCATCCTCCGTGGGACATAACGACCCGGGAATTCACTATATTCTCTGATCTTAAATTGCATTCGTGCTTGAGCAGTTTTAAGTTTCTTACAGTTGGTCATTCACAAGTGGCCAGCTTGCGTGAGAAAACTTGACGGTTTTGCACAGACCACCCCCCATCCCCTTGGGATCGATTTTTCCAAGTCAAAGAAACAAGTGTTTGGTTTTATTTGTGATTCAAGGAACTAGCTTTTCACATCAAATCGCTAATAGTACGTGTGTACAAGAACGAAGGACAAGCACGCTTGAGCTTGTAATCTTGGTGGTCGACTTTTGTGTGGGTCGAATTTAATAAACCCTAAAGTTAGGGTTTTGGGTTTTAGTTCTTGTTCAATTACCGTTTGATTCTTGAATTGCTAAAAGGTACGCGTTTTCTTATTCGGTTAATTACTTATATATATTATTCCTATTTACTTCCGCTGCATGCTTTGATGATGTTTACTTGTTTTTATAATTGTTATGATTAGTAAAACCCAACAGTGGCATCACGAGCCGTTAATATGATGTAATTAATTACCGAAACACATAAAAATTGAATCTTTATGATTATATGCATGCTTTTTATGGTTTCTAGGGTTTTGAATTCGAAACCCTAATTTTTTATGTATAGGGTCGATTACCCTCTATTTATTTAATTAGGTTTTAATTTTGTAAAACTTGTAGAAACCCTAGGATTGCATGTTAATTTTATGTGGTTAATTAATGAATAATTGTTATGTGCCATGTAATATGCGTATCTTGGGTGATAATTGTTATGCGGAATCCATGGTGGAACATGCATGTTTTACCATGGAGTATTGTTATGCTATAAATTGTTTAGTTGATACACACATGTTCTATTTATTTGATAATTATTGAATTGGGGAAAACCTCAATTATAACTAATAAAAATTCGTTACGTGCTAATTGGTATATTATTAACTTTGGCTTATGCAATCGACTTGTCGATGTATGTGGCTCATCTACCTTGTAGTTGAAAGCCCTAGTTAATGTATGCATTTATTTACGCCTAGAATTGTTTATTAGAGTTTATCGAAATAATTATGCATGTGGCTAATTGTTTTTACATATGTTAAATTGTTTAGTTATATGTTTATATTATTTGAGTGTGTTTAATTTTTATTAAAATGCTTTTTTGTTTATATATTGTTTTGACATGTTAGTAAGCAAAAAGGGTTTTATGAATAGAAAATTAAACGGACTAAATAATGGTGAAACTGATTTATTATCTAAGAATTATTCTTGAACTTTTAATCGATTGATGCGACTGTACTAAATAGTTAGAACGGCTCACCCACTAGAACAAACTATAAAGGGGTTAATTAAGAAGTGCGCACAGTCGCACTGAATGAATATCTAAGGTTATGCTTTGGCGCTTACACGGTCCTCTGTGAGTTCGATTGGAGCTACCTAGTATAACCATTCTATGTCGAGCATCTTAGTGCAAAGTTGTAAGTTTCTCAACGCATCGATTAAAACTTTGAAGAATTTAATCTTAGCAATTAAAATCTTATGTAAGGTTTTCGAAAATATTATGTTATAAAGTTGTATGCATGCTTCTTTATACATAAGTTTTGATTACACGTCAAAAATTGTACCCTTTAAATTTAAATTTATGCCATCTAATGATATGAAACACTTGAAGTTGTAATTTAGTTATGTGAGACCTTGATCTAGATTATAATAACAAGGTGAATTATTTTGTTGTGTGAGACCTCAGCTTAATGATTTGCAGTTTCTAAATTAGACAACTTAATTAAGTTAGTTAGTGAGACCTATGACTTAAGGCATAAGATGGGATAAAACATGCTTACATTTTGCATTAATTGTTTTGGCAAAATTGTAAATCCCATATTTACTAGGAATTGAAAACTTGTTTGTCAATTATTGTTCTTCGACAATTACCTATTCTATACTTTCATCACTAGCACATCAACTGATGTGGTGAAACTATGATAATGAGGGTCCTAGATTCAAGGAAAATTCTTTGGTTAATATGAATATTGACCTAAGGGTATTTTATTTTCTTGAAAGATTTAATTATCGAAAATACTAAAAATTGAATTTTGTTAATTCTTTTGATTATATTAATGCAACATTAAACCGTAAACGTAGTTTGGGCTTTGGTAAATTGATCTAGTTCTATTTTCAAACGAATGTTTGATCAAGAAAAAAGAAAAATTTACTAAAAGACAAACATAAACTCTTTTCCATGGAAGAAGAGTGTGACTCAATCCTATTCCTTTTCATGATTGAGAAAGGTATGTTAGGAACATTAGAATTGTCTAAATTCTAATATAACTCATAGCAACTTTAATAGTTAAGAAAATTGCACACCATGCTTTCCTTAAGATATTTCATTACCCTCTGTTGGTGATTGAATTCTTATATGACATTTTGGTCAACTAGAAAACATGTTTGACATTTTATGAGTTATTAAATTAGAAGCTAGACTAATTACCGCAAAATTGGTAAAAGACAAACTAGTATATTTTATCTAGTTGTTTTGTTTTGACTAATTGAAGGTGCTACACACCATTGTGGGGACAAGAGACCTATTATGGAAGAAATTGCATGCTCAATTTTTCAACTTAATAGCATTGATGGATAATCCATCATCTTGAAAGTAGAATACACTCTTTTAGTACCTAAGTAATTGTTACGAATGGTCTTACAAAGGGGTAGTAACGTAATAGCACGCTATTTTCACTGGTTAATGAAACACTTACAATGTTGTCAAATCCATTGGGAGTATTGTAGTGTATTACTTGAATAAGACATTATTGTAATGTTGTCTCATTCGGGGAGTTACAAGATTTATTATCTTGGTAGTAACTCAGATTATTTCTAGATTTTCTTGAAATAATACATTACGTTCAAAATGTAGACATTCATATTCTCAAGGATAGTTATGAACGTTTCCTTGATAATTAAGTGGTCCTACATCTACTTGTAATGCTTAAATATCTATGACACTATCATATTGCTCACATAAACAAACGAATGTCATGGTGTTTATCTATATGATGTTGTTCTATGCACAAGTGGGAGAAGTATTTATTGTGTGCAAAGGAACAACACATACAAATATGATTAATGGATTCTCTTGAAGTAAGAGATTAACGTTCTAATAAGATTGACTTGTTTAGAACATGTGTCAAGATTATAACATAGACTACTTTTATGTCTTATGTCATTAAAATCATAGAAACACTTGAAGTTACATTTTAGTTTAAGTGAGATCTTGGCTAGATTGTAATCTCAAGGTAAATCTCCACTTGTCGTGGGATCGGGCGTGGATGATTTGCAGTTTCTTAAGTTGAACACTCCAAAGGATGACATAATTAAAATAAAGTAATCTAATGCTACTTTAAATATTTGTGTATTGTTGGAATGACATAAATAGTTTATTAACTTGAAAAATTAATTAATTGAAACCATAGTGTGGTGTTCATAATAACTTTAAATTATACATGGTTATGTGTTTCTGTATAAACTCACAAACATGAAGTCTTTTAAAGACTTATAATATAAAGAAAGATACTATAATCAAGTATGTTTTTGACTTGGTCAAAGAATACTTATGTTATAAAACATGCAATTGGCTTGGATATTCTATTATACCATTAAGTTGACTTAGTTGGTAAATAGGTAGGCCAAAAGGAATATGTTTATCTTAAATATTGTTAGATTGTCTTACAATATTAATTCTAATGAAATATTGTATGTATATGGAATGTTCAGTTAGAAGAATCAAACATTTGTTATATTGTTAGATTCAAGATAACAATATCTTCTTTTCTTCCAAAAGTTATCAAGGTTAGAAAATTGAGTATTGATTGGATATACTTAGCTCAAAATCTAGAAGATTAATAAGACACCATTTTAGTATGGAATGTGATGAATCACATTGAGTCTTATATTGAAGTTCTGATTTGTTAAAACTAATTTTGGAGTAGGTTATTATCTGAATAAGATTTACTTAACAATTAATGTGATTTGTAATATCCCACAAGAAAACAATTTAGTGTTGTTTTAATTGCTTAAGTATTTATAGATAGTCTTTAAATTACAAAAGCAAGTGGGAGTTTTGTTTAGATCTTGAAGAGATTAAATTACAATTACAAAACACATAATCTTCTAAAATACACTAGTAAATATCATGATGAGGACAAATTTGATAGACCTCAAGATGATGGAATTCTCATTCATGGATCCGCAAGGATTCTCGTGATAATTGATTGATGTGTCGAGATATATGAGTTGCGTAATCATGGTAAACCTGTTAATCATGATGATGCATTTACCTAATATTGAATTGTGGTAAATTATTCATACTATGAATGATAAAATGCTGTCCATAAAGATAATCAACTCTGAAACTTGGTTTATCTTAATAAAGATGAGTTTCTTCAAAGGAAGGGAAACCCTAGCGGTTTAAATCTTTGTGTAGAAATCATATGGATAATATTGTACATGTGTTTAATGCATGACTTGTGACAAGATTATTAATCACACTTAAGCAATTAACTGTGATTTAATATTCTTTCCTTGGCACATTAAATATATAATGATTATAATTGTCATACTTATTTTCATTGATATGAAAATGATAATTGATATTAAAACTCTTTCTTGTGTGATTGCTATGCGAGGACGATAAGTAATACAAATGAGTTTTATGAATTCACATAATCTTTGGAAATGTACAAATTGCAAGAATCCATGAATGGATATATGCATGCATCTAGGAGATGATTCTTATGTTTAACTATTAAATCCAAGTTTTGGTTTAAAAAATTAAAATAAGATAATTTCTAAGTATTTCTGAAAGCTAGTGGGAGTATTGTGTTCATTTTCTTTAAATCCATATGTTGTGGGTAGTAACATTCCATCTAAGCTAAATGTTAAGTTTTAGTTTGGAATGGAACTTCACATGAAAGATTTAGAAAATAAGACATGCAACCTTGGAATATATGTTTATTATTAATAAACATATGTGGTATTAAATAAATGAGTCTAATAGAACATGATATATCATTTGGAAAATAGATATGTAGAACATGAATGAAATCTTAGTTTGACACAAGGATTTTTCATGTACATCATGTTATTGTTGTATCATGCTTGAATGCAAGATGATTTGACAACATTGATATCTAATGAAGTTATTAGATAACTAGTGTAATGAATATTCAAATGGAATATGTTTGACTTTAGAATTACATTCCTCATTTGATTTGCTCTCAAAATTCTATGGATGAGCAATACAACAACTGTTGCATAATTGTCATAGCCAACAAACTTGAAAGTTTGGAAGGCATCAAACATTACACTATAGATATTGAAGTTTACGGATATATTAAAGAGCATATTGTTGTTTGTATACAATGATGCTGGTTTAATTGAGATGGCACTCAATACTAGTCATGGGAGGATTTCATCCTTGTAAATGGCCATGTGAACTAATTGTGCTCAACTAAGAGCATAGTTGCATTATACAATAAAGAATAAGAATACTTTAAACTTTAAAATGTTTGAAAGTTTGATTGTCATAAATTGGTGCTTGAGGATGTCACACACTTTATGAAATATTATGTGGCAATATCAAGATATTTTGAATGCACACATACAAGAACTTCACTAGTTGAATTCTTAAGTATTCTCAAAATTCCGATAGATCAAAGTTAGTTGAAATTATGCCTTGTCAACAAGTATGATTGTCATTACTTGAGACATAATTCATTAACAAGTATTATCATGCATTGATCTATTTAGTATTTGGATAAGGGATGTTTTGAACAAATATTGTTTAAATGAAATAAAATATTGGTTATGTTTATTTTTCATTTTCTTAATATTATATCCTATATTTGCATGTTTAATCCGTGAATAACTTATGTTATTCTAAATAGTCCGTTGTCGATCAATGATGTGGGAATGTCATTGAATTAAGACAAATCTGAGTTTTGGTGGAATATACTTTTAAAGTATATTGATGCGTTGGACATACCAGATTCACATGATATTCAATGAATTGAATATAGGACTCATCCCAACTTTACATGATGATACTTTTGGATTTTGTCATTAAGTATATCATGAAGTGTTTATCCTCGACTTGAGATACCGATAAGCGATATGAATGTAGTGCATTTGTGTAAGATAGTCTAACGCTATCCGTAAATGGTAGTTATAAGGGCTATTTTCGGAAGTGTTGCAAAGTTCATGAGTTATGTTTGTAGTCAAGAGAATATGTTCATTTGAATTTGTTTCAAAGCATAATACTATATTTGGGCCCCTCGTAGGGTTGACAAGATGTTTGTATGGCCATACCCAAGATCTATCCGGAATACGTTCAGATGATTTGGTAATCTTGTTCAATCGAATACAACGAGAAACAGAATGTTAACTTATGAAATGACTTGATCCATATTCATAGTTAATGTAGTATTAGTAACAAAAGGATAAGTAAAATGATGAATCATTAAATGGTTTTTCCAGGAGACCATACTCGATTTGATCTGGAGGCATTGGCGTGTGAAAGCTAGACTAATCGATGTTATTACTATATTTAGTAATATCCAAGTGGGAGCTGAAAGGTTTTATGGATATTTAAATAATAGTATGTCCGGATTCGAACTCGAGACTTCGAGATTGCACACATTACGTATGAGAATTGATGTAAACAATTAATATAAATAAAACGTTATTATTATTAATTGTTAGTCACGAAATAAAACATAACGATAGTTAATATTTAACGAGGTTTTGACTAACGGTCGTTAAATGTAAACTACGAGGACTAGAGATGAAATTAGATGACAAGAAGGATCCGGAATCCCTTTGGGATTGGGTGGCCGGTCATGGGCTTCTCAAACCAAGGAGGTGGGATTTCTTGGTCACCAAGTTTTGAGAATGTATATATACAAACCCTTGTATTCATTCTTAAACTAATCTTGGATCACCAATAACCTAATTTCTCCTCTCCTTTCCTCCCTCTTTGCTTGGCCGATCGGTGTGCCCCCATCCCCTTGGGATCGATTTTTCCAAGTCAAAGAAACAAGTGTTTGGTTTTATTTGTGATTCAAGGAACTAGCTTTTCACATCAAATCGCTAATAGTACGTGTGTACAAGAACGAAGGACAAGCACGTTTGAGCTTGTAATCTTGGTGGTCGACTTTTGTGTGGGTCGAATTGATTAAACCCTAAAGTTAGGGTTTTGGGTTTTAGTTCTTGTTCAATCACCGCTTGATTCTTGAATTGCTAAAAGGTACGCGTTTTCTTATTCGGTTAATTACTTATATATATTATTCCTATTTACTTCCGCTGCATGCTTTGATGATGTTTACTTGTTTTTATAATTGTTATGATTAGTAAAACCCAACAAAAGCTACGTCAAGACAACTTAGGTGACCGGTGATGGGCGCAACCATTAAGTTGTGTGAAGGTCTCTATGACTAGGATGACAAGGGCTTTCTTTTTTGTCATCTGTTATTGTTTATGATTGTGATATATAAGAAATATTCATTTCCTCCTTGGCATGGCAAAGGTTAAGTCAGTGAAGCAAAGTAATGGTGGATACTTGTCTACGGCTTAGCTTTCTTGGTTTTTCGACTATTGATCATTAGAGTTTTTAAGTAGATTAGAATGTTAACTTGGAACCAAGAAATTCGCAGACAAGCTTCCAAAGATTGCTTTGGTTCACTAGCATAACCCTTATTACCCCCATGGACATAGTGAAGGTTTTGATTGCATAATGAAATGGAAAACAATGATAACCACCCGCAAGAAAAAAGAGACATGTTTTTTGTGATGTTTGTGCCATCATTTATAACCCATACAAACCTCCATATATATGAGGTGTGACCCAAATTTACTTGTGGCCAAAATGCGTTAAATCAACTCATTTTGGACACCTATATTGTTGTGCCACAACTCAAGTTGAGGTTTATTGAGTTAATTACTATACAGCTATGAAAGCAAGCTTCATTTTGTGCCTGGGAGGCGGGTAAGCCGAAAGATGTTTGTTAGGTTGTGTTTGGGTGTGGGTTTCTTAGTCCCTTATGGCTAGCCAATTTATACACTTATAGTGTCAGAAACAATCCTCAGTGGGAAGCATTACATGATTCAAAGATATTGTACATATACATAAATCAACCAAACATTAACTGTAATATTTAATTAAGTCCTATTTTGAGTAAAGTAATCTTTATTCCTTGTCTGAAAATTAAATCCATTCTATTTCTGTTTACTTAAAAAATGATCACCTTAAAAAATGAGTTTATGATGTTTCCTGTTATTTGGTTGACTAAACTCAATTACAAAATTGCAATAAATTTAAATTTAACATAAGTATGATGAACCAACATTTAATTAAGAGAATGCGTTGATGACTACTAGTAGGGTACCCCTGGCGTTGCTGCAACGACCCTGTAATTAAAACTTATGGTGACTAATATTTTCTGATTATATGTTTTTCATTACGAATGCAGATAGTACTATAGAGTTAATAGGTACTCGACCATTGTTTTTTACGATAATCAATGTCACACGAGACGTTTGTTAAAAAGTAAATATAAATATGAGAAAGATGACATAAACGACGATAAAGAGAAAAGTATAAAACATATGACTATTACGTTTAAAATATTAAGGTAGTTAAAAGGGCATAGCGCTTTGCTTAAACTAAGTGATTGTAAAATTAAAAAAACATATGATCGGTTTGTATCATGTCAAATAAATAATGACCTAATTAGTTTGTAGTTTTTATATGTATGAGGTGTTTTATTATTTACATTAATAGTTGTTTAAATTAGTTAATAATTTTCATTATTTGTACAATTTGTTTTATTAATTATCATTTTCATGTACGTGGTGTTTTATTTGTTACATTAATTGTAGGTGTTTTTTTTAAAGGGTTTCTCTGTAAACATTATTACGTCAAAAAACAATTAATTACAACATATATGGGTGACTCTCACAACTCAGCTCAAAACTAGGCAAAACAAGCGCATCAAATGTGCTTCAAATCTAAACTATCATAAGAATGACATGCCAAACTTATGAGACCCTACCAAATACTCAATCTAAGTTGACCACGAAGACTAATTGTAGGTGTTTAAGACAAAATTCCATAGTAAGTAACGAGGAATTAGGATGCCGCGCTTTGCAGCGGAGCCAATTTATGTTCAAATTATTTCAGTCTATGGCGCATTGAGGCGAAGCCAGGCGGGGAATGTTTTCCAATACTTTGTTTAGGTTTTCGGTGTTTAGCTAACATATATGAAACTTTTAGCATATGTTAGCTAACATATACAATCTATATGTTAAGAACGCGTCACAAATTGAAAGGACCATTGAGTAAGTAGTGGAATATAATAATTTGTTGAATATTGACGGGTGTGTGATATCAATTATCCCAACACTTATAAGTTTTAAATAATTTCTTTATTGACATATTCTGTCATATATCCACATTGTCACACCCCGCCAAAGCGGAAACGCGAGGCGTAACAGATTGGAATCGTCATAACACATGGTAAAATAAAAGAAAATATACTAAGTGAAAACAATACCAAATGTCATGACGACGCCATACACAAGTAGAGAACTTGTACCATGGTTAGTCGAATCACAACCACATAATCACAAAATAATCAAGTAGTCCCCCAAACTGGGTAGAAATTACACCGAGCAAATGAAACCAATTCCGGAACAAAAAACTAAAGTCTCAAATAGAAATAATAGCAATCCAAGAAGAAAAAGCCTAAGGTCTCTCGCTAAGCTATGCAAGAATCAAACTTCCCTAAGTTGTCTTATTCTCATAACCTGAAAATGAATACTCAAAAATGTCAAAATAACGTTGGTGAGCTCGCAGGTTTAAGTTAACAAAACAATTTACCGTGCATGATATATATAAGTAGGACAAGTGTGCTAATATAATAAGAAAGCGTAGAGCAAGCGGTTATATCATAATCAAGTCACTTAGCTAGCCAAGTAACCACTCATAACACATATGTACTACACATATGCCTACCAGCTGGAGCTAAAACATGAGTACTCTCACGTCAAGTGGATTAAATCCATGACCCGAGAACCACAGAGAAATATCACACAGTAATATCACACATAAATATCACACAGAATAACCAGAAACCACTAGCGCTCCTAACGCAATTATATCAACACACAAGATTGTCCAAAATAATAAAACAAATATTTAACAACGGCATTAAAACTTGAAATAACTTTGAGTATCATTTCCCCCCAAAAAAATATATAAAAAGGGGCCACGAAAACTCACCTTAAAGTGAATGAGATAATGAAACAAAAGCACACAAGCAACCAAAGGAATCACAAGCTACTCCTTCTTCCACGTATCTCTCGAGCATATTTTTTTAGCGAGACGACGAGGAACAGGAAACAAGGAAACCCCCTTACAAATTAACCCTAACGCCACGAACAAACACCAAACCCAGTGATGAAGATGCTACGCGCCATCACCCTTGCTGCTGTAGCGAGGCTGTTGAGAAGGCAGTGAAAATTAACGCACCCTACTAGTACATACGAATTACAGTTACCAAAAACACTAGCACTCTTTCATTTTTTTGAGACCAAAATTGTAGTGTTTATGAGCTTTTGAATTGTAGTCGACTGAAGAAGGAGAGGCGGTCTTGCCTGGGTTTTAAAGGGTTTGAAAGAGGAGCGTGGGTCTTAATATGGTATGATTTAAACTCCATTAATTAGTATTGATTGGTTATAATACGTTGGTTTGAAACATTGATTTGGAAAGCGAGATTGGTGGGATTGCTTTGAAGGAAAACGTGTAAAGGTTTGGTGAGTATTAGGATGACATTTACTTTATTAATTTATTTTTTATAATCATAGAGATTTAGTTTAATACTTATGACTATTGTTAGCTTAAATTTTATGAATGGACATTATGTAAATTTCAAATCTTAAGAAAAGTCGAATACTATGTCAAATTAAACGTTGACTAACCGGATCGAATGGCAGTTCTCACAGTATCACCCCGTTAGAAGAATTTCATCCCGAAATTCCACTGAATCCACCGCCAGAACTAAGCTCAAATAGGTGAGGGTGTTTAGATTTCATGTGGTCTTCTCGCTCACAAGTAAATTCGGGGCCCCTCCTCGAGTTCCAACGGACTTTTACTATAGCAATCTTACTACGTTTCAGCTTCTTTACTTCTCTATCCATGATCTCAACAGGTTCCTCCATAAAGGGAAGGTTACTGTTTACTTTGATTTCATCTAAAGGCACATGCAGGTTTGCATCTGCCGGGCGTTTCTTCAGATTGGACACGTGAAACGTGTTGTGGACGTTACTTAACTCTTACGGTAACCTTAGTCGATAGGCTACAGGGCCAATGCGTTCAAGTATCTCGAACGACCGCACATACCTTGGTGCTAACTTTCCATTCTTTCCAAATCGTACCATGCCTTTCCATGGTGACACCTTTAGTAACACATGATCGCCGACGTTAAATTCTAATGGTCTACGTCGTTTATCAGCATAGCTCTTTTGACGATCTCTTGCTGCCTTTAGCCTTTCTTGAATTTGAAATATTTTATCGGTGGTGTCTTGTACAATCTCAGGACCAATCAGTTGACTCTCCCCAACTTCGGCCTAAAGTATTGGTGATCTACACTTCCTTCCATAAAGCATTTGAAATGGAGCACATCAAATACTTTTGTGGTAACTGTTGTTGTAGGAGAATTCGGCTAGAGAAAGATGTGTGTCCCAACTTCCCCCAAAATCCATAAAACATGCTCTGAGCATGTCTTCCAATGTCTGAATAGTCCGCTTGCTTTGCGCGTCGGTTTGCGGATGATATGCAGTACTCATATCTAAACGGGTGCCCAAGGCCTTCTGTAGTGTTTGCCAAAATCGTGAGTTAAACCGACTATCACGGTCAGATATGATGGATATAGGTACTCCATGCCTTTCCACTATTTCATTGATGTAAATTCTCGCTAGCTTCTCTATCTCATAGTCCTCACGGATGGCTAAGAAATGAGCAGACTTTGTCATCCTATCTACCATGACCCATATCGCATTGTGCCTACTACTGGTTCGAGGTAGTTTAGTAATGAAGTCCATGGTTATCCTCTCCCACTTCCATTCAGGGATTTCTGGCTGCTGTAATAATCCCGAAGGCTTTTGATGCTCAACCTTGACCTTTGAACATGTCAAGCACTTGCTAACATAGGTAGCTATATCTTTCTTCATTCCCGGCCACCAGTACACATCCCTTAGATCATAGTACATTTTTTCGGATCCTGGGTGAATGGAGTACTTAGTGGTGTGAGCTTCATCCATGATCAAGTTCCTTACATCACCTATCAAAGGAACACAAACTCGATCCAAGAAATATAATCCGCCATCCTCTCATTTCTCCATCTGTTGGCCCAGACCACGTAGCAATTCTGCTTAAATGTTCTCAACCTTGTATGCCTCGACCTGAGCTTCTAATATCTTGCTCTTAATACCCCGATTGAATAGTCATACTCATAGCTCGAATTCATTTTGGTTTGACCCTCTCCTTTCTACTCAATGCGTCGGTGACAACATTTGCCTTACCGGGATGGTAGCAAATTTTACAGTCATATTCACTAAACAGCTCTATCCATCGCCTCTGGCTCATGTTCAGCTCTTTCTGATCAAAAATATGCTAAAGACTTTTATGGTCTGTAAAGATAATACTCTTTGTACCGTACAGATAGTGTCTCCAGCTTTTGAGGGCGAAAACTACTGCCCCTAGCTCTAAATCGTGCGTAGTGTAGTTCTTCTCGTGAATCTTTAACTGTCGAGAGGCATATGCAATCACCTTGCCCCTTTGCATCAAAACACACCCGAAACCTTGGTTTGATGCATCACAATACACCACAAACTCATCTGGCCCGTCGGGAAGTGTTAAAATTAGTGCATCACATAAATTGGTCTTCAGTGTTTGAAAATCTTCCTCTTACTCTTCACTCCACTCAAACTTCTTGTTCTTCTGTGTTAACGATGTGAGAGGCTTAGCAATGTTGTAGAAGTTGGCGATGAACCTTCGTTAGTAACCTGCTAATCCCAAGAAAGAACGTATTTCTGACGGTGTTGTAGGAGGTTTCCACTCTTTTACTGCTTCGATCTTTTTGGGGTCCACTTGGATCCCTTTGCTGTTCACCACATGACCAAGGAACTGAACCTCTTGTAACCAAAACTCGCACTTTGAGAACTTAGCGAACAACTTCTTTTTCTTAAGTAGCTCCGAGTAGCTTCATGTGACTCTCGTGCTCCACCTTCACTTCCAATAGATTAGGATATCATCGATGAACACGATAACAAATTTATCCAGATATGGTTTGCATACCCGGTTCATTAGGTCCATGAAAATTGCAGGTGTGTTGGTTAAACCGAAAGGCATCACAGTAAACTCAAAGTGCCCATAACGAGTTCTGAAAGCGGTTTTTGAAATGTCTGCTTCGTGAACTCTAAGTTGGTGGTAACCAGAACGAAGGTCAATTTTTGAAAAAAAAAACGTGAGCCCTGCAGCTGATCGAACAAGTAGTCAATTCTAGGAAGAGGGTAACGACTTTTAATGGTTATTTTGTTCAACTCGCGATAGTTGATGCACATACGAAAAGAACCATCCTTCTTTTTAACAAATAGGATAGGTGCTCCCCAAGGCGAATGACTAGGATGAATAAACCCTTTGTCTTGAAGTTCTTGGAGTTGTTTAGACAATTCCTACATTTCTGAAGGTGATAATGATATGGGGATTTCGCAATTGGAGTTGCTCCAGGAACCAGATCTATACGGAATTCGAATTGTCAGTGAGGAGGTAACCCGAACAAGTCTTCAGGGAAAACCTCTGGAAAATTTTGAACGATTAGAATATCTTCCAGTTTTAATTCCTTTGTCTTTATGCTCATAAGAGACTTTGGGTTTTCGGCACGCTCTCCTTGAACATGGAGTAAGTCACCGGTTGGCAGTGGAATTTGAATAACCTTCTCATAACATATGATCATAGCCTTATGTTTTGACAACCAATCCATTCCCACGATAACATCAAAACTTCCATGCCCGAAAGGTATTAATTCGATAGAAAATGGGGTATTCTCTAATAGTAGAGTGCACCCACGAATGATCCTATTAACTTCCACTTCCTTACCATTAGCTACTTCGATCACATAACTAGGTTCTTAGGTTTCGTATTAATGAATTTCACAAAGGTAGTAGAAATGAAACTGAAATCGGCACCTGAATCAAATAATACGGTAGCATAGTGATTGTTTAGAGAGAAAGTACCCGTCACGATGTTAGGGTCCTGGCGAGCTTCATTTGCATTCATAATGAACGCCCTTCCTCTTGCTGGATCTCTGGTGTTCCCTTGGTCTTGATTTCCTCCAATAGCCAAGCAGTTTCTAGCTTGACCTGGTGCCCTATTCAGCTTAGGACACTTGTTACGAAAATGATATGGGCTTCCATAATCGAAGCAAGCTCTTCAGTTATTAATCATGTTGACCGCATTAATCGGAGTCGCCTGTCTGTTCACTGCCCGACAATCCCTTGCAAGGTGACCAGTTTTATGACAGACGTAACATGTGCGGCACATCTCATGCTCTGGATGATGTTTGGTACACTTAGGATAACTACTCCCATACTCTTTCTTAATCTGACTTTCTGCTGCCGCGAACCCCTTTCCTGTTTTCGCCTTTTTATTATTTTCCCACGAGCCTTCGTGCCTACTTGACTCACCATCACCCTTCCTCTTTTCACTACTCTTTGAAATCTTTCCACACCTAACCGCCTCATCAATCAGCGCTCCTTCCTTCTGAATGGTGCTTTGGATAGTGGTAGGTTCAGTGGCCCTAACCATCCCATGAATCTCGGGAACTAACTCGTGGATATACCAGGAGATGCGTTTGGACTCGGGAGTGACCAAGTGTGGAACTAATTTAGCTAGCTCATGGAACCTATCAGTATACGCCGCATGGCCGGCTCCCACCATGACATGGTTCCAGAATTCCGTTTCCAATTTCTGCATTTCGTTATCAGGACATAACTCCTCCCTCGTTAACGCCTTAAAATCCTCCCATGTCATACCTATAGCAGCTTCTCTAACTCTAGCTTGAATATGGGTATTCCACCAGGTAAGAGCTTTGTTGATAAGTGAGCTAGCCGAATACTTCACTTTCTGATTTTCAGCACAATTGCTTATGTCCATGACGGCTTCCTTATTCTCTATCCACCTGGTGAGTGCCAGTGCACCACCCTTACCATCGTACTCTTTTGGTTTACAAGCAGAGAACTCCTTGTATGAGCACCCATTGGTGTCATTACCACCAGCCCCCTTACCACCATTGCCATTTCCATTTCCACCACCATTACCATTTCCGTTTCCATCGCCATTACCATTTCTGTTTCCACCGTTGATAAGGACATGGTTACCTACTTGGGTGATGATTTTCGGGAGTAGAGCTTGGAGTTGCTGAGTTATGATCGCAGCAACGTCTGGGTTAGCACCAGAGTTACGTGTTTTTCTCTTGGGCGGCATACTATAAAAGGAAGATTATTCGTAGATGTCAGATGGAGGATAGAAATTACTTGATATTCACAATTTGAAATGAAAACATGAGATATTACTCTTCTACCAACACTTGACCTTGATAGCACCACTTAATGCAGCCATGATCACAAGTCCACATGTGTCGTGATGTATTCATAATTATGTTGGCCACCATAATTATAATTGCATCCGTTCGCACGTGTACTCATTATCAAAGCCGCATATCAAGGTATTACCATCAAATAAAGTTATGCAATAACACACGTAATGTCACAAATAAATCCTATCAAACCCCTCATAAATCCAATTAATTCAAGGCAAACCCTTATAGCAGTTAAATTTCCATAGGCTGAGAGCAAATAAGGGCAAAACTGCAAAAATAGTTAAACACATAGATAATTGCACACATACTTCCTATGATGCATGCTATATGAGGAATCCTAGGCTATAGTCTAGGCAAAAACAACCTAATTCTCTATAACCAAGGCTCTGATACCATTCTGTCACAGCCCGCCAAGGCGAAAATGCGAGGCGTAACAGATTGGAATCGACATAACACATGGTTAAATAAATAGAGAATATACTATGTGAAAACAATACCAAATGTCATGACGATGCCATACATAAGAAGGGAACTTGTACCATGGTTAGTCGAATCACAACCACATAATCATAAAATAATCAAGTAGTCCCCCAAACTGGGTAGAAATTACACCGAGCAAATGAAACCAGTTCCGGAACAAAAAACTAAAGTCTCAATGTTGTTACTAACGAGCCTATTGTTCCACAAGTTTCGAGTTTCAATGTTGCCTGTCAATCACAAAACTTTGGAATTGATCCGGTTGTTTTGAAGGCGTGTAAGAATTTTGAAGAGGCAATGCGTGGTGCTAATGTAATGAATGCGGAGAATGTAGTCAATGGTGCTAATTCTAATTCGTCTCCCAAGGTTCATATTGCGAAGCAAGTTTCATATGCGGGTGCTACGTCCATTGATTCCACGAAGCGCAAGCCTTATTTTCATAGGCTGGAATGTGGGAACAAATCTAATGAGGTGGATCTCTCCGTTCCTTTGAAAGTCGTGGAGGAGGTAAACTCTAAATTTGAGAATACACTTTATGGTTATTTTCTTGGTAAACGTATTGCTTTTCCCGTCGTTGATTATTATGTTCGTAATACGTGGGCCAAGTATGGTGTGACACACGGTAAATTTTCACCAAAATTTAACTGATAATTAGTAATTTATTTTTACTAAGCCAAATTTATTAAGCATACACAAGCTTTGCCTGATCATTTGAGTAGTTAACTCGCATACAAAGAGGTAACGCATCACTTTTGCATTCATATCATTTTATGAATATTTTTATTTTGTCTTATGATTTAAATTATAAGACGAGAGGGTATCTCGTTTTCCCCAGTGACCGACACGGCACGCATACCGACACTATGATAAGGACTCGCTAAAACAATTAACAAATATCCGCAACTTGGAATATTACAAAGATAAAAATATTCTGACACATAACAATAAGACACTACGTTATAAAAGTTATCGAACGATGATACCTTGGTCACAATATGACTTCGCGGGACACAAAATACTTAAACACATTATCACTTAAACAATGACTTTATAAGACACCAGTGCAAACATACATTACTATAATGTAAATGCATACATCTTATACAATAATTATCCCACATACAAATACTTACGCAAAAATAATCATAAGTATACTACACATACCTTACTTACAATTATTTATGTTACCTTATATTAACTCATATATGCAAAAAGGAAATATACACTTAACCAAAAGACTTAAAAAGAAAATAGGTGTACATATTCTCTTTACCATACACGACAAAATGGGTACAAAAGCAGAGATATATTCATCTCTTCCATCCCTAAAACCTGCTTCTCCATCTACACGCCCTAGGCGAATATATCCCAAATATGGTAAACCAACATGCTTCTTTCTATTATTCCTCATCTATCCTCACCAAAATCATGAAAGATTTCTTCTCAAATCAAACCTTGGTGCGCCAGCTATTGTTTAAACGAATCCAAGAGGAAACAAAATAAGATCATTCACAAGAAACATATCTCAACTCCAATCTACCTTGAGCCAATTCACAAGATTCGTCCATCCTTGGAAGCTAGCCAATTTCGGCTTCAATCCAAACACCAAGAAGAGAGAGAGTTCAAGCTTTACCCAAAGTACCTCTATATCTCTAGTGGAGATGCAAGAACCCCAAATTGAGTTTCAATTTCATTTTCTCTCAAAATCTAGGGTTTGTGAAAGTTAGGGTTTTCCAAAATTGATTTGGGGGTTTTGCAATTGGAGGTATTTTGGTGCTAATTCAAGTCTTGTTTGGTTCGAATCCAAGAAACAACCTTCGCTCATCACTCACCATTTTCGGATTTGAGGTTATTTATTTTTCTTGTTATAATGTTTATGTTGTTTTTGTTTTTATATTGGCTTGGAAAACCTTATCAATAAAATTGTCATATGTTTTGGTCATGTCGATGTGTATATGTTCTTGGATACCATGTCGAAATTATGAGTTGGTTGATTTAACTTTGAGTTTCTCATTTGTTTTGTTAATCATTTTCCGTCGAGTAGTGTTAAACAAGAAAATAGAGAAGTTAAGTTTTATAAAAGTTGGATAATATGACTATGCACTAGGTGCCTTTAGTACCACAATCTTGTTTTGTAACCATAAACACAAGGCATCATTTGCACAAGGGTCTGCTTGAGTTTGTCCGTCGGAGAAGCAGAACCAAGAAAAACAAAAGAGAAAACTTTATAAAGGTTGTACTAGTGTCACTTAGCACTAAAACTCAAAACTAGTCTAGATATGTGCACCGTGTCCATAACTCAAAACTTGTGTATCGAGAAATTGGTTAAACATTTAGTCATGATAAGAGTCTCATTCCTTGTTGTACTACGGGCTTTGTCGCGACCGGGAACCACTCGGTACTCAAGAAATTCGTTAGTCTATATCATCTTGTGGTTCCATGTAGATAGATATACTTTAAGCTAAGAGTCATCATCTTGTCGCTATAAGTGGCTTCGAAATCTAGTAATGAGTTGGTCATTTTAATACTTGCGTGAACAACATGAGTTACGTTGTGTTTTGGAGTGAGCCGAAAACTCACTATGGTCATTCTTTTGGTTGAGCCTTTAACTCGAATAGATTTTATTTGAATATGATGTCGCGTAACTGTTGAAGCAACCATGAGTTCGGGATTCATGATTCGAGCCACGCGTTGTGTAAGTCCGAATATATGTAACTACCTTTCCTAGAGTCAAAATTAGTACATTAGTACTAAATCTTGGATAGTATATTGTGTTACCTAAAATCTGAACAAAACCTTCCTCAGATTACCTTGGGCCGCAACCCAACTTAACACTCCAATAAAAATTCCATTTCAACCTTGGGCCAAAACCCATCTCTCATTTGTATACCATGTCAAACTCGGGTCCAATGTGCCATTTTTCTATCTGCCACGCCATACCATACGCCAGATGAGTTCATTTTCTTTTTTGACTGAACAATATAATTGAATCATAAAATAAAAATTCGAGGTACTTGATTTATAGCCAACTATAAAACTAAACTCATTTATCACGTATCCGAAATCTCCTACTTGAAAATATACGTTCACAAACTTAACAAGTGAAACAAGTGAAAGTGCTTACCAACATAGCTTACGTAATAAATTTTACGTCAAAGTCACCATCTAACGCGTCCGAGTAAACTTAGCTATGTCAAGGAATCTACTAGTAGGAGTTCATACATGTTAAGAGCAAATTGTGACAAACAAATAAAGACCACTATATCATTTTATTGTATAATAAATTGAAAGTCTTCGAATTTAACTCAAGTATTTTCTAAATACAAATAGAAAATAACCCAACCACATATGAATAATTTTGACAAAACCATTTTGTGTCAACTTAAATAAGTATATATATACATTTATATACTTACTAGTGGAACATTGTAATTATTTGTTTTGAATCAAACTTTGGATTTTTAAAACTATATTAATGTCAACATGAAAAGTATATATATACTTTCGTATACTTACTATAAAAACCACATAATCATTTTTACAAATAAAAGTTTAGTTTCACTATGAAAACAATTGAATTATTTAAGTAAGTAATACTTAAAACGATGAACTAAATATTGCCCTCCTTATCTAGGTTGCGTGTCGGTGCCGTTTCACAACAATCACTAATCCCACATTTCGGATTTGCACATTTGCTAAGGTGAGTTTCATAGCCCCACTTTTACTTGATAAATTGTTTTATACATTTTGGGGTGAGAAATATGCAAAACATTTTATGGACCAAAACTATTACATGATTACTATTACGTGGTGTAGCCTAAGCCCTTATGTCCCTAGAGAATGCCCTTTTTCATGAACCGTCAATTCCTCATTGGAAACGCGAATGTTATAAATAGATCTATTGAGGGTGACTCCTCCGCTCGGTTGGCCATGCTTAGGCCAAGGCTAAACGTATACCATGTCGGAATCAAGTGTTGAGGGACAAAACACTTGCTATGGGCCCCTATATTGTATGACATCTTTTAGCATATAGGAACTGTCATAGTATCGGTTGCATGAACTTAGAGCTAACGTAATAGACATTCATACATATATCATTATATTCGTTGTAATGATTATATGCCTTTGCTTATGGTCCAAGCTTACTATTTTAATTCAAACCTATGAACTCACCAGCTTTTAGCTGACCTTTTAGCATATTTTTCTCGTGTGTTTAAGATTTGTTCATGAAGGCAAGGCAAGAAGCGGATGTATGGTCGTAGTAATATTAAAGAAGTGTTTTCACACAAAAATGATGTTTTTACTTTGGGACCACTATAACTAATGGGATGTACCCATTTATTTAAACTATGCCGTAAGATAATATTTTAAAACTCCTTTATTAAATCAAACGGAGCATGTATTCCGTTCTTTATTACTTGTGTTATGATCCACCAATTTCGTAACGCTCCCGAATAACACGTATGCTTCCGCTAAACAAATTTGGGGATGTTACAGATTGGTATCGAGCCGGTTATAGAGAACTAGGTACATATAAACCCTAAACTATAACTACTTTTCACCAAAAACATCATACTACGACCACCGATTGCCGCTTGCCTTACTTGCCATTTTACTTAAAGTTCATTTAATAGGATTACATGTTTTATTTCCTATTTACTTATGCACTATTTCATATCCATCATGAACATATTTTCCACATACTTACACATATGCACCGTCTTGTCACAGACTATGCCTTTCCCGCCTTTCCTCACGATGTTCAGGAGGACATCCTACTAGCACACTCACCGACCATCCGCCAGCTTGCACACTCACCACGATCCATACGTACAGCCACACTAGCAGCCTAGCCCTATTGCACCTACTCCACTTATACCTACCCTCACCACCACCCATCACCGTTGACGCCAGGCAAAAGCCCCGTATGATTGTGAGAGTACGGATATCGAGCGGTATTCATATGTGCCCTGCACTAGCTTCTCGGATGACCCGCCGCTTACATGGGTCCTTCTACTACTTCAGAGTCATTGACACCGTCACCCACTGAGTCACCACCTCATCCGAGACTCGGAGATCTACCGATTCTTACTCGAGGAAGATCCGGAAGAAGATCCGGAAGAGGATCCGAAGAGGAACTACGAGCCTATACCGACCGAGAGTGTCCTCGCTATGTTAGCATAGCAGCAGATGTGAGTACAATGTGGGGAGATTGTCTAGAGTATACGGAGCTAGGACAAAGCTCCGTGATGGCTCGAGATTAGACGATGACATGGATATTGATACACCATTTGGATTAGGGCAGAGGGCCGCTTTTCTCCACAAATGAGGAGAGTAGTGAGATTGATTGGAGAGATATTGATTGCTTGATCAGTTCAGTACCACTTGTCACTAGTCCGAGCTATAGTCTGTCATCACCTTCATTTGTACCATCTGCAGCAGACATGGAGCGCCTTGAGCGCACCACTAGAAACGCTTGAGACCATTGAGGAAGCTGCACCGTTGAGGCACAGACCGAGCCAGCACTGTCGGGATCTCCGAGAAGCGATCGACCCTCACCGAGAGGATATTCATTCAGTTGGACTCTCATGAGACATTGCTAGGAGTCCATTCGATACTAGAGAGGATCGATCCGACACGCTTGCAAGCTTGCGAGCAGCGTGTTGAGGGTTTAGACCGAGTTACTGATGTGTTGTTTGAGAGCATGGGACTCGAGACACGAGAGGATGCGGCCGGGTTTTAGAGTTGAGACTCGAGTTGAGGACGTCGAGAGTTGGACAGCAGAGTACGAGCCTTGGGTAGAGGTCGACTTCGGATACACCGGACGACTAGAGGAGCTAGAGAGCGCCCATTGGATTGCTAGAGATATCTGTCGAGAGGGATGGCAGAGGACTACCGGTTTAGAGTCTATGTTAGCATCGCAGATGAGACGTATCAGCGAGTTTGGAGGATACACATGAGAGCGATTGCTACCATTGGCGACTCGACGCGGCGTGGACATCCTTAGATTCCATTGCATGATGTATTACACTAAACTGAGCTATAACAGTTAGTGTTAGTTCTTATTCTCGTATTTCCATTGTATTTCCATTGTATTTCCATTGTATTTCGTTGTATTCCGTTGTATTTCGGTTGTATCCCAGCTAGTATCTCATCATGTACCGTAGGAACCTTGTAACCGAAATTCTATCTATGTCAAACTTATTTTCCTACCCAATTGTCTTTACTTTTATAGATTGCACATATGATCTATCTACGATAACCACACTATTACGTGACACTTACCTTGTTTCAAAGGTTCTATATCTCATCACCTTTCTTACTGCAGAAATGCCGCCAAAACGAAGATCTAAACATACCAACCTCGGTGGAGCCTCCAATGCTTCTATCCCAATGAGAGTCACTCGCAACCAAGCGCAAATGCTTTGCTATTCCAAACGAGTCACACCCGATCAAACTGCTGAAGCCACTACTCCTGCTAGGGCTACTCCAATCCAACCGATCATGAATCAAGCCATGATTGACCAACTAGTCAACGAGCGGGTAAACGCCGCTTTAGGCTGCAGACAAACCACTCGTCTACTAATGCCGGAACTTCAAGACCACCCACTCACAACCGCACTTGCACTTATCAAGACTTTCGTAAAACCATGACTGGAAGCTTTAGTGGAACCGAAGGAGCTTGGTCGATCGACTAGATGGATCGAAAAGCTCGAGACGTATTCGAACCGCAATTGTGAAGAAGATTCTAAGGTTAAGTATGCATCATTCACCTTCACGGATGCCGCTTTGACACGGTGGAACAATTTTCTTAAATCCGCTAGTATCGATGTTGCCTATGCCATGCCATGGGAAAACTTCAAGGAAATGGTACTTGAAAAGTACATCCTCGTAATGAGATCAAGAAGCTCGAACATGAGTTTTGGAACCTCAAGGTTCAAGGCACCAATATGGTTGCCTACAATCAACGATTTCAAGAACTAGCTTTATTGTGTCCTGAAATGGTTCCCACTGAGACCCGATTGTTGGAGAGATACATCGGAGGATTGCCCCAACCTATCAAGGGCAATGTAACCACTTCTAAGGCTGTTGATCTTCATGAAACCATCGAAGTAGCCAACAAACTCATGGACCAAGTGATTGAGGATTCCATGGACAAAGTGGTTGACAGTAAGAGGAAATGGGATGACCATTCTCAAGGTTACAACAACTATGAATATCGTGGTAACAACAATAGGAACAACCGCAACAACCAAAACAAAAGGCAAAATGTTGCTAGAGCTTATGCAATTGAATGTCGGAGAAAGAAAACCGTACTCGTGGATCGCACCATTGTGCAATCGATGCACCTTTGCATCACAAGAGGGCGTTAATGCCGTTAAGTGCCGTAATTGTCAGAAAATCGGACACTTAACCAGGAACTGCAGGTCCAAATCATTGGCGACAGTTCAAACAGCTCCAACTCAGGACCCAAAAGCTAATATAACTTGCTTTGGTTGTGGTGAAAAAGGGCATTATAAGAATGAATGCCGAAAGACCAGAAACCAAGGTCGTGAAGGAAATCAAGGAAACCGAGGAAATCCAGGAAGCCATGGGAATGGCGGGATTCAGGAATGTTGGACAAACGAGTAATCGAGGAAATGGAGAAGGAGCTCGTGGGAGAGTCTATGTCAGAACCAAAGTGGAAGCTCAGGAAGAACCGAATGTTGTGACGAGTACGTTCCTTATAAATAACCGTTATGCATCCATATTGTTTGATACGGGAGCCGATAGGAGTTTTGTTTCAAATACATTTAGTCCACTACTCGATATTGCCCCAACCGCATTAGGAAATGCATACAACGTGGAACTAGCTAACGGTAACATAGAAAGGGTAGACACCATCATAAGAGGTTGCACCCTTAGCCTGTTAAACCACCCATTCAATATCGACTTAATACCAGTAGCATTGGGTAGTTTCGATGTTATTGTCGGAATGGATTGGTTAGCAAAATACCATGCTACCATCATTTGCGACGAAACTCGCTCGAGTACCCTATGGAGATGAAGTCCTAACAATAGAAGGAGACGAAGTGACGAAGAAACGCTTCAAGATTGCATGTCATCTCCTCGTACCAAGGTGTTAAGGTGTATCGAGGAAGGATGTCATATCTTCCTAGCACAAGTCACCGGAGAGGACAAAAAAGAAGGGGAAGAAAACGTCCGGAGGACGCCAATAGTAAGAGAATTCCCGAAGTCTTTCCCGAAGACTTGCGGGACTTCCGCCGACCCGACAGGTTGAATTTCAGATCGATTTAGTGCACGGTGCCGCACGGTGGCAAGAGCACCTTATCGATTAGCTCCAACGGAACTTCGTGAGTTATCAAACCAGCTTGTCGAACTTGCGGAAAAAGGGTTCATCGACCAAGCTCATCACCCATGGGAGCACCACCCGCGTCAAAAAGAAAGACGGAACCTTCAGGATGTGCATCGACTATCGTGAGTTGAATAAACTAACCATTAAGAACCGCTACCCATTCCCGAGAATCGATGACTTATTCGATCAACTTCAAGGTTCGAGTGTTTATTCAAAAATCGACCTAAGGTCTGGATACCATCAACTAAGAGTTCGAGAAGAAGATATTCCCAAAACCGCCTTCAGAACTCGTTATGGACATTATGAGTTCCAAGTCATGCCTTTTGGGTTAACCAACGCGCATCACCGTGTTCATGGACCTCATGAACCGAGTGTGTAAACCCTACTTGGATAAATTTGTGATCGTATTCATTGACGACATCCTAATTTATTCCAAGAGTTCGAAAGAACACGAAGAGCACCTTAGATTAATCTTGGAATTGTTGAAGAAGGAAGAACTGTATGCGAAATTCTCGAAGTGTGAATTTTGGATACCTACCGTGCAATTCTTAGGTCATGTAATCGACAGTCAAGGCATACATGTAGACCCCGCTAAGATCGAGTCAATAAAGGATTGGGCGACACCCACAACTCCTACCGGAATACGCCAATTCTTAGGACTTGCTTTGGGTACTACAGAGATTTATTGACGGTTTCTCAAAGATTGCCAAATCTTTAACCAAGCTAACCCAGAAAAACGCTAAGTTTGACTGGGGAGAGAAAGAAGAAGAAGCTTTTCAACTCCTTAAATAAAAGTTGTGTAGTGCACTGTTCGCCTTACCGTATGAAGGTAGTGAAGACTTTGTTGTATATTGCGGCGCTCACATAAGGGGCTCGGGCAAAGATAATGCAAAGAGAAGGTGATAGCATACGCCTCTCGCCAATTGAAGATTCATGAGAAGAACTACACGACACACGATTTGGAGTTAGGATCAGTTGTGTTCGCCTCGAATTTGGAGACACTACTTGTATGGCACAAAGTGTATCGTATACACTGATCACAAAAGTCTACAACACATCTTGGATCGAAAGAACTCAACATGAGACAACGATGGTTGGAATTACTCGATGATTATGACGAGATTCGTTACCATCCGGTAAAGCTTAATGTAGTTGCCGATGCTCTAGGAAAAGAGACCAAAACCTCTTAGAGTCAGATCCTTGGGTATGACAATTAGTTCACCTCTTCCAACCAAGATTCTTGAGGCTCAATTGGAAGCACTCAAAGAGGAAAATCGTCCGAAGGAAAACCTTGGAATGCCGAAAGTGAAAATGGATTCGTAAAAAGGTCGGACGGAACTCTGTGTTTCAAAGAGCGAAGTTGGATACCACTCTACGGAGGAATTCGCGACATCATTATGCATGAATCCCACAAGTCTAAATACTCCATCCACCCAGGATCCGACAAAATGTACCTTGATTTGAAGAAATTGTACTGGTGGCCTAACATGAAAGCCGACATTGCAACATATGTCAGCCGGTGTTTAACTTGTTCAAAAGTTAAAGCTGAACATCGAGACCATCGTGCCTACTAGTACAACCGAAATCCCCGAGTGGAAATGGGAACGTATAACGATGGATTTTATCACTAAGTTACCTAAAACCTCTAAAGGCTACGACACTATCTGGGTAATAGTGGACCGTCTCACCAAGTCAGCACATTTCCTACCGATGAAAGAAAGTGACGGAATGGAAAAACTTGCACAATTATACCTGAAAGAAATCATCGCACGCCATGGTGTACCAATTTCCATCATTTCGCAGAGATAGCCGCTTTCACCTCAAACTCGAAATCACTTCAAGACGCTTTAGGGTCTAACCTCGACATGAGCACCGCTTACCATCCTCAAACTGATGGGCAGAGCGAGAGAACAATCCAAACACTAGAGGATATGCTAAGAGCATGTGTGATAGACTTTGGAATGGTCGGGATAAACACTTGCCATTAGCCGAATTTTCTTACAATAACTTGCTATCACACAAGTATCAAAGCCGCACCATATGAAGCACTCTATGGTCGAAAATGTAGATCACCTGTGTGGTCGGGCAAGTTGGAGAAAGTCAACTTATCGGTCCGGAGTTAATCCAAGAAACTACCGAGAAAATTTTACAAATCAAAAGCCGACTACAAGCAGCTCGTGACGCCAAAAGAGCTGCGGATAAAGAGAGGAAGCCACTTGAGTTTCAAGTGGGAGATAAAGTTATGCTCAAAGTTGTGCCATGGAAGGGCGAATTCGCTTCGAAAACGTGGAAAGTTAAATCCTCGTTATATTGGACCTTTCAAAATTCTTGCTAGGATTGGACCGGTAGCATACCGCCTCGAATTACCACAAGAACTCAGCTCATTGCACAACGTATTCCACGTGTGCAACCTAAAGAAATGTCTTTCCGACGAAACTCTTGCTATTCCTTTGGAAGAAATCCAAGTCGACGAAAGATTGAATTTTGTCGAGGAACCCATTGAAATCATGGATAGAGAAATCAAACGGCTTAAGCAAAGCCGCATTCCTATCGTCAAAGTCCGTTGGAACTCTCAAAGAGGTCCGAATACACGCTGGGAACGCGAAGACCAATTCAAACGCAAGTACCCACACCTTTTCTCTATTTCACCAAGTATTCTAACGAAAACCGAGGACGGTTTTCTCTTCCAAGACAGGGAGGATGTGACACACGGTAAATTTTCACCAAAATTTAACTGATAATTAGTAATTTATTTTTACTAAGCCAAATTTATTAAGCATACACAAGCTTTGCCTGATCATTTGAGTAATTAACTCGCATACATGAGGTAACGCATCACTTTTGCATTCATATCATTTTATGAATATTTTATTTTGTCTTATGATTTAAATTATAAGACGAGAGGGTATCTCGTTTTCCCCAAAGTGACCGACACGCATACCGACACTATGATAAGGACTCGCTAAAACAATTAACAAATATCCGCAACTTGGAATATTACAAAGATAAAAATATTCTGACACATAACAATAAGACACTACGTTATAAAAGTTATCGAACGATGATACCTTGGTCACAATATGACTTCAAGGACACAAAATACTTAAACACATTATCACTTAAACAATGACTTTATAAGACACCAGTGCAAACATACATTACTATAATGTAAATGCATACATCTTATACAATAATTATCCCACATACAAATACTTACACAAAAATAATCATAAGTATACTACACATACCTTACTTACAATTATTTATGTTACCTTATATTAACTCATTTATGCAAAAAGGAAATATACACTTAACCAAAAGACTTAAAAAGAAAATAGGTGTACATATTCTCATTACCATACAAGACAAAATGGGTACAAAAGCAGAGATATCTTCATCTCTTCCATCCCTAAAACCTGCTTCTCCATCTACACACGCCTCCTAGGCGAATATATCCCAAATATGGTAAACCAACATGCTTCTTTCTATTATTCCTCATCTATCCTCACCAAAATCATGAAAGATTTCTTCTCAAATCAAACCTTGGTGCTTGCCTATTGTTTAAACGAATCCAAGAGGAAACAAAATAAGATCATTCACAAGAAACATATCTCAACTCCAATCTACCTTGAGCCAATTCACAAGATTCGTCCATCCTTGGAAGCTAGCCAATTTCGGCTTCAATCCAAACACCAAGAAGAGAGAGAGTTCAAGCTTTACCCAAAGTACCTCTATATCTCTAGTGGAGATGCAAGAACCCCAAATTGAGTTTCAATTTCATTTTCTCTCAAAATCTAGGGTTTGTGAAAGTTAGGGTTTTCCAAAATTGATTTGGGGGTTTTGCAATTGGAGGTATTTTGGAGCTAATTCGAGTCTTGTTTGGTCCGAATCCAAGAAACAACCTTTAGTTCATCACTCACCATTTTCGGATTTGAGGTTATTTATTTTTCTTGTTATAATGTTTATGTTGTTTTTGTTTTTATATTAAGCTTGGAAAAACCTTATCAATAAAATTGTCATATGTTTTGGTCATGTCGATGTGTATATGTTCTTGGATACCATGTCGAAATTATGAGTTGGTTGATTTAACTTTGAGTTTCTCATTTGTTTTGTTAATCATTTTTTTCGAGTAGTGTTAAACAAGAAAATAGAGAAGTTAAGTTTTATAAAAGTTGGATAATATGACTATGCACTAGGTGCCTTTAGTACCACAATCTTGTTTTGTAACCATAAACACAAGGCATCATTTGCACAAGGGTGTTTGAGTTTGTCGTAGAAGGAACCAAGAAAAACAAAAGAGTAAACTTTATAAAGGTTGTACTAGTGTCACTTAGCACTAAAAACTGAAAACTAGTCTAGATATGTGCACCGTGTCCATAACTCAAAACTTGTGTATCGAGAAATTGGTTAAACATTTAGTCTTGATAAGAGTCTCATTCCTTGTTGTACTACGGGCTTTGTCGCGACTGGGAACCACTCGGGTACTCAAGAAATTCGTTAGTCTATATCATCTTGTGGTTCCATGTAGATAGATATACTTTAAGCTAAGAGTCATCATCTTGTCGCTATAAGTGGCTTCGAAATCTAGTAATGAGTTGGTCATTTTAATACTTGCGTGAACAACATGAGTTACGTTGTGTTTTGGAGTGAGCCGAAAACTCACTATGGTCATTCTTTTGGTTGAGCCTTTAACTCGAATAGATTTTATTTGAATATGATGTCGCGTAACTGTTGAAGCAACCATGAGTTCGGGGTTCATGATTCGAGCCACGTTTGTGTAAGTCCGAATATATGTAACTACCTTTCCTAGAGTCAAAATTAGTACATTAGTACTAAATCTTGGATAGTATATTGTGTTACCTAAAATCTGTAACAAAAACCTTCCTGTATTACCTTGGGCCGCAACCCAACTTAACACTCCAATAAAAATTCCATTTCAACCTTGGGCCAAAACCCATCTCTTATTTGTATACCATGTCAAACTCGGGTCCAATGTGCCATTTTTCTATCGGGCCACAGCCCATACGCTCAGCATGAGTTCATTTTCTTTTTTTGACTAAACAATATAATTGAATCATAAAATAAAAATTCGAGGTACTTGATTTATAGCCAACTATAAAACTAAACTCATTTATCACGTATCCGAAATCTCCTACTTGAAAATATACGTTCACAAGCTTAACAAGTGAAACAAGTGCTTACCAACATAGCTTACGTAATAAATTTTACGTCAAAGTCACCATCTAACGCGTCCGAGTAAACTTAGCTATGTCAAGGAATCTACTAGTAGGAGTTCATACATGTTAAGAGCAAATTGTGACAAACAAATAAAGACCACTATATCATTTTATTGTATAATAAATTGAAAGTCTTCGAATTTAACTCAAGTATTTTCTAAATACAAATAGAAAATAACCCAACCACATATGAATAATTTTGACAAAACCATTTTGTGTCAACTTAAATAAGTATATATATACATTTATATACTTACTAGTGGAACATTGTAATTATTTGTTTTGAATCAAACTTTGGATTTTTAAAACTATATTAATGTCAACATGAAAAGTATATATATACTTTCGTATACTTACTATAAAAACCACATAATCATTTTTACAAATAAAAGTTTAGTTTCACTATGAAAACAATTGAATTATTTAAGTAAGTAATACTTAAAACGATGAACTAAATATTGCCCTCCTTATCTAGGTTGCGTGTCGGTGCCGTTTCACAACAATCACTAATCCCACATTTCGGATTTGCACATTTGCTAAGGTGAGTTTCATAGCCCCACTTTTACTTGATAAATTGTTTTATACATTTTGGGGTGAGAAATATGCAAAACATTTTATGGACCAAAACTATTACATGATTACTATTACGTGGTGTAGCCTAAGCCCTTATGTCCCTAGAGAATGCCCTTTCTCATGAACCGTCAATTCCTCATTGGGAAACGCGAATGTTATAAATAGATCTATTGAGGGTGACTCCTCCGTTCGGTTGGCCATGCTTAGGCCAAGGCGAAACGTATACCATGTCGGAATCAAGTGTTGAGGGACAAAACACTTGCTATGGGCCCCTATATTGTATGACATCTTTTAGCATACAGGAACTGTCATAGTATCGGTTGCATGAACTTAGAGCTAACGTAATAGACATTCATACATATATCATTATATTCGTTGTAATGATTATATGCCTTTGCTTATGGTCCAAGCTTACTATTTTAATTCAAACCTATGAACTCACCAGCTTTTAGCTGACCTTTTAGCATATTTTTCTCAGGTGTTTAAGATTTGTTCATGAAGGCAAGGCAAGAAGCGGATGTATGGTCGTAGTAATATTAAAGAAGTGTTTTCACACAAAAATGATGTTTTTACTTTGGGACCACTATAACTAATGGGATGTACCCATTTATTTAAACTATGCTGTAAGATAATATTTTAAAACTCCTTTATTAAATCAAACGGAGCATGTATTCCGTTCTTTATTACTTGTGTTATGATCCACCAATTTCGTAACGCTCCCGAATAACACGTATGCTTCCGCTAAACAAATTTGGGGGTGTTACATATGGTATCCAAAAGGTTATGATGAATGCTAAGGGGTTCTTTTTCTTTAAGTTTTCCACGAGTAAAGGTGTTAATGATGTTCTTGAAAACGGACCGTGGATGATTAGGAATGTGCCAATTATTCTTAAAACTTGGACGTTGAATACTAATCTGCTTAAAGAGGATTTAACTAACATTCCGGTGTGGGTTAATTTTCATGATGTTCCTCTTGCTATGTTTTCTGATGATGGTCTCAGTCTCCTTGCTACATTGATTGGTACTCCGAAAATGCTTGATTCTTACACTAGTCAAATGTGCTTGGATTCCTGGGGCCGTAGTAGTTTTGCTAGGTGCTTGATAGAGGTTTGTGCGGATAAGGCTCTTCGGGAAAGCCTCACTATTGAGATACCCTTACTGGATGGATCGGGTTCTACTATTGAAAAGATCCGAGTTGAATATGAATGGAAACCGCCAAGATGTGAAACATGTAAACGGTTTGGGCATACGCTGCTTGAATGTCTTAAATCTGCTCCACCGTCTACTCAGCCTAAACAGAGTGCTACTGATGGGTTCCAAACGGTATGTAACAAGAATAAGGGTAGGAATAGTGGTACAAGTGTTCCTGGTAAGGGAGGTTTTAATAAACCAGGTGTGGGGCCTAAGTTTCAGTATCAACCTAATGCCCCACCTAATCCCAAGCAGGTGGATAATTCTAAAATGAAAGCCACTGAAGTGGCTAGTATGAGTGGGATGACAATTGCTACATCTAACCCGTTTGATGCACTTAATGTGATTGATACTGATGAATGTGATACTCCTACTGTTATTGTGGATTCTGGTTGTTCAATGGAAGCTAAGGAGGTTGGGACTGTTAAGTCCGGGAATGTATCACAAGATTCGCTTGTGAGTGATTTAATGGAAGCTAACGTGGTTGGCCATACCCCTATTGTTGAGAAAATTGGGGAGCTTGAAAAGCTTCTTATGGATGGGAAAGCTACTCTTGTTGATGATGCTGGGAATCCTATTAAAAAGGTTGATTATATTCCGCCCGCCTCATCTACTAAGAGAGTTAATCCTTTTTCTAAAGTGGGTGATATCGTGGTTTCCGATCTCGATGATGAGGTGGTTGCTAACCCATTTGATGAGTCGATAATGCTCAGTGGTGGTGGCCATGAGTTTGAAGATGAGTATGATGACTATGATGACTATGCGAAGCAGGTTCATGATCTTCCAGGGAATTTGGATGCATTTAATGTCATGTATGGCACCAAGCTTCAAGGTCCTAGGAAGTAATTTTTTCGTCTTGTCCTATGTTATCATTTGAGTAGTTGTTCGTTTTCTTGTTTAGAAAATAGGAAGTATCTTGTTATGTAAGCTTTATGCCTATGTAACGGGCTGAGATATGGGATTTCACTCATATCCATTGTACTTAAACGTTTCTTTGGTTAATATATTTACCAGGGTGCTGGATTACTCCCCTTTACCCAAAAAAAACTAAAGTCTCAAATTGAAATAATAGTAATCCAAGAAGATAAAGCCTAAGGTCTCTCGCTAAGCCATGCAAGAATCAAACTTCCCTAAGCTGTCTTATTCTCATAACCTGAAAATGAATACTCAAAAATGTCAAAATAACGTTGGTGAGCTCGCAGGTTTAAGTTAACAAAACAATTTACCGTGCATGATATAGTAGGACAAGTGTGCTAATATAATAATAAAGCGTAGAGCAAGCGGTTATATCATAATCAAGTCACTTGGCTAGCCAAGTAACCACTCATAACACATATGTACTACACGTATGCCTACCAGCTGGAGCTAAAACATGAGTACTCTCACGTCAAGTGGACTAAATCCATGACCCGAGAACCACACAGAAATATCACACAGTAATATCACACATAAATATCACACATAATAACCACTAGTGCTCCTAACGCAATTATATCAACACACAAGCTTGTCCAAAATAATAAAACAAATATTTAACCACGACATTAAAACTTGAAATAACTTTGAGTATCATTTTCCCCCACAAAAATATATAAAAAGGGGCCACGAAAACTCACCTTAAAGCGAGTGAGATAATGAAACAAAAGCACACAAGCAACCGAAGGAATCACAAGCTACTACTTCTTCCACGTATCTCTCGAGCAGATTTTTTTGGCGAGACGACGAGGAACAAGAAACAAGGAAACACCCTTACAAATTAACCCTAACGCCACGAAGAAACACCAAACCCACTGATAAAGCTGCTACGCGCCTTCACCCTTGCTGCTGTAGCGAGGCTGTTGAGAAGGCAGTGAAAATTACCGCACCCTACCAGTACAAACGAATTGATCGCCAAAAACACTAGCACTCCTTCACCTTTGTTAGACCAAAATTGTAGTGTTTATGAGCTTTTGAATTGTAGTCGACTGAAGAAGGAGAGGCGGTATCGCCTGGGTTTTAAAGGGTTTGAAAGAGGAGAGTGGGTCCTAATATGGTATGATTTAAACTCCATTAATTAGTATTGATTGGTTATAATACGTTGGTTTGAAACATTGATTTGGAAAGCGAGATTGGTGGGATTGCTTTCAAGGAAAACGTGTAAAGGTTTAGTGATTATTTGACATTTACTTTATTTATTTATTTTTTATAATCATAGAGATTTAGTTTAATACTTATAATTATTGTTAGCTTAAATTTTATGAATGGACGTTATGTAGATTTCAAATCTTAAGAAAAGTAGAATACTAGGTCAAATTAAACGTTGACTAACCGGATCGAATGGCGGTTCTCACACACATGAACCCAAAATTATATATGTTAGCTACACAAAGATAGAATCTCAATCGTGTTCTCTTTGTGTTACTAGACTTCTAACTAACACAAAAGAACATAGAATGGCAATATCTGAGCATATTTAAAGACAAAGAACAAAAGTTCTTGAATCTCAATTTAAGAATAAATAACAAACTCTCAGAAACAATCAAGATCACAAGTTCTCATCTGAATCAGATAAAACAAACCAACCAATTCCACCACTACTACTCAGGCGAGGAACTATTATCTAAGTGATAATTGTTCTACTACAATACCAGAAACTGGAAGAACAACAAAAGTAAACAAGATCAAACTAAGAGAATGAGAATGAGATGAATATTAGTACGTTTGGGGAGAGAGACTGAGAGAGAGTGTGTGTGTGTGTGAGAGAGAGAGAGAGGGGGGGGGGAGAGAGAGACAGAAAGAGAGAGAGCATTTCAATAAAAGAGAGAGAAAGAGACAGAGAGAGAGAGGGGGAAGGAGGGGGATAGAGAGAGATTAGGGAGAGAGAGAGACAGAGAGAGCATTTGAATAATGAAACCCTAATAGCTAATATGATATTTATATAGCCCTACTCATTGATCTTTTCCAGCTTGACACAAAGACCTCATGTACTTCATAGCTGATGCTACTTCAAGCCAAAGTCTAATATAAACCTAAAGCACAAAATAAGAAAATATATAATCAGTCCCTGGACATAGTTTCCAGGTTAAGACTATTCATTTTAACACCCCCTCCCAACCCCCCATAGTCTTATCCTGGAAAACATTAAAAAGATTTAACTTATAATATAAATTTTTTATGGTATGTATCCGGTGCTTTAGTGAAGATATATGCAATTTAATTTATATTATCAATTTTTTTATTACTTATGACACGATTTAAAATCTTACAAAACTGTAAGTCAATCTCCAAATATTTTCTTCTTTCATGGAACACTGGATTTGCTGCAATTTCGATTGTGGCATTATTGTAATAAAATTCTTTTACTGGACTTAAGTTATCACATTTTAAGTCCTTTAAAATCTTTGAAACCCAAATGACTTTGATGTAACAGAAGCCATTGCCATGTATTCTGACTTCGAAGAAGACTTAAACATAGTATTTTGTTTCCAACTTTTCCAAAAAATCAAAGATTCACAAAAAAAAGTAAAACCAGAAACAAACCTTCTTTAAAAAACACATCTAGCCCAATCTACATCAACATAAGCCTCAATAGACATAGAAGATTGTTTACAACTCAGAACACCCTTACTTAGGGAACCTTTCAGATACCTTAACACTTTAATAGTAGTTTTCAAATGAGACTTAAAGGAGAATGCATTGACTAAGACAGTGAACAGTATATGAAATATCAAGTCTAGTAGTAGTAAGATAAACTAGTTTACCAATGAGTTTCTGATACTCATTAATATTTTCCAACAAAAGATCATTATCATTAGGATCACAAGTTAAAGCAACATTAGGCTGTACCGGTGTAGCAATAGGTTTGCTAGCCAACATAACAAAATCAAATAACAAATTTAAACAATATTTCCTTTGAGTAAGAACTATGCCACAAGAAGTATCAATAATCCTTGTGTGGCGACGTGGGGGCAAAAAAAAGGAAAGAGAGGGATGGGGTTTCTCTCGCTTTTGGCTGTAATTGTCAAATTTGATTCCCTTTAACCCCGTCGCGAGCCAAGAGAAGAGCTATCAGGATTAATTGGAATGCCTCTACTATGTTTTGCCTAAAGCTATTTCTGTTGGCATGATTCTAAATCACCTTTCTAAGGACTTTGAAGGATTTGTATGCAACTACAATATGCATAGCATGAGGAAGACAATAGGTGAAGTACATGCCATGCTTATTGAGTATGAGAAAGGCTTACCAAAGAAGGATGCTAAACCACAAGTCCTTGCGATTCTAGGTGGTATAATCCAGAAACCCAAATAGAAACGACAAGCGAACAAAGGCATAGGGTAAGGGCAAGAATAAGCAGGTGCTTGCTTATGCTCCTAATCCTAAGAAAGCCCTTAGCTAAGAAAGATCATCCTGCGAAGGATTGGGCTTGTCACCACTGCAAAGAGGTGGGATATTGGAAGAGGAACTGTCATGTCTATCTAATGGAGTTGTATCAAAGTAAGAAGAAGAAGAAAGTTGGTTCTAGTGTCAATCCTACAGGTATTTTCACTATAGAATTATTCTTTTTTCCACATAATAAATCCTGGGTGTATGACACTGCATGTGGTACTCATATTTGTAACACTAATCAAGGGCTTAGAGGATAGAATAAGTTGAAACATGGAGCTTTATATCTGTACGTGGGCAATGAAGTATGTGAAGCTGTAGAGGCTATCAGAAGTTTTGACTTAAGTTTTACCTTCGGGTTTAGTTATTGTTTTAGACAATTGTCACTATGTACCTTCTATAATTATAAGTGTTGTTTTAGTTTCACATTTGGTTGATAATCGGATTGCTTAATGATAACGCTCAAAATGAACATGTTTTTAGTAGCGTTACTGTTGGTTTTGTGTATTATAATCGGCTATATTTACATATAATTGTTGCAAAAGTGCAAAAGAAGCGTATTTGTATGTGAATGTAGCCAGGTTTAGTAAAAGGCGAAGAAATGAAGATTTCATGCACATTTGGATAATTCCCGAGGAAGAAAGACAAGTGAGGAAGCTCACGGACTCAATGATTAGGAAGCACAAGGATTTCTAAGTGTCTACATCAAATAAATATCAAGTTTCATCTTGAAAATCAGCATCGAAAGCAAAGAAAAAGGCACGAATCGAGAAAAGTCAACAAAAGTCAAGATTTGGTTTACGGAAGGCTCCCAGCCGATCGGTCGGAGCCCGCTACCGGATTGGCTGGGGAATGGTCAAAATGCAACTGGATCGGCTGCGTCGCAACCGATCCGGCTGGAACACCTGTAGTTACACTTTTGCTCATTTATTGATGCCTTAACTTCTATTAATCATGAGAGGCCAATCATTTCTAGTTAATAACTTATTGAGGACGTTTAATAACTTATTGAGGACGTTTTTGGCTTGATAGTAAAGGGTTCCTATCTATATAATGCACCTAGACTTAGTAGTTTAGGTGTGACACATCCAAAAGAGTAATAGTTTGCATCAAAGCTATTACCAACCTTTATTATTCATCCCAAAAGTCCTATATCTGCTATAAAATGTCTAGGAGAGTGGTGAGACAAATTCTCAACCATTGTGTAATCATTTGGAGTTGTACGGTTAGGCTAAGACGATTGGAGGCGTGTGGTTGCTATATTCCACAAATATTCTAATTCTTGTAATCCAAAGCTTAGGTATTCTATTGAACTTTGTCATGAATCTCTATTCTATTGAATTATTTGAATTACCTTGTTACTACTTGTGTTATGTTATGATTGTCATGGAGTAATTCTTGAATATACTTGTGTGTAAGGATGTAGGAAATTGTAGGAGTGTTTTTATATGTGATGCATGTAAATGAGTTTGTTGGAAAAACTACTAGTCTTGTTTGATTTGTTGGTAAAACATTTTTAAGAAAAAGGACCGAAAGGATTTCTCTTATGTTTTATTCCAAAAAGTTAAGTGACAAACTAGTATGGGGATATGGTGGTTGACACTCACCATCTTTACTTATTAAAACAAGACTAGAAACGTTTTCATCATGAATGGGTCGAAAGATTCATAGGAACAAGTTTAATAAGAACCTTTTACAAACAAATGGATTTTCTAAAGAATAATCATTAGGCTAACGACCGAAAGGATTACCTATATATTTTTATTCTTAAAATGATTTTTAAAAAACATAAACCATGGGTTAGAAATCATTTGCTTATGATTTGTGCATTGCATCAAAGTTTACACCAAGCCTTCATGAACACTCTTTATGATTACCTATAGACTTCACACAAGTATATGTTTCTTAATTTGAATTTTTACTAAACCAACACTTTGAAGGAAGCCTTGACAAGCTTTCTTGTCTCAAATACTTTAACAAATTAAAACGCAAATCCCTTGGGACGACCTCGACTTACCCACATTTGCTATCACGAACGAGTATACTTGCTCGTATGTGTTAAAGTAATTACCGGATAAATCGTGTTTATAAATTTTAAAACTTGCACACGATCGACACATCAAGTTTTTGGCTCCGCTACCGGGGATTTGAGTGTTTTTGATTTGTTTCTTTCTGTAAATTTCGTAATATTTAAGTTTGGTTTCAATTGTTAAAGTAAAAAACTAAAAAACAATTTGGTTTTTCGACCAACCGATCGGCAGCGCGAGCAACCGATCCGGTTGGTCCTCTCGGTAAAAAATTATGTTTTTCTTTTTCTAGTTTCTAGTTAATCTAGTGTTTTGTGTTTTAGTTTGTTGCTTATTTTCTGTCATTTCTGATTTTTAGGCTAGTTTAGAAGCTTGCTTATGCTTGTTTTGGTCATTTTTAGATTTTTGGCTATATGTTATTTTTAGTTTTTATTTAATTTCTAATTAATTATGTCTTGATTAGTTTAATTATCTAGTTAATTTTCAGTTTTAGATGTTTTAGTTAGTTTTAATGATTAGTTAATTAAGTATAGTTACTGATTGTTTATGCTTAATTAGTGTAGTTAATGATTTTAATTAATAGGTTAATGTGTAGTCACACTTATTAGAGTTTAAGTTTTAATTAATTGTCTTTAATTAGTTTTAAACTAATAATTAAAAATATTAAACAAAAAAATCTGGAAATTCACTCCAGGCGATCGGTCGGAACCCGTAACCAGATCGGCTGGGCGAATTTGGTTTAAGGCATACCACCAACCGAATCTGTTGGAGGGCCAACCAATCCGGTTGGAGTTCTCGATAACAATATTTTTATTTTCGTAATTTCAAGTTTTAGCTTTTGTTTTAGTCTTAATAAGTGTTTTTACTTGTTTAGAATGTATTTCTGTAGTTTATTTTGATTTTAACTAACTCTAACGCTAATAATTTGGATGATTTGTTCTTGTTCTTGTTCTTGTTTTATTTAGATAAGTTTTTTATGGATAGTTTGAGTGGTATTTCCGAGTATCTTCGCAAATTGGATGAAATGTTTAAGGATACCGGTAACTCATTGGAAAAGATTGGAAGCATCTTGGAGGAAAGTAAGAAAGAGTTAGCCATTGATTCGGAATGTTTGGAAGAAGTTGGGGACAACAAGGTTCAAGTTCCTAAAAGGAATAGGGTCGTGATTTTCACGCAAGCACCTCTCACGGGGTACGACTCACCATTTATGAGGTTTAGGACACCGTGTAGTGTTGAAGGAGTAAGCGCGTGGGATGCTCAATTGAACATGGCTTATGGGGACAACTATATTGTGGACAAGGTACTTGACAAAATTGGCCACGTTCGTTTAGACTATGAAGCTTATGGGAGGAAAATTGTCAAGAATCTTCGGATCAATATCCATGGTCATATCTTTGAGGCCTATTTTGTAGTTTTGGAAGAAGGGAATGCGGATGAACCGGATGTATGCTTTGGACGTGATTTCCTTGTGACAACTAAATGTCAATTGGATTTTGCTCTTGGTGAAATGAGAATTAACATTACTAATTTGGAGGAAGAGAAGGAAGTGAACGACATGATCGCGGAATTGGGTGAAAACTTGGAGAAGAAGGAGAATGTGGAGATTGTGAAAATGGGAAAGGCTAGTGGGAAGAAGACCTAATCAAATAAACTAACTCCCACCACCTCTACCACCACCAAGACCCATGATTACACACCATCACCACCAAATTTACCAAACACCTTTAAGCCCTTAACTCAAGAGCAAAAGGAAGCCATCCTAGCAAACCTAGAACAAAAATTCCTTGAGCTTACCGAAAAGAAACCCGTGATCGAAGTGTTACAAGATTATGTTGTTTACCGCAAAAATCTAGATGCGGTTATGTTGGCTAGAGCACGGTTGGAAGATAAGGATCTTTCAGATGAGGATAGGGATAGAATCTTATTTCGGGGGGATGCCGCGGAAAGAGAGTGACCCGGGTAACTTCGTCTTACCAATAAAAGTTAACGGGACCACTCCGGTTTATGCTTTGGCGGACACGGGATCAAGTTTCAACTTGATGCCATATCCACTATTCAAGAATTTGGGACTAAGCAATCCTCAACCAAATCATTCTAAGCTAACCATGGCGGAAAACTCTCAAGCTAAGGCTATGGGGGAAGTGAAAAATGTGAGGGTACAAATTGGCTACCAACCTTATTTAGCCGATTTCCTAGTCTTGGATATATCGGTTGACAAAAGTTTGCCTCTCTTACTTGGAAGACCTTTCCTTCGAACTTGTGGAGCGATAATAGATATGGGGAGGGGGACTATGACAATTGATGATGGGATCTCCAAGCAATCTTTTTATCCCAAGCCTAGGGGTAAAGTTTTAGAATTTATGGAGGATTTGGAAATTTTGAGAGAAGATGATTTGACTTGCTTCGAAGTTGGGCGTGATGCCCAAGGAAATTCTATGTATGGGCCACTTGCCCCACCATAATTTGACCTCGAAGATGAAATGTAACGTGCACTTGCTATGGAAGCCTTTTACAACCCATTTAAGAACATCCTTGTGCAAAAAAAGCTCACGGACTTCTTAGGATCTCTACCCGTACAATTGAAAATTTTGGAATGGGGACCCGAAGGAACGAGTGTATAGAAAAGAGAAGAAGGTGATGGGGAATGGCATGTAAAATTCGATATACTATGCCCTAGTGGAAGGAGATTTGTTAGAAAGTTCAAGACTCATGACACATATCGTGAGTTGACGGGAAAATTCCAAAACGAGGATATGTTAAGGCATGAATATTTTGAGGGGTGATGAGGAGTAGAACATCGCAACAATAATAACAAGCATTTGTTTGCTTGATCTTCATCTTTTGATGAAAATTTATTTTATGCACTTAGGGATTTTGATTTCATTTGGTTTTTATTTCTTATTATTATGGTTTGAAGTTATTTTAATCATTCCTTTTGATTTTAGTTTAAGTTTTATGATGATAAGTTTGATGATTTAGTCTTTGAGTTAGATGTTGTTGAAATTTGCAAATGGTTGGATGAATGTTGTGTGCATCTTTAATCGAATTTTTGAGTAAACAATTTTTGCTTGAAAGGTAAAATGGCCAAGTAAAGTTAAAAAGGTAAAATTCTGCAAAAATGTAAACCGAAATGGTTGTGTCCATGACTGAATCGGTTGGAAGCAAGTATAAGTACCAAAAATTCAATTTTTCCAGAAAAACACACACACACACACACACACACTAATCCTCCATCTGGGTTTCACAAATTCGACCACTAAGAAGTTGTTTGAATGTTGTAAGAGTATTAGAAGATCATCATGGCACCTAAACAAGTAAGCATCTACAATCAATTAGCTTAATTAGGGTTTAATTTGAGTATTTGATTCGAATTGCAAATTAGGTTGCCAGTTGGGAGTTTTTGATAGGATTCGAATTAAGATGTAATATTTTAGAATTAAGTGGGTAATTGAAATAGGAATGCATTGCAAAAAGAATTGTAGTGATTGATTCAACATTGAATGAGTATTAGATGATTGAATTTTCGGATTTAATTAGGTTGTACCCTTGAATCAAATTAAGATTCAATTGATGATTCCTAGTTGTTAGATGATACATTCTCAGTGAATTTTAGATGCCACATTGTTGTTAGAACAATTAATTGATGAATTGAAGTTAAGCTTGTAAGTTCTAAGCATGATGAACAAGTGATGATTGGAAGTTTTGGATGCAAATTAAGAGCAAATTGAGGTTGTAGAAATCATTAGTGATGGTCAAATGAAGTTTAGGAGTGAATTGGAATTGGAAAATTCTAGCGGGAAATCAATTGGAAGGCCAAAGCCTTATGCAGATCAGAAACCGAATCGGCTGCGCAACGCAACCGATCGGTTGGACCAAGGTCAGGGGAGGAGCCGGATCGGCTGCCCCTCGACCGAAACGGTTCTAGGTTCTGTTGTAAAAAAATTCTAATTTTGAACTAGACCCTAGAGGCTTCTATTAACCTTATCGTTGGTTCTAACACTCTTATATTAACTTATATTTGTGATTTCTACAGAGAAATGTTGTAGGTTGTTCGAGTTTGATGCGGATTCTAACGAACCCGCTCTTGACAAAGTATTGCCAAAAGGAATGCACAGAAGAATGTTACCTATAGCTTGAGAGCTGAAGGCAATGCAAACCTAAAGTTTAAAGATTTTACCAATGAGGAAAAACACGCTTTTAGGGAACGTTTGTCAAAGTTGCAAACTAGAACTGTTTCGGTTCCGAGATTGGTAGATTGGGATTTGTTTAACGAATATGAGTGTGCGAATGAGTTAAGGGGTATGATGCGGATGTCTTATGTCTATCCGATTGATGGAGATTCGTTTGAAGATTTTTCGTGGGAGAGAGCTTTTAGCATAAATGAAGAAGTTTACCGTGAATGGTGTTTGGAATTCTTCTCAACAATATATTTTGAACGGAAGGTAAACGTTTGAAACATCATGAATGAAGTTTATGTTTGGTTTAGGCTTTGTGGGCAGGATCATACATATACTTTGTCGGGGTTTGCTGTTGCTCTTGGATTGTATGAACCGGATGAGGTTAATCATCGATTGTTTGAAGCTCATTTCTCAAGGCTTAAGAGGTTTGAGAAAGATTATCCTAGTGTTCCCGCGTGTTGGAATCGCGTGGGATATCCTTCTTGTACTCGTAGGAATTCTGCAACCCTTAAGAATCCATTGTTGAGAATCCTACATAAGTTGCTAGTATGGGGGCCGTCCCACAGAATTGGAAGCCGGGACAAATGCCAAAAGCCGGACTTGTGGATAATGATGTTGTTGGAAGAGTCCAAGGATGGGAATGCGGCTTGGATTATAGCCAAGTATTTGTCTAGGAAATCCCAGGGTATCAAGGGTAATAGCAACATTTGTGGAGGTCATTATGTGACGAGGTTGGCAAAGAATCTAGGGTACTACAATAACAATGAGTTGGCTATGTGTGATGATCCAAAGCATAGTGAGACATGGGATGCAAAGAGTTTTGGAAAAGCTTTGAATAGAACAACAAAGACTTTGGGAGCATGGATTGAACCACCACCACCACAGCAGCCGGGCAATGTGCTAATGGGTAATGTGCAAAGGGGTACGACTAGTAGCTTCGACTCAGGTTGGGGAGATTGGAAACGGCACTTGAATGAAATTGAGTGTAGGGATGTTTAGAGAGATTCGATGATGTTGAGGAACAATTACGTTAATGATTATTCGATCCCGTTCTTTCAACACATGGCTCAAGAAGCCAATTATGAGTTGCCTCCCTACAATCCGCCTAATGTTCCACCATATCTTTTCCCTTACACCTCGTATCCTGTACCATTGATGTGCTAAGTGTGGTGCAAGTTTTAAAAATTTATAAACATGATTTAACCGTCTAATCTATTAACACATACGAGCAAGTATACTCGTCCGTGATAGCAAAGTTTGGTAAGTCGAGATCGTCCCAAGGGATTTTGTGTTTGAAACTGTTTTTGTATGAAAAGATTCCAACAAGAAAGCTTGTCAAGGCTTCCTCAAATAGTTATGTTATAGTGAAATTCAATAATAAGAAATATATATACTTGTGTGTAGTCTATAGTCAATCATAAATAGTATTCATGAAGGTTTGGTGTATACTCTTGATGTGATGCACAAATCATAAGCAAATGATCCCCCAACCATGGTATATGTTTGTAAAAATCATTCTAAGAACAAAAACATATAGGTAATCCTTTCGGTCCTTATCCTAATGATTATCCTTTAGAAATTCCATTTGTTTGCAACATGTTCTTATTAAATTTGTTATTACGAATCTTTCGACCCTTTCGTGATGAAAATGTTCCTAGTCTTGTTTTAATAAGCAAACATAGTGTTTGTCAATCACCATATCCCCATACTAGTTTGTCACTCAACTTTTTGGAATAAAACACAAGAGAAATCCTTTCAGTCCCTTTTCTTAAAACATGTTTTATCAACAAATCAACCCAAGACTAGTATTTTTCCAACAAACTCATTTAAACAAGATCATATATACATGCATCACATTTTAAGAACACTAATATGATTAACTACATCCCAACACACAAGTATATCCCAAAACTACTCCATGATAATAATAATAACTAAACACAAATCATAACAAAGTAATTCCAATAATTCAAGAGAATAGAATTCCATAACAAAGTTCATAGAATACCTAAACTTTTGTGATTACAAGAATTAGAAATCGTGGATTGTAGCAACCACGCGCCTCCAATCACCTAGATTCACCGTAAAACTCCAAACTACCAAAACTATGGATGAGAATTGTTCCCTCCTTGCTCCTGGACGTTTTTCAGTAAGAACCAAGCTTTTGGGCTAAATAATATGGTTGGTATTAGTTTAGGTGTAAACTAATACAATTTTGGTTGTGTCACACCTAGTAAATAAGGACTAGGTTCATTATATAGCCACATATGCTTGCTCAACTGACCAAAAACGTTCTCAACAAGTTAATATCAAGAAATGATCGGCCTCCAATGATTATGGGGAGTTAAGGCAACAATAAATGCAACTTTGTGTAACTGCAGTGCATGCAACCGGATCGATTGCGTTTTGACCAAATGCCCAGCCGGATCCGGTTACGGGTTACGACCGAACGGTTGGGTGTTGTTGATTTGACTTTTTGTTGACTTTCTGCTTATATGCTTCATTCTTTGCTCTCGCTGATGATTTCCAAGGCAAAACTTGATCTTTCCTTGCTGTAGATACTTAGAAATCATTGTGCTTCCCAATCATTGAATCCAAAAGCTTCCTAGCTCGACTTCCTTCCTCGAGAATCTTCCAAATGTGCATAAAAACTTAATTTCTTCATCATTCGTGATACCTGGCTACATATACATACACAATACGCATCTTTTGCACTTTTGCAACAGTTATGAGTAAATATAGCCGATTATCATGAACAAAACCAACAATAACGCTACTAAAAACATGTTCATTTTAGGCATTATCAAATTCCCTCACACTTAAGTTCTACTCGCCCTCGAGTAGGTCTAACATTTTCAAAGATTGATTTCAATGGTCTTGACACCATGGTTCCAAAAATGTAACAATCATCCCAAATGAGATAATCATTGTTTTTGCTTTTAATATGTGAAAACTTTTAAAATGAACCAAACACTTTAGATAACATAACTAGAACACCTCACAAATGATTTTAAGAATTCACTCAACACTCATATATTGGTGGGTATATGTAAATCACTCAATGCCTAGTCATGATCAATGTTTTTTACCATAAGCTTGTACAAGTATCAAAACAAAGAAAATAAATTCATCAAAGAGGGCTTTTATTCGGGTTATATCGTTAAGGCTAAGGGTTCATAAATGGTATGGATACGGCATGGGATGGTTTATGAAATTGGTGTTAAAAGAAAATAAATTCAAGTCTAAACCTCCATGTAGCTAGCCATCATACAAACCACAATCCCGAAAATGATTATTTCACCTCTTCAAATATCGATCTCCGCAAATATGTATAACTCAATTTAGCTCATTGGCTAATCAATATCCTTCATATAGCTCATTGGCTATAACCATTTTTTTTTCAACATAACAAAGTTCCCCCACACTTAGTGTAATCATACACCACAAAAAAAAATCGAGAAAGACGTCTCTTTCATCTATGATGGAGAATGGTACACACTATAAATAAAGTGCAGCTTCTTCATAATCATCAAAAACAATCTAACATTCCAAACAACTAGCAACAAACCAATAGACATGACAAGGGTTGGCTAAAGTTTAAAGTGTAAAATATTTTTGTATTTTTCTGGATGTAACAAATATGAAAAGGATGGCTCAAAAGGTGTAACTAAGGGTATCTAGTGCTAAAGATGAGCACTAACAAATGGGTCCATATAAAGGTGGTTAACTAACCGATGTGGCTAGCTAATATATCATTAGATGTAAACGGAAGGCCATTTGGTTAAATCATACGATGCCTCTTATCACTTGAACATATTTATCTCACTCGAAAGTGATTTTAACTGTAATGCATAACTAGTACAAGTTCTAGAATCGACATAATCACCGGCACACTCATAGCAAATATAAAACAAAATGTGTGTTTTATACAAAAAGAAACCTCACAATTAAGTGGAAAAAGGCTATTATGCATGCTAGAAAATGCTATCGAATCCAAAATGAATTACTTCCGTAATTTGGTTCAAATCCAAAAATTTTCAAAAACCTCATTTTACCATTGAAATTCCCAAGTTATTTTTTTAATATTTATCAATAATGCGTGAAAACAACTAGACCATCAAGGGCGAATTCTTTCTAATCACTTGCATCCAAAAGTTATCTAAAAATTAAAAATGCATATCATTTTTCCTATTTTCTTCCCTCCCCCATACTTAAGTTTTGCATTGTCCTCAATGTAATAAAAATGAACTTCAAAGTAAAGAAAATGGGAAAAAGAAATAGTTAAAAGATACCACGGGATAGAATATGCAATACGCATATTGGGTCATAAGAAAGCATGTGAGTTATCCAACTCCAAATATTTGACCATCAATAAGCTTCCAACACATCCATCCTGCAAAAAAAACTGCAACACACAATACACAAAACAAAACAAAACAAAACAATCCAAATGCAAAAGCTACTAAAAACAAGATAAAACAAAGCAAAATATGTTAATCATCCTAAAGAAAATATCTAAAGAGATAGAAATAATATTGTTTACACATCATAACCATTGTCTTTGAAACCATAAATCACGAATGATCCACGATCACTCCTCGTCCTCGCTCATGTCATCCCCTTCTTCATCATCATACTCATCATCATCATCACTCTCGGTTACGTAGTTCTCATCTATAATATCCGAACGAACTCTCCTATTCTTCTTCTTTCCTCCAACTCCTAATGACGATCCTCCAACATCGTAGCTTGCTCCACCAACCTCAGGTAATCGACCATATGCGGGCACTGGATCAAGAAATGGTGCATATCCAGGATATGGATACGGATAGGGTCCAGGATAAGAAGTGTAAGGGAAAGGATATGGTGGAACATTGGGTGGATGGTAGGGTGGCAACTCGTAATCAGCTTCACGAGCCATGTGTTGAAAGATAGGCATTGAATAATCATTGATGTACTTGTTTCTTAACATCATCGAGTCTCTCCACACATCCCTACATTGAATCTCATTTAAATGTTGGTTCCACTCTCCTCAACCTAAATCAAAACTACTGAACGTACCCGTTTGCACGTTCTCCATTGGTATACTCTCCTGCTGCTGTGGTGGTTGTTGTTGTTGCTGTTGTTGCTGAGGTTCAACCCATAACCCCAAGGTTTTCAATCTCCAATTCAAAGCGTTCCCAAAACCATTTGCAGTCCACATCTCACTATACATTGGCTCTCCACACTTAGCCAATTCCTCATCAACATAATACCCAAGATTCTTCGCTAACCTCGTCACAAAATGTCCTCCACAAATGTGGCTATTGCTCTTGATTCCCGGGGCCCTCCTAGACAAATACTCGGCTATCTGCCAAACTGCATTACCGTCCTTAGTTTCCTCTAGTAACATCATAACCCATAAGTCCGGTTTCTGACATTTTTCCCTGCTTCCATACCTATTAAACGGCCCGGTCACTATCAACTTGTGAAGTATCCTCATTAATGGATTCCTGATGGTCGAGGCATTCCTCCTAGCGCAAGAAGGATCTCCCACTTGATTCCAATAAGTGGGAATACTAGGAAAGTCCTTTTCAAACCTCCGAAGCCTCGAAAAGTGAGCTTCAAATAATCGATGATTAACCTCATGTGGCTCATACAAACCAAGAGCCACGCCAAAAGCTGGCAAAGTGTAAGCATGATCCCTTCCACAAAGCCTAAACCAAACACAAACTTCCTCCATCAAGTTCTGAACATTCACATTTCTTTCAAAATACATGGTTGAAAAGAACTCCATACACCATTCTCGATAGACCTCTTCATCGACGCTAAATGCTCTTTCCCATGACAAATCATTGAACGAATCCCCTTCCCCTGGATACACATAAGATGTCCGCATCATTCCACTCAACTCATCTTCACAATCACACTCCGCAAACAAATCCCAATCAATCACCCTCGAAACCAAACATGTCCTATTTTGCAATTTCGATAACCTTTCCAGAAAAGCATGCTTCTCCCCGTTGGTGAGATCTTTGAACTTTAAGTTGGCATTTGCTTCCGTCTTCAAGCTATACTTGACTTTCTTCTTCTCGTTCCTTTGAAAAAACTTCGTAACAATCGGGTTCATTGGAACCGGCCCGAGCTTGAGCTACCTACAACAATTCTCTGTAGAAATCACAAATATAAGACCATATAAGAGTGTTAGAACAAAGAAGAAGGTTCATGGAACCCTCTAAGATCCACTTCAAAATTTCAAAAATTTTCAACACAGAAACCGTAACCGGATTCGGTTTCAGAGAAACCGAATCGGTTACTCCTTTGGCCAAATCCAACCGTTCGGTTGCACTGCGTAACCGGATCAGTTATGCAATCTGCATAAGGCTTTTGCCTTTTAAACCCTCATTCACTCGAATTTTCTAAGTCCAATCCACTCCTAGATCGCATTTTATCATCCTCAATGATTTCCACATCCTTGAATTACTCTAAATTAGCTTTTCAAACCTCAAATCATCACACAGTCATCATCTTAGAACTCAACTTGATAAAACCTATATTCTTCAATCATTAGTTCTAATCAATAATGTGGCATCTATTACTCCTAAAAACACATCATCTATCATTAATCACCAATTGCAACTTAACTTGATTCACTAGCACAACCTAATTAAATCCGAAAATTCAATCATCTAGTGTTCAATCCATGGTGAATCAATCAATACAATTCTTTTTGCAATGCATTCCTATATCAATTACCCACTCAATCCAAAAATATTACAACTTAATTCGAATTATAACAAAAACCCCCAAATTGGTGCCCTAATATGCAATTCGAATCAAATGATCTAATTAAACCTTAATTGAGTTAATTGAATGTAGATGCTTACTTGTTTGGGTGCCATGATGTTTTCATACAACTTAAACAATCTTCAATTAGCTTCTCTTGGACGAATTTTGCAAAACCCAGCTGGAGAATTAGTGTGTGTGTGTGTTTTTTATGGAAAAGTGAATTTTTGGTATATATACTTGTATGCAACCGGTTCAGTCATGGACAGAACCGTTTCGGTATGCATTTTGCCAAATTTTGCATTTTTTCATGTTACTTAGGCATTTACCTTCCAAGCAACAATTTTTTTTTACTCAAAAATCTTGTTAAAGATTCACACAACATTCATCCACCATTTGAAAATTTCAACAATCATACAATCTTAAAAACTCAAATCATCATACTAATGAACTAAACCAAACTTCAACTCAAAACTCATAGTCATAATGCATTAACCAAATTACCTCAATCATAAAAATAAAAATGAAAATAAAATGAGAAACAAAAATCCTAAATGCATCAAATAAAAAAGAAATAGTTCATGAAATTCAAGCAAATAATTGCTTGTTTATTATGGTCCCTTGTTTTCTCCTTAGAATTCCTCTAAATACTCTTGTCTTAGGATGTCCTCACTTTGAAATTTTCCGGTCAACTCACGGAACGTTTCAAAAGTTTTGAACTTTCTCATGAATCTTCTTCCGTCCGGACAAAGTATATCGAACTTAACATGCCATTCTCCATCTCCAGTTTGTCTCTTGTAAGTCCCCGACCCCTCGGGTCTCCACTCCAAATTCTTAAGTTGCACCGGTAAAGAACCTAAAAAGTTGGTCAACTTCTTGTAAACTAGTATGTTTTTGAATGGGTTATAGAAAGCTTCCACCGCTAATGCACGTTCCATTTCGTCCTCTATATCAAAATAAGGCGGAGCTAACGGTCCATACATTGGGTTTCCTTGGTTATCACATCCCACTTCAAAACACGTCAAATCATCATTTGCTTCCATCCATTCTAACTCCTCCATAAATTCCAAAGTTGGGCCTCTTGGTTTCGGATAGTATGTTTGCCTTGAAATCCCATCATCAATGGTCATTGTTCCTCTTCCCATGTCTATAATTGCACCACAAGTTCGTAGGAATGGTCTCCCCAATAGTAGTGGTAAACTCTTGTCCACCGGAATATCTAGGACAAGAAAATCGGCCAAATACGGTTGATAGCCAATTTGCACACTCACATTCTTCACCTCTCCCATTGCTTTGGCTTGAGAATTATCCGCCATAGTACGCTTCGAATGATTAGGTTGCGGATTACTTAGACCTAAAGTCATAAACAATGGATAGGGCATCACATTAACACTTGACCCCGTATCGGCTAAAGCATAAACTGGTGTAGTCCCATACACTTTGATTGGCAACACAAAATTACCCGGATCCTTCTCCTTCCGTGGTATGCCTCTAAACAAAATTCAATCTCGCTCCTCCTCCGTGAGATTCTTATCTTCCAACCTAGCCCTCGCTAGCATCACCGCATCCAACTTCTTACGGTAAAGCACGTAATCTTGGAGTACCTCTATCACCGGTTTCTTCTCATTAAGCTCAAGAAACTTTTGTTCTAGGTTTTCTAAAATAGCTTCTTTTTTTTGTCGGTTAAAGGCTTGAAAGTATTTGTAGTGGGAGGTGATGATGGTGTGTAATCATTTTTGTTGGTTGTGGTTTTTGGGGTTAGTTTGTTTGATGAAGTTTTCTTCCGATTTGCCTTCCCCATTTTAACTACTTCCACCTCTTTCTCTTCCATGTTTGCACAAACTTCCACTAGCATCTCGTTCACTCATTTTCCTTCTTCCAAATCAGTTATATTAATCCTCATTTCTCCCATTGCAAAATCAACTTGGCACTTGGTCGTGACAAGAAAGTCTCGACCAAAACATACATTAGGTTCATCCGCATTCCCTTCTTCTAACACAACAAAATCCGTTTCAAAAATGTGTCCATGAATATTGACCTTAAGATTTTTGACCATCCTCCTTCCATATGCTTCATAGTCCAAACGTACATGACCAATTTCATCAAGAACCTTCTTCAAAATGTGGTTTTCTCCATAAGCCATATTAAGCTGCGCGTCCCAAGCACTTACTCCTTCCACACTACAAGGCGTTCCAAACCTCATTAGTGGTGAATCATACACCGTTAAAGGTGCTTGTGTGAACACTACGACTCTTCCCTTCTTGGGAATTTGAACCTTGTTTTCACCCGTTTCCTCCATATTAACCGTATCAATCCCCAAATCTTTCTTACTTTCTTCCAAGATACCTCCAATCTTTTCTAGTGAACTTCCGGTATCCTTGAACATTTCATCCAAAGTACGAAGGTATTCCGAGATTCCACTCAAACTATCCATACTAACTAACTAAACAAAACAAAACAAAACAAAATCCGAATCATTAGCGTTAGAGTTAGTAAAAACAAGAACAATCTATAGAAACATATACTAAACAAGTTAAGATACTTAACAAAACTAAAAACATAAGTTAAAACTCAAAATCTAAAAATGATAAAAATCACACAGAAGCTCTAACCGGATTCGGTTGGCTCACCAACCGAATCGGTTGATTGAAATAACTAGACCAAGTAATCGAACCGGATCCGGTTGCGGGTTGCAACCGATCGGTTTGATCAAAAATTTATTTTTTATTTTTTTATTTTTTTTTAAAACAGAATTTTAATTGCAATTAAAGAATCATTAAGATGTACTAAACTCTAATTTAATAAAAACTCTTCATAAACCAAAACTTAATAATAAAACCATTAAACTAAAAACTAAATTAACTACCAATTAAAATCTACCATTAAGATAATTAAACATATAACTGAAAAATTACTATCTAATCATTAACATTAAAACTGAAATTAATCTAAAACTTAATTAACTAATAAATAACAAATGTAAAGAAAATATAAATAAATCTAAGAAATCTTTAAACTACAAGACATAATCTGCAAATAAAATCTAAAATGACAAGAATTACTCTAGGAACTATAACACAAATAACTAAGTAAACTAGAACCATGAAATCGAAAATGAAAATTTTACACAGAAACTCTAACCGGATTCGGTTGCAAAGCAACCGAATCGGTTAGCTTTTAACCAAAACTTTTTTTTTACTTTTCAACAAATTCAATTCCAATACTACCAATTTTACAGAAAATCAAAGAAAATCCAAAAAAGTCCCCGGCAGCGGCGCCAAAAACTTGATGTGCTACGTGTGGTGCAAGTTTTAAAAATTTATAAACACGATTTAACCGTCTAATCTATTAACACATACGAGCAAGTATACTCGTCCGTGATAGCAAAGTTTGGTAAGTCGAGATCGTCCCAAGGGATTTTGTGTTTGAAACTGTTTTTGTATGAAAAGATTCCAACAAGAAAGCTTGTCAAGGCTTCCTCAAATAGTTATGTTATAGTGAAATTCAATAATAAGAAATATATATACTTGTGTGTTGTCTATAGTCAATCATAAATAGTATTCATGAAGGTTTGGTGTATACTCTTGATGTGATGCACAAATCATAAACAAATGATCCCCCAACCATGGTATATGTTTGTAAAAATCATTCTAAGAACAAAAACATATAGGTAATCCTTTCGGTCCTTATCCTAATGATTATCCTTTAGAAATTCCATTTGTTTGCAACATGTTCTTATTAAATTTGTTCTTACGAATCTTTTGACCCTTTCGTGATGAAAATGTTCCTAGTCTTGTTTTAATAAGCAAACATGGTGTTTGTCAATCACCATATCCCCATACTAGTTTGTCACTCAACTTTTTGGAATAAAACACAAGAGAAATCCTTTCGGTCCTTTTTCTTAAAACATGTTTTATCAACAAATCAACCCAAGACTAGTATTTTCCAACAAACTCATTTAAACAAGATCATATATACATGCATCACATTTTGAGAACACTAATATGATTAACTACATCCCAACACACAAGTATATCCCAAAACTACTCCATGATAATAACAATAACTAAAAACAAATCATAACAAAGTAATTCCAATAATTCAAGAGAATAGAATTCCATAACAAAGTTCACAGAATACCTAAACTTTTGTGATTACAAGAATTAGAAATCGTGGATTGTAGCAACCACGCGCCTCCAATCACCTAGATTCACCGTAAAACTCCAAACTACCAAAACTATGGATGAGAATTGTTCCCTCCTTGCTCCTGGACGTTTTTCAGTAAGAACCAAGCTTTTGGGCTGAATAATATGGTTGGTATTAGTTTAGGTGTAAACTAATACAATTTTGGTTATGTCACACCTAGTAAACAAGGACTAGGTTCATTATATAGCCACATATGCTTGCTCAACTGACTAAAAACGTTCTCAACAAGTTAATATCAAGAAATGATCGGCCTCCAATGATTATGGGGAGTTAAGGCAACAATAAATGCAACTTTGTGTAACTGCAGTGCATGCAACCGGATCGGTTACGATGGCAACCGGATCGGTTGCGTTTTGACCAAATGCCCAACCGGATCCGGTTACGGGTTACGACCGAACGGCTGGGTGTTGTTGATTTGACTTTTTGTTGACTTTCTGCTTATATGCTTCATTCTTTGCTCTCGCTGATGATTTCCAAGGCAAAACCTGATCTTTCCTTGCTGTAGATACTTAGAAATCATTGTGCTTCCCAATCATTGAATCCAAAAGCTTCCTAGCTCTACTTCCTTCCTCGAGAATCTTCCAAATGTGCATAAAAACTTCATTTCTTCATCATTCGTGATACCTGGCTACATATACATACACAATACGCATCTTTTGCACTTTTGCAACAGTTATGAGTAAATATAGCCGATTATCATGAACAAAACCAACAATAACGCTACTAAAAATATGTTCATTTTAGGCGTTATCAACCATATCCGTACCCATATCCTGGCTATGCACCAGTTCCCGACCCAGTACCAGAGTATGGTAGATTACCCGAGGTTGGAGGATCTAGCTATGATGTTGGAGGATCTTCATCAGGAGCTGGAGGAAAGAAGAAGAAGAGGAGAGTTCGTTCAGAGTTTGTGGACGAGCACTATGAGTCCGAAAGTAATGACGAAGATGATGATGATGAAGGTGATGAGATGAGCGAGGATGACGAATGATCATGGATCATTCTTTGGATTGTGATTTTAAAAAACAATGCTTATGTGTGTCGAACAACATTTTCTCTATCTCTCTCTCTTACTATTTCTTTAGGATTATTATCATACTTTGTTTATTTTTATTTTTAAGTAGCGTTTGGATTGTTTTGCGTTTTGTTTGTTTGTTTTGTGTGTTGTGTATATTTTGTAGTTTTGTTTGCAGGATGGATATGACGGAAGCTTATTGTTGGTCAATATTTAGAGTTGGATAACTCACATGCATGCCTATGACCTAATATGTGTATTGCATATTCTATCCCGTGGTATCTTTTTGACTATTTCTTTTTCCCATTTTCTTTACTTTGATGTTCATTTTATTATATTTAGGACAATGCAAAACTTAAGTATGGGGGAGGGAAGAAAATAGGAAAAATGATACGAATTTTAATTTTTTTTTAATTTTTAAGTTTTATTTTTGATTTTTAGGAAGAGTTTTGGATTCAAGTAGTTAGTAGAAAATCGCCCTTGATTGTCTAGTTGTTTTCGCACGTTATTAAGATATATTTAAAAACAACTTGGGTATTTCAATGGTAAAAAGAGGTTTTTGAAATTTTTTGATTTGGACCAAATTACGAAAGTAATTCATTTTGGATTCGATAACATTTACTAGCGCGCATTGTAGCCTTTTTCCACTAAATTATGAGATTCTTTTTGTATAAAACATATCTTTTTGTTTTATATTTTTCTATGAGTGTGCCGGTGATTATGTCGATTCTAGAACTTGTACTTGTTATGCATTACGGTTAAAATCACTCTCAAGTGATAAAAATATGTTCAAATGATAAGAGGCAATCGTAGGATTTAACCCAAATGGCCTTCCATTTTACATCTAATATTTTTTGCTAACCACATCGGTTAGTTAACCACTTTATATGGACCCATTTGTTAGTGCTCATCTTTAGCACTAGATACCCTTAGTTACACCCTTCGAGCCAATCTTTTCGTTTTTATTAAATAAAAAAAAATACAAAAATATTTTACACCTTAAACCTTAGCCAACCCATGGTAATGTCTATTGGTTTGTTGCTAGGTTTTTGGAGTGTTAGATTATTTTTTATGATTATGAAGAAGCTACACTTTGTCATTTGTGTGTACCATTCTCCAACAAAGATGAAGGATAAATCTTTCTCATTTGTATTTTTTGTGTTGTATGCTTATACTAAGTGTGGGGGAGTTAAAAAAAATGGTGGTTATAGCCAATGTGCTATATTGAGTATATTGATTAGCCAAGGAGCTAAATTGAGTTGTATATGTTTGGAGATCGATATGTGAAGAAGAGGAAATTATAATCATTTTCGGGAGTGTGGTTTGTGTGATGGCTAGCAACATGGAGGTTTAGAATTAACTTTATTTTTCTTTTAAAACCAATTTCATAAACTATCCAATGCCTTATCCATACCATTTTATAAAACCAAAGCCTTAACATTATAACCCGAATAAAAGTCCTCTTTGATGAATTTATTTTATTTGTCTTTATACTTGTACAAGCTTAGGGTAAAAAGCATTAATCATGACTAGGCATTGAGTGATTTACATATACCCACCAATATATGAGTGTTGAGTGAATTCTTAAAATCATTTGTGAGGTGTTTAATTATGTTATCTAAAGTCATTTGGTTCATTTTTAAAATTTTCACATATTAAAAGCAAATTAACAATTATCTCTCTTGAGGTGATTGTTAGATTTTTGGAACCACGGTGTCGAGACCATTGAAATCGATTTTCATAAATGTTAAACCTACTCGAGGGCGAGTAGAACTTAAGTATGGGGGAATTTGATAACGCTCAAAATGAGAATGTTTTTAGTAGCGTTACTGTGGTTTTGTGTATGATAATCGGCTATATTTACTCATAATTGTTGCAAAAGTGCAAAAGAAGCGTATTTGTATGTGAATGTAGCCAAGTATCGTAAAAGGCGAAGAAATGAAGATTTCATGCACAGTTGGATAATTCCCGAGGAAGAAAGACAAGTGAGGAAGCTCACGGACTCAATGATTAGGAAGCACAAGAATTTCTAAGTGTCTACATCAAATAAATATCAAGTTTCATCTTGGAAATCAGCATCGAAAGCAAAGAAAAAGGCACGAATCGAGAAAAGTCAACAAAAGTAAAGATTTGGTTTACGGAAGGCTCCCAGCCGATCGGTCGGAGCCCGCAACCGGATCGGCTGGGGAATGGTCAAAATGCAACCGGATCGGCAGCGTCGCAACCGATCCGGCTGGAACACCTGCAGTTACACTTTTGCTCATTTATTAATGCCTTAACTTCTATTAATCATGAGAGGCCGATCATTTCCAGTTAATAACTTATTGATGACGTTTTTGGCTTGATAGTAAAGGGTTCCTATCTATATAATGCACCTAGACTTAGTAGTTTAGGTGTGACACATCCAAAAGAGTAATAGTTTACACCAAAGCTATTACCAACCTTTATTATTCATCCCAAAAGTCCTATATCTGCTGTAAAACGTCCAGGAGAGTGGTGAGACAAATTCTCAACCATTGTATAATCATTTGGAGTTGTACGGTTAGGCTAAGACAATTGGAGGAGTGTGGTTTCTATATTCGTAGGTCCGAAAGGACACATCGTGCTCCTAAGCGATTATATATAAATGTAGAAGTTGAGGAGTATAGTATAGGGGATCTTAATGAACCAGCTAACTATAAAGATGTTATATCGAATCTGATAAATGGATTACAACTATGAACACGGAAATGCAAACCATGCATGACAATGAAGTCTGCAAATAAGTAGACCTTCTTCCTAACGCTAAATTCATTGGTAGCAAGTGATTCTTCAACAAAAAAGATTGACATGAATGGCAAGGTTCACACATATAAGGCTTGTCTTGTAGCGAATGGTTATACTCAAACCTTTGTGGTCGACTATGATTAAACCTTCTCTCCTGTAGCAGACGTTAGAGCCATTAAGATTCTTATTGCCATATATAGCTACATATTATGACTATGAGATTTGACAAATGGATGTCAAAACTGCCTTTTGAATGATCGCCTAGAAGAAGATATCTTTGTGACGCAACCTTAGGGTTTTATCAAACCAAACATCCAAAGCGTGTATACAAGCTTAAACAATCTATTTATGGATTAAAGCCGGCATGAAGGCAATGAAATAAGAGACTCAAAATCTATTAAGATGCTTTTAAGAAAAATTGATTATTTTTTCAAAAATTGAAACTAAATCGTAAAAATCCATAGGTGTTTCACGCACCTGCGGGAACCTCCTGATTCCGTCCCTGATTAAGAGAGATGGAGCACCATACCTTTTTGAAGACCATTTGACAACATATTACAGAAATATGGTTTAAATAAAAAGTTCACATGCCACATGATTTTGAAAAGCATTTCTTACTTTCTTAGAAGGATATATCACTGGTCGATCGTAAATGAATAACATATAGGCCGCGAGAGTTTTATTGAACCGAGACGATCTTCTATGACTCGGCCAATAAAAAAATAAAACGGAACGAGAGTATCAAGACGTTGGTGTTGAGAACAAGTCAATAGGGAAGTAACATTTGGTCAAAACAGTTGTTCACCACTGACAAAAAGATGGGAACTAGTTTTACCACTTCAAGCCATGCATTATTTCATGCATGAGAAACACACCCATATATGATCCCATGATTTAATTAGGAAAACCCACGTTTCAATATGGCCTTTGTTTCTTTTTTCTTGCATATAAAAGGGGTAGCTAGAGTCAAAGAGAAGAAGTAGCCTCAAATTACTTGATAACTCACTGTAAACAAGAAGTCAGTGAGTAGTTTTTATATTTGAGAGAGTATTTAAATACAAAACAAAGTTCCCAAATCGTGTGTTTTCTTTCATGTTTCATTTGTTCTATTATTCGCATTTGTGTTTCTTCCATTCACTTTAGATATAAGAGTTTGTGCTGCAATATATCATCCTAAACAAATCGTGACGGATCATATATGCACTGACGGAACCAGGGGTTCTTGTGGGGTCCCGGGACCTCTATGAATTTTTCTTGTGTAGTGTTAAAAAAGAAAAAAAAAATCGATTTTTCTAAGGTGCATCTCAAATGCACGTGATCCATCAAATTGTATTTCTACTGTTAATATTATATTACGATTCAAAAATTTTGTCCACTCGGTTATATTTGATTCTGGTTCTGTCGCTGCATATATGGTATAATATTAATGATTTTTTACTGCCAAAAACTAACATCTAATTTTAATATGAGAGAGACATTTATTTTCAACAAAATATACAACTACTTGTAATTTTTGCGCAGATTATTGCAATGGTTATCTTATAAAGATTTTGTTTAAGCTAGCTGACTTTTATTAAATTTTTAATTAAAAATATCACTAATGTGTTTATTTGCTCACATTTTTAGGTAGCATGGTATTTTTAATAGGAATTTTTTACGATGTGCCATCGTGATACATGTTAAAAACATTTAATAAACTAAAATGAATTTAATTCTTACATTTTTTACGATGTGCCATCGTGATACAGTTGATATTAATACTTTCCAAAAATTCTTTTACATGTCAAGTTTAACATCATTTTACATTAAAATGAATTTAATTTAAGAAATAGTTATGTTTAATTAATGCTTGTAAACTCATGCTCCCATGATACAAGTTAGAAACCCCTTGCTCGTTTTGGTTCTGATTTCCTGATATATTTTAATTTTGAGTTTCTACCTAACTTTTGATACATAAATTAACCGTTTCAAAGAGAAAGGAATTTTATTCACGATTGACGTCATCCAAGCGATCATCTCATGTTCGCTAGCCAAATTCCGTCTCGTGATTTCGGTGGCCCTAGACAATAACCACAAAAAGCCCTATTAGACATATTAACTAAAAAGAAATTGTCTATAAACTTGAATTATATGATTTATATATGTTAAATATTACACATATTTATATGCAAAATAATAAAAATATGAATGCCTTATACGACGACATTTGTTGCATACCCTTCCGAAATCCCTTAATAGAAGCTGATTAAATAAAAAATCAACTTCTAATAAATAAAAAAAGTCTTGCTTTCTTTTGTCTATAAAATCGTAGTTATACACAGTTTTTTAACACAACCTTAGAAAGTCTTCTCCTAAAACGTTAATTCTACACATTTTATCCGCACTCTAAATGTGTACAAGTTTGATTTCTTACATTTAAAAATAGGAAAAAAGCTATAAATTCATAACGTACTTTACAAAAAAACTCATTATGCTCTATGTATTTCACTTATTGTCATAATACATAATCGTTTTCATTTTATTCGGTTATTTTCTGTCCGTTTTTATCCGTTTTCGTAAATCGTCTATTTTATCCGTTTTCATTTACAGAAAAAAACGGATAAAAACCGTTTTTATTATCCACGTCAAAACGGTTTTTATCTGTTTTTATTCGGACATATTAAAATGAAAACGGATAAAAATGGACGATTTAAAAAAACGGATAAAAACAGATAAAACCGGACAGAAAATAACCGAATAAAATGAAAACGGTTATGTATTATAACAATAAGTGAAGTAGATAAAGCATAATGAGCTTGATTTCTTACATTTAAAAATAAGTGTATAAAATTTTAAAATTTCTAAATTCTTCACAATTAGTTATTGTTGCATACAAAAAATGATAGCACTTATTAATGTGCACAAACATATACTTTTTCTACACAAAAAGTGTTATGATCAATTCAGTACATGCCTAGATGTGTGAATAATAATCTAAGAAATTTGTCCATATTTTTTCAAAGTGTGTTGAAATAAAAGTGAATAGTTGAAAATTTTGGTGCGGTGCCTATAATGTTTATGGATTAATGATACTATCTCAATATTTTGTAAAGCTATAGTTTAAAAATATTTCCTTCGACATAACATAATCTTAAATATAATGCTAGTCATCATGATGTTTTTGAGATAATCTGTGAATTTATGACTATCATACAAGTCATTATAAATTTAAAAGCATTACACGATATTAAAACCTGTACTTGTATATATATGAAAGCTCATTTGGAATAAAAAAACACAACCCTCACCAATCTTCCACCAATATTCTTAACATGCCAAAGCGCAAAGGAAAGAATAACGAGTATATAGAGAAAGATGCAGCAAGGAAAGCCACCTACAACAAAAGGAAAAAGGGCCTAATGACAAAGTTAGACCAGATAACCACTTTATGTGGAGTCGAAGCCTGCGCCATTATTAATGGCCCATATAAACCTGGTTTTGAGGTGTGGCCTAATGATGAGGGTGTCCTTTGTGTGCTGAACAAGTTCAGTTCCATGTCTGAAATGGATAGAAGCAAGCACAAGGAGAATAAGCCAAGGTACCTCGAGAATAGGATCAAAAAGTTGGAGGAGCAAATCAAGAAGCAGATGATGCTGAATCGAGGTCTGGAGATAGACAATCTGATGTCTGACTGCTTGAGTGGCAAAGTCTCGGTGGCTGATGACTTGAACATACCAAATAAGCAGGCTATTTCTTCACTGGCTGATCAAAACCTCTTGGAAATTGATGAAAGGCTTGAGCTTCTGATCAAGAATGGGACCCCTGCAGACGCACCGCCGCCGCCGCCACCACCACCACCGCAACTACCAAATGAGGTGGAGTGCTATGTCCCAGTGATGGAGAACCAGGGAGCTTCAAATGAATCAGAAACTAGTTGGTACCCAACAGACTGGTTGGGGAATTATAATTGGAATCTTATGCAATGGGATAGGGCATCTTCCTCAAAAACAGCCTAGCTAAATCTATCTTTGCTTAAATGAAATCCATAACAGACTGGTTTCTCGTTATGAATAATGCGCGTGAAATATGAGAGACTGGTTTCTCGTTATGAATAATGCGCACGAAATTCTGTTAATTTTTTACTTGCTTTTATTTATTAGTGTTTTTTTGTTTGTACTGTATTAACGTCAGTTTTGTTGGCGTTCCAGTTCTTATAGTTTTATCTTTTGCGTTACTATTTGAATCCACAAATACTTTTCTATTGACAATCTATTAAATATAGACATTTAGTTCTAAAGACACAGACTGTATTTTTACATTTACACCTCAGATAATTAAAAACTATTAACAGAAAAAATTAGCAATAAATGTTTTGGTTATAAAGAAAAGAATGATTACTACTTGGTGTGTTAGCAATCCCTTATTTATTTGTAAATAGGAATTGGTTTTTTCCGCAGTTGCTGTTTGTCCTCGGTCTTATTGTTAATCTTGGGATGCTTTTACATCTATGGCTGTATGACCAGCAACAAACCCATGTCAATATGTCATGATTTGCAGATGAACCTGGACAGTTTAATTTGATGATGTGGATCAATTTCTCAAGATAATATTACAATAAATGTCACGCAGATAGCATTTATAAAACTTTAGTGGCAATAATAGGGAAATGCATTTACATATGACAGTGGATAAGCAGATGCTAAATGTGTGAAAAAAAAAAAAAAAAAAAAACAAACAAACAAACATATACATATAATTAGCATACACATAGTTAACCCATGTTTTTAAATGGAGAAAGTAACGTATATTTTCATTAAAGCCAAACTAGCAAGACCTTAAAAGAAACTTACAAGAAGTGTAAGCAGATATTTTCATTAGTTAGAAGCAAGGGGAAACTTAAAGGAAATAGTACTTAGTTACAGCCAAAACAGATGCGGACTAGGCTAGTTGTCCTGTTACTCGTCTATCCACATCAGGGTATTGTGTATTTCTTGGTGTTAATCTATTGTCCTGGTTTGCCAAGTGGCAGGTTACTTTGTCTCGTTCTAGTACCGAGGCCGAATATCATGGTGTTGCAAATGCAATTGCTGAAACTGCATGACTTCAGAATTTTTAACTTGAGTTGCAAGCTCCTTTATCTACCGCTTATTGTCTATTCTGATAATGTTAGTGTCGTGTATTTGTCTACCAATTTTGTTCAACATCAGCGTACTAAGCACATTGAGATTGATATTCATTTTGCCTATGATTATATTGCTTCTGGCAAGGTTCACGTGCTTCATGTTCCGTCTAGGTTTCAGTATGTGGGTATATTTACTAAGGGTCTCCCATGTGCGTTGTTTCTTGAATTTTGCTCCAGCTTGATGTTTGAATACCTCCTGTTCCAACTGCGGGGGAGTACTAGTCTATTATATTTAAATTGTTATTTTATGTGTGGCGTAGGCTTGGCCCATTGTGTTGCCAAAGTATTCCTTAAGAAAACTAGTTGTATAAATGATCGGTATTTTGTATAATGAAAGTTAAGTGGAATTTCACCAAATCTAAAATGATCGGTATTTTATATAATGAAAGTTAAGTGGAATTTCACCAAATCTAATAAAAGTTAGCAAATTAAACATATAGAATCCGTACAACTAGTAAATGTAGGGGTGTTTGGCTAAACAAGGGAATGACTATGGATATGGTAATTGGAATGGGTTTACAAACCTATCACCTTTGGTGGGTTTAGAAGTTGCATACATTAATTTTGAGGGTTTGATATCAAATATTTAAGTACCAAACCCATCAACCAAACAAGTAGAATAATAATGAAAGCCATTTCTTGAATCCTATTCCCTCAAACCAAACACCTCGTTATTCAAATTCCCACAAGATAAGAAACACATGAATTTAGAACTACATAAGGTGTAGCATTGTGCAGTACTAGCTTTCTTGAGAAACTCAATCCTACTGTCAATTTCTGTGAGGGTTTGGTCAACCAACGACCCAAGATCATTCAAGTTTTTCATGCACAAGCTATCCAGTGGCGTATTGCCAATCTAACAATGGTACATAATTTTTTTTTCATCTCTTGCTTATGGTTTTTCTTGACTTGCTTCTTGAGTTCCTTGTCAGCCTTCTTGATCCTTTCTTGAATGTATCCCTCTTGAGTCACCGTATTTCTTAACCAATTAATGACAGGCGTCCTCAGGAACTGAGCTGGCACATTGTAGACACCCATGCTATTAGGCCATACCTCAGGTTGAGGGTTATTTGGGCTGTATACAATGGCACATGCATGAATGCCGCACAAAATGCTCAACTCGCTCAACCTTTTCTTCACACCCTCCATCCTTATCCTGAAGCATGATTTTATTCCTGAGTCATTGGTCATGAAAGTAAGCTTCATTTTTGTGTATGAGGATAGGGAAAATTATACCAAGTTTGGGAGTCTATGTATGAGTGTTGGTTTCTTGTTTACAAATGGATAGTCCAATTTATAGAGTTTCAGTTGCTATGCAAGATGAACTTTAATGGGAATCATTGGATTCAAAGATATGATATTTCCATTAGCCACACCACAAAATTTAACCAAATATAAATTGTATGTTTTTTGTTAGGTTATATATATTTTTCTTCTAATAATGCAATATTTTAGCAGCTCAAAATAATAAAATTTATTCAACAAACTTGTGAAAAATGATTTCAAGTCTATTCATAAGCAAGTCATAAAAATGGTTTTAAAAACCGCACCAAACTGCCAGTTCAACTTATTAATCTGAGGATATTTATAAAATTGCATTGACCACTTAATATCGACCTGGCTAAACCCTAATGACTTGGTCAAAGCTAAAAACCATAAACTGGTCAAATAACTTTATTTTTCTCTTTAGTTCCTTATAATCATGATTAGAAACAATGACGACATGTTTAATTTATTTTAATGTCTAATTTTGTTTATGGTGGATTAATAAACGTATGATATACAAAATGGATATTTTCTAATTTGTAGTGATGTTTTTGGTATATAGAGTTTCTTAATCAATTACGACATAATTCAATTTTGAACATTGAAGTGTAACTTAGTGAAATAATTCAATTTTCACATTTGCTTTAGAAATAAGAAAATTATTTTATTAAACATGTGTTTGTAACTTATTATATCCGTATTATTTTCTAGATTTGGAAATCATGATTTAAAAATACGTATTATTGTTTCTAATTAGTTAGTACAAATATGTCCAATTACCTCCAATAACTTAATTTTCACCTTCAAACCCTTGTTTCTTGGTTTCAAATGGTAAGTCATGCTTATAAAATTATAATGCCCAATATCAATTTCAATTGAATATATTATATTAAAATGTATTTAGTAACTTAACTACATTATTTGAACGAACTTTAATTTTATGTGTTTGATCAAATATTTATGAGTAAAGCAACACGTAATTTTTATTATACCTAAAAACCTTGGTAAAAGGTTTCTGGAGCACTTACTATAAGAGGTGCAAAAGCTTGCTTCACAAACATCAAGTTTTATCTTCATTTTTTTACTTTTTATGTTCTAATATTATTGCTCATATTTTAATTTTAATATGTTAAAAATTAATTATCAACTTCAAATTTTAACCTTTTATAGTTTTTCAAAGGTTGATAATTTTTTTTGCCAATATAATGATTTCACTTTTATTCTTAATTTGTGTTTTTTTATATGTGAACAATAATTTAGATATAAAGAAAATTCTGCTCTAACCAAATTACCAAAGTGAGGTTACATTTCATATATACGTGACATGACAATATTATACTTATTGAGTAGTTTTAAATAATTAGTATAATGCTACACGGGATAGGGATATGATATGATATCATTTGGAGCTGCAAAAAGGTTTACACAATAGTGAAGATATGTTTACAAAATCTACAACTATGATACTAATTTTAACACAAATATATGTGAGGAGTGAACCCACTATTCAACAACCATATTTTGTGCGTCTTATTAGCACAAATTTAAGTTTTTTAAAAGCATTTTTCTTACTTTTAAGTGTTAGGTTTGAAAATTTACAAATCAACCTATTCTATGTTTTAGGAAATGAAAAAACATGTACACGCACAAGTTTACTCGAGAAGAGTGGGTCAAATTAAACCTAAAACTAATTAATTTAAGTATATATGAGTTAAATAAATTAAATTTAATGAAAGTTAAATTAATTGAATTAAGTTAAATTAAATTCAAATTAAACAAACGTAAAATACATAACGTTTATCAGAAATTCACTGTTCATGAATAATGTAATTTTGATTTATTCCAAATTAACTAATATGTTTCATACAACTACCAAAGATGGGTATGTATACTTGCAAAGTCAACAATTGCCATATTTTGGGAGCGTTATCGACACGTGTTCGAGCCGCGTCTAAAGCAAATATATCGGTATCTTTGTTCATGTTGTCTAAAGGTATACATGTTTGTGGAAAACTAGAAGTGAGGGTTGAATAGTTTTACCAATTTAAAACTCCCTTTTAAATATTTAGATCGACTTATGTCAATCTATTTGGTTGTTTATGTTGGACGTTGATAGATAGATATATAAACGTGTAATGAAATATAAATAGTAAGAAGCACATCACCACGACACAAGTTATTTATAGTGGTTCGGCTACAAGGACACCTTCCTTGCCCTACTCCACTCCCCGAGTCACCTACTCGATAGTTCGTAAGCACTACACCAAATCCTTGTGGCGGAGAAGCCTTCACAACGTCGCTTAACCTTTTTCCGGTACAAAGCTAAATACCGAGTTCTTTCACACCAAGGCGAACCACACCTAACACAACGTCGCCTACCCTTTATACGGTGCTAGCCTAACCACCGAGTTCTTTCACACCTTAGGAGAACTAATCCTTCACAACGTCGCCTACCCTTTATTAGGTACTAGGCTAAGCACCTAGTTCCATTACTATGGAGGAACTACTACCCTTCACGACACGACACCTAATCTCAAGGAGATCTTCTCCTTGTTACAACACCATCAAGGATATCACCATCCTTGTAAATAAACAAATACTTATATGTATAACGATGCACCTCATCGATTATACGACCTAGGCATTCTTCCCAAATGCAACTTGATTTGATTCTTAGGCATCCTTCACTAATGCCTTTGACACAACGCTTGGCACCCTTCACTAATGCCTTCATCTTGACACCTTTAGCATCCTTCACTAATGCTTTGATACGGATGATGAGCACCTTTCACTAATGCTTTCATCTTGACACTTTCGGCATTCTTCACTAATGCCTTCAACCCAACATCTATGGAGAAAGGAAGAACTATCAACAAGAGAACCTTAGTAGTCTTGATGATGACGAAGCATGGCAACTCATGGACTTGAGCTTGCACGTCTTCAAGAAGTGGTGATCTCTCCTTTAAGAGGAACCTAGAAGATCACACAAAAAACAAAAGACAAACTACATATATCACTTAGATCTGAGGTTAGAGGGTTAGAATACTTTGGGGAAGTATGTGAGAAGTGGTGAGCTAAAAGGAAAGAAATTGCTCACTATTTATAGAGAAAATTCTCTACTGTTCCCCGGATCCCACAGATCCCTACCACAAGGGATCCGGCTAGCACAAAGCTAGGGATCCGTGGTCCGCTCCTCTTTGCCCATGGGTATTTTTGATTATGGGTCATGGGTCATGGGTTGATCCATGGTTTTCTTTCTAGATACAATGAACTTGGTTAAGTGGTATATATAAAACCATGGGTTATGGGTCAAAACCATTTGCTAGTATTTTACCCATTTAGTATATACTTGTATTTACCCATTTTAGCATACACTTAGTTTTTACCCATTTTAGTATACTTAGTTTAAGTATATGTTTAACCCAATATGTAAACACTAGTTGTTGTACATATGTATCTAAATCATAAAATCACTTATACTTGTTTTAGTGTTTTATGTGACAACTTAATTGTGTTAGAAAACTATTAACTCAAACTATTTACGTATTCTATTTGTTTCGTTAAAATGATTTTACTTTTGTTATCGACAAAACATTAGAAGATCGTAAAATATAAATAAACGTTTTTACGGCTTATTTGTATTAACAATCTCCCCTTTTGTTGATGACAAAACATAAAATTATTTTAAGGAAAAAGCTAAAATTCATAAAATTTGAATTTGTAGTTTTTACTTTCTTCTCCCCCTTTTTGTCGAAACAAAAGTGTTAAAAGAAACTAACACAATTTAAAAAATGTAAAATGTAAAGAGAGCAAGTGACGGGAATGGTACTTGTCTTAACTCCCCCTTGACGAGTCCATCCCTATGTAAGGGCGTCAAGGACATAATGTAAAATAAACTAATTGTGTTTGCAACTAAGTTTGCAAATGGTTCGTCTAAGTGACGAGAACGTGCTCCCCCTTGAATATTGCAATGTTGCAATGGGGTGTCATGAAGTGTAATCCAAAATTGGATTAAGTTGCAAATGATTTTTGCAATGTTGTTTGACACAAAGCTCCCCCTAGCTTTATGGTGTCAATATCTTCATGTGTATTTTGAATAACTACAAAACAAAGGTTAGAAAAACAAGAGTATAGTGCATAATTTCTGGAAATGTGATCCAAGTTAGTAGAAATATAGTTTTCTGTCTCACGGATCCCACGGTTCCCTCCTAGTAGGGATCCGTCTAGGCAATTTTGAGGGATCCGTATAGCTGATGATTAAATTCAGCAATGGTGATGTAACAAGTAATGTTAACATCAAAATGAGATATGTATTCAACCAACAAACATATACTCAATGCAATATGGCAAGTAAACTATCATTCAATAAAACATAAGAGATGATCAACAAATCTCTAAAAACTAAGAGAATGATTTAGCCATATTCTACTAATGCTAATAAGTGACCAAAGCTTAAGAAGCAACAAAGTGCTTAAGTCTAGGGATGAGTAGACTTGTTGATTTGGTCCAATCTTTCAAGAAGATAATTAAACATGAAATGCAACTCATTTCGTATTTCTTGAACAAGTCCTTGGGTGATTAGACAATTAGAGCAATTATTGTCTTGATTAGGAACAGGATGTTTTGAGGAGGTTCTACAAATGATGGTGGAGGTACATTGAGTAATCTAGGATGAGGTTCTACTAGGAATGAGAGTGGTGGTAATGGAAATTCCTCCATATGATCAAGTCCTTGGTGGTTCCTTGTTTCCAACGATGGACTAGTTGGTGATGTAGGTGGTTCCTATTTTAACGAGAAGGTTGGTGAATGAGAAGTTCTCGGTGGTGAATGCTCTAATGAATAGAGAGAGGCTCGGTAAAGGAGTGTAGTCCATGCTCTAGGAATGAAGGTTTAGACGTTTTGCTAGAACTAGGTACATTTGGTTTAGAGCTTGATGATTCCTTTTCTAACCTAAGAGGTTTAATGCTAATTATTGCGGTTCTCTTGGCAATTGTTGATTGGGTTTGTTGAGGTGAGATTCTAGCACTATTATCTCTTACGGATGATGATTCGGTGGATGGGAAGTCCTACTATTCGGTTGAAGAAATTTCATGTACAACACGAGCAAGTTTCTTGGGTGGTTCTTGGTTGGATGAGTTAGCACTATGAGCTTTCCTCATGATGAAATGACTAAGGAAAAGGTTTCTAAATGCCGAGAATTATGTTGTGTTTGATGACTAAGGGATTCTAGGAAGATGACTTATAAAGGGAAGGATCTAGCAAGTGCATTCAAGACTTAAGTCTCTAATATCCTTTGGAATGTGATGATTAGTATGCACAAGGTTGAAGTTCAGAGTTTCACTGATCTAGGAACTCATTTAAGATGAGATGGAGTGTTTGAGTTAGGAAGATGAGTTGAAATGATTGTTTTAGCAATGTTAGACATAAACTGTCATCCGGATCCCACGGTTCCTTCCTCAGAGGGATCCGTCTAGGCTAATCCTAGGGATCCGGCTTTCAGCAGTTATGAAAGAGTGAAAATGATGTTTCTAAGATCTAAGACCTATATCATCTTGAGTGTTTCAGTCCTCCTAAGTGTTTTAAATGAAGGGTGCTTGAGTACTTGAAGGTAATGAGTGATGTGGCTAATGATTGTTATTTATGGAAGGATTTGGAACTTTCAAGAGTACCAATGGATGAGCAAGGATGACACTAAAGATTTAGAGTGTCAATTGAAGCTAAATGATCCTAGAGATCAGGTTGTGTCTTAGGATAGTGTTTTGGAAAATATCCTAGAGGCTTTGAGATGGGAAAACTAGAATTTGATCAACTTTGATCAATTTTGAGGTAAGGATGAATTATGATCAATTTTGCCATAATCGAAAGATTTCTAAAGCTAGATGTGAGGGATCATGTGAGAATGATGAGTGATCATAGAGAGCGGAAGAGTAATGGATTAAAGTGAAAATGATAGATCTACAAGCGTCTTAGAGTGTGATCTAGGTGAGTTGAGTAGGAAAGGATCTATTTAACTTGATAAGGACTTAATTTGCCTTAAGACACTATGTTTAGCTTAGTGTGAGGTGTTCTAAGGACATGATTGAAATACAATGATTGCAATTGCATTTTCTGTTTTCCGGATCCCACGGTTCCCTAAGAGTAGGGATCCGTCAAGCACAAATTTTGGGATCCGTCTATCTGCTAAGCAGAACCTTTACAAAAGGTATGCAATGACTTTGACAATGCATCATATTTCAAGTTTAAGAGGTTCTAACACTAATATATCAAATGAGATCGAGCTCACAAATAACAAAGAGGTTTATCAAACTTAACAAGCACTATTCAAGAAACTCAAAAACCTATTTACGATCTAGATTAGTAAATCATTTGTATTAACAATGGCGTGCAGAGTAGATGATGGTGTTCAAGACAATAGGGTTGTTTTGGCCAACGGAAGCAATGAACTATGTATAGTCATTACGGATGGTGATTAGCATACAATGAACTTCGTCCATGAAGTCATGTAGCTCTTCTGGATCAAAGCAAGATAATCGCTTGATGAGGCAAGTGGTTGTGATTAACTAAAAGAATATTTTATTTTACAACTTGTTTGATTAGTAATCCTAAGAAAATGCAAAGTATTTCCATTGTTAACTTACTTTAGGAAAACATAGGAGTATAAATTTCCCAAGTGAGAGAATGAATATGAGACTGTTACTAGCGGTGCTCAATTATGGCTAAACACGACCATTTTTACGGGTGACTCCACATACCCAACTTCTATCAAGGAAGCAATTCAACCGTTAGGTCAAATTGAGTTTCTAGTGCAATAAGTTCTCCAGTATTCATTCTCAAGTTAGGAAAATTTATATTCCTACAATGGCCTATCGAAGAGTAACAATGATGATACTTTGCTTCATTTAATATTATACTTGAGACAAATAAGGTGACGAAGGCGTCATGTTAAAAATAAGTTTAAAAGTTGTCCATATGGTAAACAACAAAAAATGGTTGGATGAGCTAGTTCAACATATGTTGTTGGAAAGCTTTGAGTTTGGACTTTCGGATATGAACAATTATATTTGCGTTGCAAAATAATTTACTTGAGTATATCGGATGAAATAATCAAGTTGTCAATCCTACTATGAAGCTTGGAGAGCGATCATGAAAAGGAAAATGGGAGAGTACATCATCAACACAAGTGTAGGTTATGATCCGATGTACATTCTTGTTGTTTTTAGAGAATGATACAAGAACAAAGGAAATCATATAAGCACATATGACAAACTCAATCAAAAATCCATTTATTGTGTTATATGTTTTAAACATTTTTCAACCTATATGACTTATCTAAATATCTAAACTAACATTTTCGACACAACTAGATGTTATCCCAAACACTCCTTCAAATAGCACATTGATTAGTAGAATATTACTAAATCGACAAACAAGAGAATGAATAGCAAGGTAAGGAAACCACATATGCTATTCAATCAAACAAGCACAAAAGCTATTTGAGATAAGCAAATAATCAAGTAATGCAACGAAGACAATTTATCATTTAGCATAGCATACGAAAGTTCTTTTCATCACTTTGTGTTAAATATAAACATGTATACCAAGCTTGATTAGTTTCTTTTATATTTATAAATATGATCAAAACCTTAATTTCAATAGAGGACACATTGTTATTCAAAAGCGAAAACATCCGTCTCCAATTAGATCAAAAGTTTGTGCAAAAGTTATGACCGAAAAATGACTTTCTATGATAAATCAATGATTCTGTAAATTATTGTTTTGAATCAGTTTATGAAATCATTTTTAAATGAAAGTAGACTCAAATACCTTTAAAACGATAGGTGGCACGACTTCTAACGACTTACGGTTAAAAAGTTATGAATTTTTGAAATTCAGACAAAAACTGTCTTCTGTACCACGGATCCCTTGCTTGAGGGATCCGTCCAGTGCAACCTGAGGGATCCGCGGATCTGACACATAATTACAAAATGTAACGTTTTGACCGACGAAAAGGTTTAGTATTGTAGACTTTTTAGTGAAGTTATATTACCCATTTTACCTTTATTCAAGCTTGATTAACAAGATATCTAACAACAAAACTTCAAAAAAAATCACTAAAACACTTTTCATATTATGCTTATTATAAGATAGAAGCATATATCACCATTTTGTCCACAAGCAATTTAGCACGTTTTTGAAAAAAAAATGTAACTAAGAAAACATACCTTTGCTATATCCTCTTTTTTATGGTTTTAGAAACCATAGACTCGAAATACTTCATGATTTTCTAAGATACCCCAATCCTTTGCTATATTTCCTTTTTATGGTTTTAGAAACCATAGACGCGAAATACTTCATGATCTTCTAAGATACCCAAATCCTAGTATGAAGACTTCTCTAAGGAAAATGTTAGAATGATCTATCACTATCCAACATATGATGATTTCTAAAAACATGACTTTTTGTTTTAAGAAATTCCCTTCTTTGTAGTTTTCAAACATACACGGATCGTATCAAGTTTTCAAAGTACAATATACAAAAAAACTTGGTAACGAAGCTCTGATACCAATTGTGGAAAACTAGAAGGGGGTTGAATAGTTTTACCAATTTAAAACTCCCTTTTAAATATTTAGACCGACTTATGTCAATCTATTTGGTTGTTTATGTTGGACGTTGATAGATAGATATATAAACGTGTAATGAAATATAAAGAGTAAGAAGCACATCACCACGACACAAGTTATTTATAGTGGTTCGGCTACAAGGACACCTTCCTTTCCCTACTCCACTCCCCGAGTCACCTACTCGAGTTCGTAAGCACTACACCAACTCCTTGTGGCGGAGAAGCCTTCACAACGTCGCTTAACCTTTTTCCGGTACAAAGCTAAATACCGAGTTCTTTCACACCAAGGCGAACCACACCTAACACAACGCCGCCTACCCTTTATACGGTGCTAGGCTAACCACCGAGTTCTTTCACACCTTAGGAGAACTAATCCTTCACAACGTCGCCTACCCTTTATTAGGTACTAGGCTAAGCACCTAGTTCCATTACTATGGAGGAACTACTACCCTTCACGACACGACACCTAATCTCAAGGAGATCTTCTCCTTGTTACAACACCATCAAGGATATCACCATCCTTGTAAATAAACAAATACTTATATGTATAACGATGCACCTCATCGATTATACGACCTAGGCATTCTTCCCAAATGCAACTTGATTTGATTCTTAGGCATCCTTCACTAATGCCTTTGACACAACGCTTGGCACCCTTCACTAATGCCTTCGTCTTGACACCTTTAGCATCCTTCACTAATGCTTTGATACGGATGATGAGCACCTTTCACTAATGCTTTCATCTTGACACTTTCGGCATTCTTCACTAATGCCTTCAACCCAACATCTATGGAGAAAGGAAGAACTATCAACAAGAGAACCTTAGTAGTCTTGATGATGACGAAGCATGGCAACTCATGGACTTGAGCTTGCACGTCTTCAAGAAGTGGTGATATCTCCTTTAAGAGGAACCTAGAAGATCACACAAAAAACAAAAGACAAACTACATAGATCACTTAGATCTGAGGTTAGAGGGTTAGAATACTTTGGGGAAGTATGTGTGAAGTGGTGAGCTAAAAGGAAAGATATGGCTCACTATTTATAGAGAAAATTCTCTACTGTTCCCCGGATCCCACGGATCCCTACCACAAGGGATCCGGCTAGCACAAAGCTAGGGATCCGTGGTGCGCTCCTCTTTCCCCATGGGTATTTTTGGTTATGGGTCATGGGTTATGGGTTGATCCATGGTTTTCTTTCTAGATACAATGAACTTGGTTAAGTGGTATATATAAAACCATGGGTTATGGGTCAAAACCATTTGCTAGTATTTTACCCATTTAGTATATACTTGTATTTACCCATTTTAGCATACACTTAGTTTTTACCCATTTTAGAATACTTAGTTTAAGTATATGTTTAACCCAATATGTAAACACTAGTTGTTGTACATATGTATCTAAATCATAAAATCACTTATACTTGTTTTAGTGTTTTATGTGACAACTTAATTGTGTTAGAAAACTATTAACTCAAACTATTTACGTACTCTATTTGTTTCGTTAAAATGATTTTACTTTTGTTATCGACAAAACATTAGAAGATCGTAAAATATAAATAAACGTTTTTACGGCTTATTTGTATTAACAATGTTTTTCTGTTACAATGTACGTGACATTGTTGGTATTCAAGTGGTTGTTTACGTACCTTTTCTTGATAAATTTTATAATACACACCCAACGAGGTTTGGATTTGCATCTCTTAAAATATTTTCTAACCACCTTACCATTAGGCCTACATTCAAACCAACTTTTATACTTTTTCTTATATAATAAGAGAAAAATATTTCGTGAAAATAAATTCTTTTATTGATAAATACGATAGCTTAATCGCATATTCATCCCTCTTATTGACAAATTAAAAAAAAATGAATTAGTTTTGGCAAACTATTAATAAATTCGGTGGAAGTGTTTGGTAAATAAAATAAATGAAAAAGAGGCATTACCTTGTGAGGTCAGTTATTATTTTAATTTTGGACTTAAGTGTAAATAAACGTAATATTTTCGTTAATTAATAGAATTTACAATCATACATTAAACTTTTAAAAAGTGGCTAATCATAAATCTAATTTTATAGACTTAAGTGTAAAATTCCCAATTTTCGTAACTTCAGAAATTTATATATTTAACAAATACCCAGTCTATTTTTAACTTTTTTTAAAAATAGATGTGATTACTACTACTATTATTATTAAATTAATCGTAATATTAAAAGCTTTGTAAACATAAGCCTTATAAATATCAAGCTGAAGCACGAGTTCTTGAGTTTATGCACAAAATTTATTACAACATATATAAACAATCATATATTCGTTGAATTTAAAATATGTTAAAATATCAAATCAAACTAATCAAGTAATAATATTAAAAAAAAGAAAAAAAAAATTATCATACTTTCAAACGTGAACAAAGATAGTTAAAATATTATAATTTGTAGTCATTGTCCGAGCCTAATTCGCGTTTGATAAACCGTGCATACACGGGTTGGGAAATTAAGATACGGGTAAACTTATTTTAATTTAATTGTTATACCAAAAATATGTAAATACAGGAGTATATAAATAACAAAATGAAACCACGACTTATAAATATACACTTAACAAATATAGTTAACATATAACTATTAGTTGTATTTATAGATTGAATCACGTGCGTCAATATCACAATACAAACATTTAACACGAACAAGTTCTTATATACAAATATAGTAAACTAGCATTTTATTTTATGTCCAATGCCCACATGATTATAAGACGCTTTTATTTAGATATGGACATATCATATGTCTACAATAATCTTTATGTATACACAACAACAAAACACTAATAACAATAATTAAAAACCAAAAGAGCAAAAATATGAATAATGTATTTTGTTGAGTTACAAATATAATGAAAGCAAATGGGGGTGTTTGGTTGGGGCAATTTGAAGGATATTGGAGGCATTTGCATTTTAATTCCCTTCGAATGTCCTGTTTGGTAACTCAAATGGGAGCATTTGAAGTAATTTACAATTCCTCGAATTGCCAAAATGGATAGAATTAGAATGCCTCCAAAAATGAGAATTTCAATTTACTTGAAAAAAATTTATAAACTTTTTTTCTTATTGTTTTTTTATAAACTTTTAAATAGAATATTTATGAATTTTTTTTATAAAATTTTTATATAAATTTTTTATAAACTTTTTTTTATAGATTTTTTATAAACTTTTTTTTTTTTAATTTTTTTATAAACTTTTTTTTATAAATTTCTTATAAATTTTTTATAAACTTTTATAAAGGCAGTGTCCATCACTAGCTGTCTTGTTGTAGCTTTCGATATTGACATTACCTTGAAATTTGATTCAACAAATTTTGGATATTTATACTAACATGACACCTTAAGTGGAGTAATTTGTGTGGACTATAGATAATGCAGACACATGCAGCAACGCCGCAAAATGCACATAGCTTATCCAACTTCTTCGGTTTGATGAAGAAGTTAGATGAGGTGTATGTTTTATGTGATATTGACGCATGTGCCATTATCTCTAGCCCATACAAACTTCACTTGAGGTCAACACAGTACCGGTATCTAAAATGTATTTAAATTAGTTCACGATAATGTCAATAATATATCGAACCAAGAATACTGTGAATATGGCAAGCTACATGATCAATACGGTGAATACTGAAAAAACACACATGCCAAGAATCGATCGCTAGTCATCGTATACCATAACTATCTTCACAACTGAAGGTGAGCTAGCGTCCATCACTAGTTAATAAAGCTGTCTTGTAGTAGCTTTCAATATTCACCATCTTGAGTCACATATCTACCCTAATCTTTATTCAATTTATCATTGAAATTACCTTGAATTGATTTATGCAACAAATTTTGGACATCATTCCTACTGACATGCCACCCTAAGTGGAATTTGTATGGACTATAGATGATGGCACATGCAGCAGCTTCGCAAAATGCACATAGCTTATCCAACTTCTTCGGTTTGATGAAGAAGTTAGATGAGGTATATTTTGTGATGTTGACGCATGTGCCATAATCTATAGCCCGAACAAACTTCAGTTGAGGTCACCTCCGTACTGGTGCCCAAGAAGTGTTTAAATCAGTTCACGATAATGTCAATGATAGATCAAACCAAGAATACGTGAATATGTAAATCTGCATTACTACGATGAATATTGAAAGCTACGTCAAGACAACTTAGGTGACTGGTGATGGGCGCAACCATTAAGTTGTGTGAAGGTCTCTATGGCTTGTTTCTTTTTTTTTCTGGATTAAGTGGGTGGTCCATTTCTGTTAGTGGGTCTTAATGGGGAGGGGGACTTTTAGCTTTCTCTCTCCATATAGACCATTTAACAGAAAAAGAAACACATTATATGTGTGGCCCCACCACTATCTCCCCATTAAGACTCATTAACATAAAAAAGAAACACCCCCATAACTGGTAGTTATAAGGGCTATTTTCGGAAGTGTTGCAAAGTTCATGAGTTATGTTTGTAGTCAAGAGAATATGTTCCTTTGAATTTGTTTCAAAGCATAATACTATATTTGGGCCCCTCGTAGGGTTGACAAGATGTTTGTATGGCCATACCCAAGATCTATCTGGAATACGTTCAGATGATTTGGTAATCTTGTTCAGTCAAATACAACGAGAACAATGCTAACTTATGAAATGACTTGATCCATATTCATAGTTAATGTAGTATTAGTAACAAAAGGATAAGTAAAAATGATGAATCATTAAATGGTTTTTTCCAGGAGACCATACTCGATTTGATCTGGGGGCATTGGCGTGTGAAAGCTAGACTAACTGATGTTATTACTATATTTAGTAATATCCAATGGGAGCTGAAGGTTTTATGGATATTTAAATAATAGTATGTTCGGATTCGAACTCGAGACTTCGGGATTGCACACATTACGTATGAGAATTGATGTAAACAATTAATATAAATAAAACGTTATTATTATTAATTGTTAGTCACGAAATAAAACATAACGATAGTTAATATTTAACGAGGTTTTGACTAACGGTCGTTAAATGTAAACTACGAGGACTAGAGATGAAATTAGATGACAAGAAGGATCCGGAATCCCTTTGGGATTGGGTGGCCGGTCGCGGGCTTCTCAAACCAAGGAGGTGGGATTTCTTGGTCACCAAGTTTTGAGAATGTATATATACAAACCCTTGTATTCATTCTTAAACTAATCTTGGATCACCAATAACCTAATTTCTCCTCTCCTTTCCTCCCTCTTTGCTTGGCCGATCGGTGTGCCCCCCATCCCCTTGGGATCGATTTTTCCAAGTCAAAGAAACAAGTGTTTGGTTTTATTTGTGATTCAAGGAACTAGCTTTTCACATCAAATCGCTAATAGTACGTGTGTACAAGAACGAAGGACAAGCACGCTTGAGCTTGTAATCTTGGTGGTCGACTTTTGTGTGGGTCGAATTTAATAAACCCTAAAGTTAGGGTTTTGGGTTTTAGTTCTTGTTCAATTACCGTTTGATTCTTGAATTGCTAAAAGGTACGCGTTTTCTTATTCGGTTAATTACTTATATATATTATTCCTATTTACTTCCGCTGCATGCTTTGATGATGTTTACTTGTTTTTATAATTGTTATGATTAGTAAAACCCAACAAAAGCTACGTCAAGACAACTTAGGTGACCGGTGATGGGCGCAACCATTAAGTTGTGTGAAGGTCTCTATGACTAGGATGACAAGGGCTTTCTTTTTTGTCATCTGTTATTGTTTATGATTGTGATATATAAGAAATATTCATTTCCTCCTTGGCATGGCAAAGGTTAAGTCATGGTGGATACTTGTCTATGGCTTAGCTTTCTTGGTTTTTCGACTGTTGATCATTAGAGTTTTTAAGTAGATAAGAATGTTAACTTGGAACCAAGAAAGTCGCAGACAAGCTTCCAGCATTGCTTTGCTTCACTAGCATAACCCTTATTACCCCCAAGGACATAGTGAAGGTTTTGATTGCATAATGAAATGGAAAACAATGATAACCACCCGCAAGAAAAAAGAGACATGTTTTTGTGATGTTTAGCGTGTGCCATCATTCATAACCCATACAAACCTCCATATGAGGTGTGACCCAAATTTACTTGTGGCCAAAATGTGTTAAATCAACTCATTTTGGACACCTATATTGTTGGGCCACAACTCAAGAGTTTTTTACGATAATAAATGTAACACGAGACGTTTGTTAAAAAGTAAATATAAAGATGAGAAAGATGACTAAACGACGATAAAGAAAAAAATATAAAACATACGACTATTACGTTTAAAATATTAAGGTAGTTAATAGGGCATAGCGCTTAGCTTAAATTAAGTGATTGTAAAATTAAAAAAACATATGATCGATTTGTATCATGTCAAATAAATAATGACCACATTAATTTGTAGTTTTTATCATTTGTACTATAGGGATAACTTGGCTACAATTTTTGTAGCCAATTAGCTACAATCCTTCATAAAAATACACAAACAAAAAAACAGGGACTCACAAAAAAGAATCAGGGACCTACAAAAATAGACATGGACCCACAGTTTTTAGCACAAAATTGTAGCTAATATATTCCCTTGTACTATTTAGTTATTAGTTGTATTTTTCATGTATGATGTGTTTTATTACTTACATTAAGAGTAAGTGTTTAAATTAGTTAGTAGTTTTCATTATTTGTACAATTTGTTTATTAATTGTCATTTTCATGTATGTGGTGTTTTATTATAATTATAAATTTTTTTATTTATCATCCAAAACGACGCCGTATGCTACAGTTGTGCTACAGTAGCGACCCGACAATTTGTGAGTGCACTAACAGTGTAGGTTTGTCGTTTCACGTTTTGTAAAAAGTCGTTTTTTGCTCTTTCCGGGTTGAGAAACCCGAGTAGACTGACCCAATTTTTGTTTGACCCGCACCAAATAGTTTTACATATATCCGGTGGGTGGTGTTGGTTTCCACCACTTTCCAGAACAATCTCAACACTCACAAACACTCACACAAAGAAGATGCAGGGAAGATCATACTTTTCACTTCAATTATTTACTGGTGCAATGAAATATATTTTACCACTAACCATTTGTAACTTTCTACAGGGAACGGGTGGTGGTACTGACACATGGCGATGTCATCAAAGCACTCCTCCAGCGGGAAGCTTCTAAAGGAAATGGGCGTACCACATTTAATCGATAACGGCAAATGGATTATCAAGTGAGGATAGATTTAATTCATCTTTGTTGGAATCACTCCTAAACCTTAATCAAGTGTTAGTGATTAACATGTAATAGTTAGCTTATTATGGCCTTTATGTTTGTTATTAGCCTTAGGCTTATGTAGAAGGCCCATAAGCCTAGGCCTAGTCCAATAAGGAAAAGGATGGGAACTAGGAGTGTTGCCCTAGCTTCCCTCATATAAATACCCCTTGTTAACCTTCATTTGAAGGTTGGTTGTTCAATGCATTTCTCATTCACTCTATACGCTTAACCTTTCTCATTTTATACGTGCGTGTTTGTGTGTGTGTTGTTCATCCGCCTCTCTTCTCTTCTCTATTTCTTTCTATGTTGCTTGTGTTGTAAAACTAGTGACCTATCAGTGGTATCAATCGCCTAATAGTTGGGTGAACGTATTGTTTGAAGTGAGTTTTGGTCTCACGCTTAACTTACGGTTCATAACTTTGGCTTGCTTAAAAACGCATTTTTTACACTTTTTATTCCAAGATTCTTGTACTTTCAATGTTATAAGGTGTTAAACTTACTGTTTTTGGCAAAAAGTTTTGGACTTTATGCGTGGATCATTGTTTTTCAACTAGTTTTTAAACAAGGGTGTAAACCTACGCGTAACCGTCTTGAGCGCTTTGGATCATCAAGTTTCACACTTTTGTGTCATTTTGGTGTTATTGAAGCTATTTCATCACACAAAAACTGGTTTAGAAACATCTTTGGGCAAAATCATTTTTACGAGTAAGCTATGCGTAACTAAAACCCTATTTTTACGCTTAACTTTATCCTTGGTTTGATCTTCAGTTTCGTGGTTTACTCCGTGGTTTCTTGCTTGGATAAGCCTGAAAACACGTCGACTTTGGATATCTTTTGCACTGTGATAGTGTAAAAGATCATTTGGGATAAACCCCCAAACTTACGCATAAGCATAAAGCTTACGCGTAGAAATCCTACGCATAAGATTCATCTTACGCCTAAGCCGTGTCTTACGCATAAGGTAATCCTACGCCTAACTTTCTACGCCTAACTTTGTGTCTACGCAAAACTTTAGTGCCTTTACCCTACTTACGCGTAAGCTAAATCTACGCATAACTCTTAATTGTTACCCGTAACTTTGGTGTTTTTACGCATAAGTCCTACTTGGTTTATTGTGATTTCTACGCCTAAGGATACTTCATCAACAAAGGTTCATTCGACTACAAAGATCCATTTTTTACCAACACAAGTTTTCAACATGTCACAACCACCATACTCTACTATTTCCCTTACACTTATTCTCAACGTCAACAACAACAACTAACTCCACAACATCAACAATGGAATCAACAACAAGCAATTTATCAACAACAATTTAATCAACAACATACTCCACAACTTGCCGCAATTCCACAACCTCAAATGGTTCAACCACCACCAAGTCTTCAAGTTCAACCATACACAAATGACTTCAATCAACATCCATCAAGGAACACTATGAAGGAACCCACTTGGTTTGCAAAGATGTGTGAAGCTTTAAGCAGCCAACAATCAATTCATGAGGTTGGATCACTTGATAGACCTCCAATGCTCACTCCAGGAAACTACGATCAATGGGTGATTAGGTTCTTTAAGTTTTGTGATCTGAAGAAGCCACATGGAAAGTTCTTAAAGAAGGTTATCTTGGAAGGTCCATTTCAAATGCCAACTGTCATTGTACCCGGAGATCCAAATGCTAATCCACCAAGAGATGAACAATCAAACATTGCTACTGTTGCAGACCTAAATGCAGAGGAACTTCTACACTATGAAGGTGATGAGCTTGCAATGCAATATATCCTTTTAGGATTACCTAACCCAATTCTTCGAAGTGTTGATGCTCAAAAGGCTGCAAAGGAAATGTGGGAACATATTCATCTTCTTATGGAAGGATCTGCACTCAATCAGGAGGACATGGAATCCAAAATTTACTTGGCTTATGAACACTTCATGATTGAACCTAGAGAGACACTAGAGTCTTATCATCATCGATTCTCAGACATCATAAATGATTTGGATAAACACAACATCATCATGCCAAGAATTGCCGTTAATACTAAGTTCCTGAGTAGTCTTGGTCCTGAATGGGAGAAGTATGTCATTTTTCTCCGTCAAACGAAGAACATGCATCATTCTACATACGGATTGTTGTATGATTACTTGAAGCCTCATGAAAAGGAAGTTGATCGAGAAAGGATTCTCCGTGCTCAAATTGCTTCACCTTCACAACCGGAAAATCAACAACTTTCTTTATATGCTCAAAAGCGTTATTCTCCTCAACCGGCAACTCAACCACCGCTACAATCACACCATATGATCCTTCACTACCTCAATCTCAACAAACTCAATTGGTTCCATACAACAACAACAATGCTCAAGCACTTGTCAGTGAAGCTAATGAGGAATCGATCCGTTCGAGTATTGCAACAAGGATTTGCTATGATTGCTAATGCTTTTAGCCGTTATACCAACAAATCCAACAATCGTATTCGTTCCTCATCTAACACAAGGAATCAAGCTGTTGTGAACAATGGGCGAGTTGAAGTTCAGAATCGTGGTTATGGTCGTCGGATGGGCGGTGGTCAAGGGTTTAATGTTGTGGGTAGGAATAACAATAGAGCTCCAGTGGTGGAACAGGGAAATGCTCAGCATAGGTTGAATGGTCTTCGATGCTACAACTGCAATGAGAAGGGACATCTGGCTAATGCATGCCCATAGCCGAGGACAAGGGCGTGCTTATCACAAAGAGGCTCTTCTTTTGGCTCTTAAGGATGAAGCTGGTGGAACTCTCACGGACAAAGAACAGAGCTTTATGGCAAATGCAGACTCGGATGATGATATGGAGGACTTGCGGGCCAATGCATTTGTTATGTTGATGGCTAATATGCATGAGTTACACATGAGTGACACAGGCCCGGTGTATGACACGATGGCTTGTCTCGGTACCGAACAAACCATATTCATCTCTGATCTAATATCTCCGCCAACATCTGAATCCGGCAAGGCTCAGAATATTCAAAATGAATCGTCCACATCTCATTCCGACGATTTTCAACTAGACCCCGTAGTTATATTTGACGATCAAGATGACCAAATGGTTTCCCTTGATAATCAAATTGACTCCGTGTTTATACTTGAGGATCTCAAGTAATGATCATGTTGTGACTCACGTTGAACACGCCGAACTTTTGCCTCATCCCGATTTTGCTCGTTTAATACAAGACCAACAAACCATAGTGGAAGAATGTCATACAATTAATCGGGACTTGAAAAGTAAAAATGCACTGTTAACCAAGGATTTTGAATGTTTACAAAAGCAACTCAACTTTTCAAAACTCAAGAAAAACGTGAAAAAGGTTTTGAAGCAGCCTTTGCCAAATCTCATCAAAACGAACAATATTTAGAGAGCAGATCGTGATCTAGCCGCTTCGAAGAATGCTTTGTTATGCGAAATAGAACAAGCTGAAACATGAACATAAAAAGCAAATTAGCGCTCTCACCTTGGAAAATCAAAAAGCTAAAAGGCGAGTTGTTAACTTGTCAAAAACAGTTCTCTGCATACAAAAAGCATTCAACGAAGCGAATAGATGATCATCTTGAAGAAATCATCGGCTTGCAAAACAAACTTAAAGAGTTTAAAACTGTTGTTTACAAACATGGTGAGTCGGTCACAACTATTGAAAAGTTTACTTTAAAACCAAATCCAAATGGATATGGACCAAATCTTGCTGATTACAAACCTAAGCTTTCAACAAAAACATTCAAACCAAATCACGAAGTTTCGGTCAGAATATAAAATTGATGAATTTGTTATGAGTGTTGTTGAATATCATCGTCAAGAGGAATTAGATGCAGAAGGCGAGAGTCGATCAAAATTAGAAAATGTTGTTTACAACAAACCTTTTAACTATTCAAAAGCGGTCACTTTCGTCACACCAGCGGATTCTTCTAACACACCAAGGATTATCATAAAACATCGAGTCTTCTAATGTTAATCCCAAACCAGATTATGCACAAACTTATGGTCCTTTACCTTCCATCAGTGAAGTAAACTCAAAACCCGAAAATCGCAAAATTCTTCGATATTTTGACCTTTTCATGGCTGACCTCAAAACTTTACAACATGAGATAGAATATCATTCCGAAATCAAAGTTCAACATTTTCAATCGCCTCTAGCGCGAGAACAAAGAGATATTTTTTAGAAAAATCTTTTACCAAATGTTAAAAATTTGAAAAGTTGTGCATTGTCTTGGGAAAGGGACTTTCATAAGGAACTTGGGTTAATGAAGGTCATTTTAGAAAAGCGAAACATCTATTTCTAATACTAAGCGTAAAAAGAAACTGTTGAGAAAAGATGTTGATCGACTCTTGGAAGATGTCATCTGTGCCGATGTCCATAATGTTGTGTTATTGAATTCTTTGTCATATGAATTTGATTATATCTCTGTGACACTTTGTTGATTATGTGGTAAATGTTGAGAACGTGATAATGTGCTTGGTCGAGTCCTTAAAAGTTGAAAATAAAGCGATTGTCAAGCGAACTTTCAAATGCAATACGTCGTCTTAATTGGTGTCAAAAAGATATTCACGATCAACAACTTGCTTAACAACACAAAATCGCCCGATTCGTGCAAAATCTTGATCCTAAAATTGAGCAACTGGATGATCAAAGCGTGTCTTTTAAGTGTCAAATCTCAAAATATGAACAAGAACTTGTAAAAGTTAAAAGGAATATGGTGTCATATTTGATTTACTCAAAAAGACTTCGTGATGAAGCATCAAATGAACTTGATCATTATCTTGCACACACTAAAGAAGTTATGCATTTTGGTGGAAATATTCGGTCTGAAAATCAAGATCGATTCACACTATCCTCAAGTTAAGAGAAATGTTAGGAAAGTATGAACAACTTCGCCTCATATTAAGAGAATAGCCCCGGTAACACTTAGTAATCATGAACCTAGAATCCCTACTGCCAAATCACAAGTTGCTAACGTGCTTCCTTCTACTAAAGCAGGAATAGTTCGTCTTTTCCAAGCGTTCGCACTTCACGACCTAGGAGCACTACATCGAAGAATAGGAAGTTGCGACCTAAGAAAAGATCAATAAGGAATGCTAAAGTAGAAGAACACCCTAGGACTATGAATAAGACTCACGTTGCTTCCACTATAGATATTGCGTCCGGCAAATGTAATAGAAATAGTGATGTAACGAATGCTAAACCATTAAGCACTTTTGATATTGATCGATGCACCTTGTGTTATTTGTCGTAAAAGTATGAATTCCGATTGTCATGATAAATGTGTTGCTAAAGCTATCATCTCTCGTTTAAGGAATCCTAAGAACCGAATACCTCTAGGCCCACTAATCTTTCTAAGTCTGTGCTTGGTAGACCGCCCTCTTTAGATTCTATAAAAGCGCATTGCTGTCCCTATAGCTCCGGTTTCACCTCCTAGGAATGTAGTACCACCTAGTGCATTCACTAAGACTAAAGCAAATACTAGTTGGAGATGGCAGAAATGGATATATAACACACTAGGATTTAAATGGATACCTAAAGCTATTGATGTGTATATGTCTACTATACCGCTCGGAACCCTCTAACATTTCGGGTTCCACATCTACTACTATTCCATCTGTGTTGTCTATGTGTAATGCGGTGACTGAGATCATTCTGGATTGTTGATAGCGGATGTTCCCGACACATGACAGGCAACCTTAAAGTGTTATCAAACTTTGTTGCAAAGTTCATTGGCCTTTGTCGAGTTCGGGAATGATCACTTAGCAGCTATCATGGGCTACGGAGACTATATCAATGGGAACATCGAAATCAGCAGGGTTTATTATGTGGAAGGCCTCGGTCATAATCTGTTTTCAGTAGGTGGATTGTGATGGAGATTTGGAGGTTGCTTTCTGGGAGAAAACTTGTTTCATTCTTGATCTACAAGGAAAGCGACCTTATGCGGCTCGCGTAATTCAAGTCTTTACACTATCTCTATGCAAGACATGGTTGCTTCATCTCCCATTTGCTTACTTTCAAAGGCAACATCAACAAAATCATGGCTATGGCACGTCGTCTCTCACATCTAAACTTTCAAACCATCACCAACCTTGCTCGACACAAACTAGTTGAAGGACTCCCACGATTTCGGTATTCTAAAGATCACCTTTGCTCGGCTTGTGAACAAGGGAAAAGCACTCGTGCTCATTTTCCTTCAAAGGTGGAACACAGCTCTCGACATGTGCTTCATCTTCTTCACATGGATTTGTGTGGCCCGATGCGCGTGCAAGCGATCAATGGCAAACGCTACATCTTAGTAATTGTTGATGACTATTCACGTTGGACTTGGGTCTACTTTCTTTGAAGCAAAGATCAAGCTCCACAGATGATCATCACCTTTCTCAAGAAAATACAAGTTCGACTCGAAACACCGTTCCACAAATCGAGCAGAGCGAGGCGAATTTGTTAACCAAACTCTTCGTGAATTTTATGAGAAAGTGGGAATTGACATCGGACATCTATTGCATGCACACCGAACAAAGCGGTGTTGTTGAAAGCGAAACCGAGCGTTAGTGGAAGCTGCAAGAACAATGTTAATTAATGCTAAACTTCCAGATTACTTGTGGGGAAGCGTATCTCTTGCATGCTATACTCAAAACCGTTCTATGATTACAAAAGCCACAACAAAACACCTTCGAGCTTGTCCACACAGAAAACCGAATCTCAAACACTTTCATGTATTTGGATCTCTTTGCTATCCGAATAATGATCGTGATGACTTTGGAAAGCTCAAAGCCGACATTGGAGTCTTTATAGGATATTGTGATAATTCTAAAGGTTTTCGAATCTGGAATCGTTGAACAAAGGAGGTTATGGAAACGATTCATGCTCATTTTGATGAACTTACGGAGATGGCTTATGAGTATAACAGCTTGGAACCGGTCACAACCGCTTAAACTTCCCCAAACCCCATCATCAGTGAACAAAGCCCCCGACTCACTTCGTCAACAAATGGAAAGGTTATTTGCTCCATTGTTGGTGACGATATTGATGAGCGTGCTCGGGTGTATCATTTGTTTTTGCTCAACACGATACTACTCTTATACCTAATACACCTGCTACAACAACTACGGTTGAAGAAGCACCACCAGTTGACTCTACAACAACAGTTGAACAAACCGCTTCCAACAATGATGAACCGGCTGATGATGTTCTTAATAATTTAACCCCACCTGCAGATTTTGATCCAAATGCGTTCTTTAACCCGTTTGCTAATGAGACTGCTGCACCAGATGTCGCGGAATCTTCAACAAGCCATTTGAATCCTCAAAATCTGCACAATGTATACCAACATCAACCCTCCACACATAGATGGACAAAAGACCATCCTCTGAAAAATATTATTGACAACCCGAATCAACCAGTCTTCACACAGACGGTGAACATTGCATTTATGCACTCACTATCTGCCAAACTGAACCTAAAAACCTTAAGGAAGCAATGACAAAAGATAACTGGATTGAATCCATGCAAGAAGAACTCAACCAATTCTAACGTCTTGAAGTATGGGGCTGGTTGAAAGACCAACCGGGGTCTTCGTCATTGGTCTTAAATGGATTTGGAAAAACAAATTGGATCTTTGAAGGGAATGTTATCGAAATAAGTCACGACTAGTGGCTAAGGGTTATCGTCAGGAAGAGGGTATTGACTTTGAAGAATCATTTGCTCCGGTTGCTCGTCTTGAGGCTGTTAGGATTTTTCTGGCATTTGCGGCTCACATGAACATCACGGTCTTTCGGATGGATGTAAAAACTGCTTTTCTCAATGGACAACTTAAAGCGGTTTATGTTAGTCACCGAGAAGGATTCATTGATCGAGTTCCCTAATCATGTCTACAAAGCTGAAGAAAGCTCTCTACGGTCTCAAACAAGCCCCTCGGGCATGGTATGATAAGCTATCATCTTTCCTCATTGCCAATAATTTTACCAAAGGTTCGGTTGACCCAACTTTTTTCATACAATATCACGGGGAACATATTTTAATTGTTCAAATTTATGTGGATGACATCATTTTGGGTCAACTCATAAAAAGTACTCAATCGCTTTTGCAAAACTAATGAAGAAACATTTTGAAATGTCCATGATGGGTGAACTTACGTTCTTTCTAGGACTGCAAGTTCATCAATCACCTCGTGGTATTTTATTGAGTCGGTCAAATATGCCCTTGAATTGTTACAAATTTGGAATGCAAAACTGTGACACCTATGCCACACCAATGGCTCATACCAAGAAGCTAGGCGCTGATTTACATGGGAAATTGGTGGACCCTACAAAATACCGAAGTATTATTGGGTATCTCATGTATCTAAAGCTAGCGAGACGATATTGTCTTTCTGTATATCTTTGCTCCGTTATCGGTCGCGACCAAGCTGAAACCCACCTCTCTAAGGCTAAAAGAATCCTCCGATACATCAAGGGAACCATTAATTTAGGGATATGGTATCCGAAGGATTACGGTTTTGAACTAATCGCTTTTTGACGGGGCCACGCGGATGCTTAGATTCACGGAAAAGTACTTGGGGAGCGTTACAATTTCTTGGTGACAAAGCTGGTGTCATGGCAATCGAAGAAGCAGGATTGTACATCGCTATCCTCAACCGAAGCAGAATATGTAGCCATGTCGGTGTGTTGTGCTCAAGTCATTTGGATGAGAACACAACTCAAAGACTCTGGTTACGTATTTGAGAATCTCGATGTCTGCGACAATCAGTGCTATTGCGATCTCGTGCAACTCGGTTCAACACTCGAAATCAAAGCACATCGATCTTCGATATCATTTCATCAAGGATCGCGTGGAGCAGTGCAGTTGAATTATACTTTGTGGAGTGCGAGAATACCAATTGGCGAGATCTACTCACCAAAGCCTTGCCTCTCGCTAGGTTTAATGAGTTGGTCCACTGGATTGGTATGAGGTGTTTGACTCAAGAGGAAGTGGATGACCTCCTAAAACAGTCTTAAAAACCTGTCAAACACCAAAATCTCTTTTGTAAATTCTTTTTTAAAAACAAAATACAAAAATATAAAACCTGATAAAACAACAAAAATATTCTTCTTTCTAGTTTTTTTCTTTCAACATTGCAAGTACATTTCTTCCGTCAACACTATAATCTTTCAAAATTCAGTATTTTTCGATCAAGTGTTGAGGGGGAGAAAATAAACACTTAACTGTTTCAAAACATCCGTGTACTTGCATGTTATCATATTCTGGTTATTTCTTTTATCAATGGTGGTAAATTTACTGGTTCAACTGACACTCCTCGGACTACAATTTATAACCTTTCATTATTTTCTTAAGTAAAGGGGGAGTGTCGTCAAGTTTCTTTCTTAAAATATTTCGTTTGGTAACTAAAATGGAAGTTAAATGGCTTTGGTTGAAAAAGGAAAAGGTGCAGGGACCAAAACTGTCAAAATGTGAAAGTCATTTTAATAAAAATACCCCACCTAACTTTTCACTTCACATTTAATACTCAAACCAATCTTCATCCTACGCTTAATAATCGTTCAAGAAATCTGTGTTTTGGATCATCAATTTGTAAGTGTTTTTGTGCTTATAACAAGTTTTTAAACAATGGTTTTGAATCTTTCATGAATCCAACGGTTTAATCTTGAGATATTGTGACTTTTGTGGTTTACGCGTAAGCACAAGAACACACAATCATTGGTGTGTGTTTGTGGTTAAAACAAGTGTGCCAAAACCTTTAAATAACTTCAATGATACTTGGTTTATCCTCAAAATCCACCCAGAAACACGAATTGATTGTTTTTCAAAATTAGGGTTCATGCGTTGATTTGGGTGTTTTCAAATGAGAACGTTTTTGGTGATAAAGATAGTTGTATAAGGTTGTATTCAAGTTGAATTGAGCATATTTAAACCCAGATTTCACCCAGAAACACTAATGTTTCATAAATTGAAAATTAGGGTTCTAGTTCATACGAATTGGGTATTTTTGATTCTTGACATTTTTGATATTAAAACTTGGATAAACATACTCTATATGCTTCTTAAAACTCCCAGAAACACTTTGGTGCATATCCTATGGCTAGAAATCATATGCGTAATTCATGAACCTTAGGGTTTTGACTTACGCGTATGACTTTCTACGCGTAACAGTTTAACATGCTTTCATGCCACGATCTGTTTTAGAATGAATGTATAAGTCAAAATTGATGTTGTGATGATTTTATTTCAGGCTTGCTACGCATAAAACTCATAATCAAGGTCATTGAAACTCTACGCATAAGGATTACCTTACGGCGTAGAAAGTTATCGCGTAAGAGAAATCTTACGTGTAGGCTGCAGCGTAAGGTTCTACAAGGGACTACTGCGTATCACGTGAAGGATATGCGTGCTTGATGACTCTACGCATAAGGTCTACTCTTACGAGTAAGCCTTACGCGTAAGCTCTACGCATAAGGTCCCCTTTTCCTACGCGTAATATTTCTTACGGCGTAAGTAAGGATCCTACGCATAAGCTTGCGTCTACGCGTATACTTCTCCTGTTTACGCATAAGCTACCATTTCTACGCATAAGCCTTGATCAAACCTTCATTATGAATTGTTACGCATGCAAACTTGTAAATAAATAAATCATAAGCGTCCGCGAAACCAATAATGTCACTAATAAGCTTAAACGTTCAACATGTTGTGATTAATAAGTGATAACATAAACTTTAAAATTTAAAGTTAACTAACTCACGAAACTTTTCACGACGTCATTGGACTATTAGACATACAAGTGATCTTGGACTCGTAACAACCATTGACTTTATACGTTCAATAATTAGACATTATAACCTTCTGTTGACTAACATTATGTCTTTCGATATGTTGGTTCTTTTGGCTAATGTTATTTCAGATCACGACATGGTTGCTCAAATGAATGTGGATGCACCTGATGTTCTCACAATTGCCGATATCTTCCCTAATGGCTATCCGAGAAAGATTGGAAAGAACAATCTAAGAGTTGACTTTGAAACTCTCTCATGCTCAAAGTCTTCTTGCTTGATTGCTGTGGATGTTCTAAAGAATCATCCGTACCAGAACATGCTCTCACACTCTGCTCTTGTTCAAGAGATCTACATTCAACAATTACGGAATTCAATGCAAAGGATCAAAGGTGAAAGTGCGGTGACAGTGACACTCAATCACAAACAAATCACCATCACACAAGCGGATCTACGGGTGTTCTTCTAATTCTGAAATCGAGCCAACCGACTTCTATGCCACGCCTCTTGAAGAGACAATTCGAAATTCACGATTGATATTGGCTATGATGAAGCTTCAGGAATAATTACTAAGCACTCTCATGTGGAGCTTAAGAACATTCCTCAACCATGGAGAACCCTCTACATCATCATTACCAAATCTATCTCGGTGCGTGATAGTGGTTATGAGCATCTCAAGCTCATGGAACTACAAATCTTCTGGTCATTAATCAACAAAAAGGACATCGAAATTGAAGCCTTGTTATGGGAAGACATGATGTCATTTTCAAAAACTTGGCTCAAAGATTCCCTATGTCGGATACACAACTGTTGATCCAAAGAGCACTTGGACTTCATCCCGATGTTCCCCAAAGGCTCAATGACCGGACAATCATGATATGTTGGTGAGCCTACCCTATCGGTCGAGAATGGAATCGTCAACAAAAAGCGAGGGTCTTTGTGTTACGATCACCTTCGACTAATGAAATCAAAAGCTCGAGACATACAAAAGGTATCTGGTAGCGATAGAAGGCAAAGTTGGTCATCTCGATGAGAAGTCTTACGGTACACCTATAAGGAAAACCGAGGAAGAGGAAGTGCGAGGAAGTCTTTGCAAGCTCTAAGAGTCAGAGGATGTTCCCCGAAGGAATCCTCCACGAAGAGGGCAGTTCCGCCAAGGAAGTTGTTCCTATTCCGTATCTAAGCTGAACCGCAAAGAAAGCTAGCGGCGAGGACTCGAGGGTCTTGAATCAGATGAAGAGACTTTCTACTCGAAGCTGAAGATGAAACTACAACGACATCTAAACCTCCTAGTCCTCCGGTAATCAAGGAAAAGGAAGACTCCGGTACTTGTGCCGTATGAAGAAAGCTCAAGCTCGGATGAAGAGCAGCTGGATAAATCATAAAGGAAGAAGTTCAAATTCGTGAGACTTCAACACGTCGCACAACAATTTGCAAAAGAACAAATGGGTGGCCAGGAGGTCGGTGGTGGAGCTCAACCTTCACCGGATCGATGCGGTTAATCAACCCGATAAGGGATGCGGTGCCACCACTTTGGTACAACAACAAACGTGTGGAGGACACTCTTGAAGAACGAGAATCTGAGAAGTTAGAAAGTAAAAGCGATGAAGAAGGCTGCGGCCAAAGCCAAAGGCGATGAACAAGCTAAGTCTAGAAATGAAGAAGATGTTGAGTATGATACGTTTCTTCTAGATAGTCCTACACGGTCAAAGGAAGAAACTTCTGAGCCACCAAAGGACCCGGACTCTCCTCACATCTCATCATCATCAGATTCATCTTCTCACTCTTCACCACCACCATCAAAGAAATCAACCAAATCATCATCGGATCGAAAAAGCCAACTCCATCTTGGATCTCTCAATCAAAGAATCGAATCGTTACAAGTGTCAAAAGTCAGAAAGAAAGACATGCTCAATAGAAAGCTGAATTTCATTCTTGTCAGGATAACTTATCTTCACGATGAGACGGACAAGATGAAAGTCGAAAGGGAGTATGTATAAAAGCTTATAAAGGATGATCTTCAAGGAAGCATGGGCGAGATGATTAAAGGATACTCTCACAAGTTCCTAATGGAGGTCGTTCCAAAGCGGCGAAGGAGATGTATACCGGAACAACTTTATCCGAATCTCTTACATTTAGCCAAGCAAGCAATGAAATCAACTCCGATGAATTTGAGCATCAATCCAGTTGAAACTACAATCTTCTCGGATGATGAATTGGTGAACCGGCTAGTAGCCCAAATGTCAAAGCGCTACGCAATGTTTGCCTCCCACGAAGCTAAGTTGTTTGAAGCATTGTTGGAATACCAACTCAAGTCATCATTCAGAGAAGAAGCTGTAAGGCCTAAGCGTTCAAGAGATGACGAAGACAAAGATCAAGATAAGGATAAGGAGCCTAAGCGTACAAAAAGTATGGTGAATCATCTTCCATTCGATTACTCGATGCAACCTCCACCCCAAAGGACTCGGCTCAACAAAGATCCCCTCCTCCCTCTTCTACAGATAAACCTCAGGATTTTGAGACACCACCCCAGACTTCGAAAACCGGTGACCACTTTGAGTATACGGGTGGTGACGATGAAGAATACCATGAGCCCCAACAACGACCCGCCTCTCCGAGAAAGTCGAAACCGGAACCCTCATCTAGGCCTAAGAAGAGAAAAAGAAGCCCAAGGTGGCGTCCTATCATGGCTAGATGAAGATACAACAGAGGAATTTGAATGGTTTTCTACACTTGTTAATTCCACTCCCTACCCTGCTGAAGGTCAAGATCGGTAGATGGTAATACATTGGAGCATGCTAAATTATGCAAGAAAAATTCCGAGTAAAGAAGATGGCGAAATCGAGTTGAAGCGAATCAAGAATGAAGCTTTTCAAATGTTCAAAGATAGCTCAGAAAGTGCCATTGAGGTCGAATATCACCTTGAAAACATTTCTCGAGCTATGTCTAACAACATGGATTGGCTCAACCCAGAAGCAAACATCGACTTTACAAAGCGGGACAACCCTCCATATTACACCGACTGGTCTAAACCACTACCAACAATCGGCCAACCAAATGAGCCTCAAATTCCATTCCGATATTTCTTCAACAAAGACTTGGAGTTTCTTCTACACGGTGGCGATGGTTCTAGGAAATACGCTACATCTTTGACACTTTCATTCCGGCGCAATATACTCTAGCGCATAGCTATCGAGGAAAGATCTAACCACTTGTTCTCCAACACGGTGGAAGAGTATGACCGTGATGCAATGTATGGGATTCATCATTGCCGAGCGCCAGAAGAATCTACTCTGAGAAGCTGCCGGTTCAGAAATCTCAACATGAAGTGTTAGGTCCTAAAAGCATCGTTGCCATCAAACACGTTGATCTTTCGTCCAAATGGGACTACACTTTTCTCAAGAATATTGTGGTCAAAGGCAAGGCGAAAGGGATTATGCATTCTCTAAAGCTGACTTTGAGAATTTGTCTATCAACGACATAGAAGACATGTACCTTGCCAAAGTACAGGGTTGTATGAGACAATTCTCCAGCGAAGTACAAGCGTGAATTCATCAAGTCGGTGCTCATCTTCATCGGACGCATAGTTATCAAAGAGCGTGTAGAAGATCTCCGACTGCGGTAGAATCTTATCGGACCGTGTCAACTTCACTCCACGCGGACTTGATCTTCCGACATCAACCGGCTCTCACAATATACACTCATCGGCAAACCATTCGCGTCGTTTACGCGGTGAACTTCAAAGAAATTGCTTAATGGCGTGTAGAGATCTTCACAAGTTTGGGATCACACTTTGAAGATGGTTAGGGACGGATTGGCTTATCGGTTAAAGGATATACATCAGAAGATTGGGTCTCCTAAGCGATGTAATTCGGGATCGAAGGGGCGTGAAGAGGATCATCACGATGATTGATGAACGGTTGTATCGAAGGGATCGGTTCAGAAGATTGGAAAGCTATGTTGGAGGTCGACCCAGGATTAACATCACCGGCTTTCAACGCCCGAATCACACTCCTGGCAACATCTCTGGACTACCTGGTACCCCTTGAACTGCTTCTTTCATAATAACTTTGGATGTATGATTATATTATGTCATTGGCTTGTGCACACATGACAGTGTACAACCCGTACTTGTCAAGAAAGGACCCTGTGGTACGCTTCAGTGCCACAATCCTTATAAAAGGAGCGAAAGCTTCTTAATTTTGAGTAAAACCTATCAAACCTTTCACTTTTCAAAGTTTTGCTCAAAAGAACAAGTACTTTCCCTTTTGATTTTCAAAACCTCAACCGTTTATATCACTCGTTGAGGGGGAGTACTTGACTAAATTCTTTGTTCACAAATTGTTCACAGTGGTCATTCTTCCCGCGACACTCGAAATGGTCATATTTATTCTCAATTTTTCAAAAATAACATTTTATACGCTATTTTTGAGGGGGAGAAAAATACGTGATAAGAAATATGTTGTGTTTTGCTATATGAACTCTCGTGTGAAAAGACTTCAACCCATGAATTAACGAGATCTTAGCATTAGTAACTTCGAAAAGACTTGTCGGGACGGGTAATAATTTCAAGCTAGTTAAGCTAGTGATGTAAAAAGGACTTGTCCGAGTAGAATGTACCACTCGAGAAACTCTTGGTAGACATGAACCATGACGGGTTTGACAACCTTTCGGTGTTGTCCACACCTTCAAGATAGTTATTAGAGCTAGTTGTCACCTAAAAGCTGACAATGCAACTCTTTAACTATGCCACGTAACCGTGTCTCGGGGGAATGTCTATCTTGAGTCGATCAATTCAAAAGTGCGCGCTCTTCCCTCACGGTGCAGATTTCCGTCAAAACTCTAAAGCACATGTGGAGGGGGAGTATTTATGCTAAAAGATAAAACTCTCGATGGTTCAAACATGTTTTCATTTACAAACCCTTTGAGAGATTTTCTTGGAAATGGTTTTATGGCAATGGAGCTATAAGGAGATTAAGGTTAGGAATAACCGTCCTATAATCCCTTGAGCGGAGGGATCTACCCAAGGACACTACCAATAGTTAGAATTTAGAATTCCTTAGGTATGATTATAAAAAGGAGAAATGAGAATGGGAGAAAGAAGGAGTTGAAGAATTAAAAAGAAATGCAAAGAAAAGGGTGAAAAGAAATAGCCCTCTAGATTATTCAACTTAGGGCAACAGGGTTCAATTCATATGCTATTGGTTGTCACTAGATGACACCGGTATTGAAGATTAAAAGTCATCATGGACCCAGTGGCGCATGCACTAAACCTTCTTAGCCACTCAAGTTTCTCTCAATAGAAGCTTGTTTCATTCTCACAGGGAACCCTACGTAAACTATTGGCTATCTCTTAGAGATTCTTTGGTATTGAAGAAGGAGACCCTCTCCCTAGTCTCATTTCGGGGAAAACCAAAAGCGCATCATTGAGTCTAGAACCACGAGATTCATCAAAAGATCTCTTAGGTACACTTGACATTTCATCACTTGATGCTCAACAATAAGAACATCAGTGGTACGTTATTGAGTCCTTCTCAGATCTTAGCAATCTGTCGAGAACATTTATGAGAGGTTCACAATTGTGATCCTCGGTGATTGAATGGAAACTCTTGCCAGGGTCAACATCAAGCGACGATAGCGGTCGCGGTAACTCCCGTGGATTACGCTTAGTGGTCTCAAGCGATCTCGATCGTGAGGTGATGCTTCGGTATACCTCAGCGACTCATCTGAACCGTAGATGTACTACTGTACTACGGTACATCGCGTTATCTCACTTGTGGGACTCCGATTCAGGAACGGCCTTTGTAAGAATTAGAGTTGTGTTTTCACACTATGCTGTTAACACTCTCGAAGTTCAAACTTGTAAGCGCCGGAATTCACTTATTACTAACCGTCTTCATGTTTTCTTCTTATGGAAGCTCTGGAGCGGAATGATCGTGCAGATTCTTCACATACTCATGCCAACATCATCACTAATGGAAGTTCTATCTAAAAGCAACACAAAAGTCAGAATGATTCTTCGTCAAACCAAAGAATCTACAATGTTAAAAACTTAAAGAACTTCATCGATCTTGAAATCCAACGTCAAAGAGCATATGAGCATGTTGAAGAATGCGTGGAGACTGAAGCGATGAAGCAGACTGAGGCAGACTTGATCATGAACAACAACAACATACTATCACTACCACTACAAAGAACAATGATCAAAGAACAAAGACTATGATGACGTCAAAGCAAAACTGTTCAAAGAAAACTATCTCTCTACACTGGGGAAATTGTTCGAATCAAGGCAATTCTTCTCACAAGAAAGAAGAATGTCAGAAGACGTCAAAGCTACTATTACATCAACGCCTTCACCGTTTATAGTTTTTCATCACCAACACTTAGGGGGAGATTGTTGGAATCACTCCTAAACCTTAATCAAGTGTTAGTGATTAACATGTAATAGTTAGCTTATTATGGCCTTTATGTTTGTTATTAGCCTTAGGCTTATGTAGAAGGCCCATAAGCCTAGGCCTAGTCCAATAAGGAAAATGATGGGAACTAGGAGTGTTGCCCTAGCTTCCCTCCTATAAATACCCCTTGTTAACCTTCATTTGAAGGTTGGTTGTTCAATGCATTTCTCATTCACTCTATACGCTTAACCTTTCTCATTTTATACGTGCGTGTTTGTGTGTGTGTTGTTCATCCGCCTCTCTTCTCTTCTCTATTTCTTTCTATGTTGCTTGTGTTGTAAAACTAGTGACCTATCAATCTTAATGGTGTAGGATACTTTATTGATGCATGTTTAGGCTTAAAATCTTGAAGATGGGGCTAACTTTATGAAGATGTTGAAGCATAATTTGTGGCGGCGTCATTACCTCTTAATATTTTTTGTGCGATATCACTTTCGGCAGGTATCGGTCCAAGTTAGAATTGAATGAAAAAGTACTTGAGTTAATTGTTTACATTTTGATTCTTACTTATGAACAAGCATCAAGGTTTGAGTCATTTGATCTGATGCATACTCATCTGCAAGTCAATCTCACATAGAAACATAATGTTAAGAGCTTTTTGGCTACTTTTTTTATTACAGTGTTGTTTGGGTAGGCTTATTTATGAGTATTAGGTTTAAACAAGGAAGAAAAAGGTTCGACTTTTTGTAATAATCTAACGACACAGTCCAGCCATTATTTCTTGCATTTGTAAATAAGCTAATAACTTCATATACATACATATGCTAAAACAAGGATTTTATTGTGTCAAGGAAGTTGAAGACTTTTCTTGCTTTTCACGGTTGTCCTTCCAATCCTGTGCAAGTCTTTTCATGTTAATTTTATCATCTCTTGGCCTAATATGCATATGGTTCTTATTTCAGTAATTAGATATCGTCAGGTAATGCTTTTAATCACATATGCACCGTGATCTTAATGGCTATGGCCAATTAGGCATTTGTTTGACAAGCATGGAATCAATCACACGAAAAGGCTATGGAGGCACTCAAGAAAGACATCATTTATAACTGCCAAAAGATATGTCTCATTCTTTTATTAAGTAATCTCATAACCAAGATTTCATATTTTATGTCCATATATTTTTAGGTAATTAAATATATTACTGATGATCATTAACGTATTCCAATATGAAAGGGGCTTCCAATATGAAAGGGGCTGAATCACAAACAGCTGGCGTAGCTGCAGAAGCTGCTGCTGAGACCTACACTTTTATGCAAGCGAGAAGTAAAATTAATTCAAAGGTATAATGACTTTGCTTTCATATGCGTATTCTGATTGGTTTATGCTGTTTTTGTGCAACTGGGATCTTTTTTGCTTGATCAGGGTAAACGGATTCATTAGTTTTTATGTTAGTGTTTTGTCACTTCCTTTTCTAAATTATAACGTGTGCGTCATTAGCTGTGTACCCAGCGGTAAGTGAGGCCACCTCTACCCGCGGTTGGTAGGCGTGCAGAAAAGGTTGAATTAAATGTTACATATATTGGTATACTGTGATTACTAAAAACGACGTCGTATCAAACGTATATAGGGTTATTGTGGTATCAAGGAAAAAGTCACCTGTGACAAGAAAAGATGCTGAGTTGTACAAATGGATATCGCAAAGGTTCTTTGACCATGTTCATTCTAATCTCGCTTTGCCTACTCTGCCTGTAGTTCAGGTATCATCATTTTATCAATAGTAGCATTAGCAATAGTATCATCATTTTATCAATAGTAGCTGAATAAATATAAAGGTATGAGATTACTAGCATTATATTGAATATGAGTACTACGTAACTTCTTTTTTTTAACTGGTGGCATTGGCATTTGGTGCAGGGCCTTTCATAGTCAGAGTAAGCGAGTCTTGGTAACGAATATGGCAACTAAATTTATGGAGAGTGGATGCCACGAGTCTGGAGCTTGAACCAGATAGACTGCACCTAAAATTGTTGTCTTGCGATAAAAGAGGTGTCAATTGTTCTCCTTACCACATTGTTTTGGTATATTTAAGGTTTCAGTTGAATTCTTATTGTTCAGGATCTGAATTACTTTTGATAGTGGTATAGGATCACATGAAACAAATGATCGAGAGGTTAAGCGAACCTGTTTTGACCCATTTTGAAAGTATGCCCGTTTAGACCTGTTACATGTCTTCAAGTTGTCTAATACAACTGCATTTTTCAATTCTTGCAAAAACTTCCACTTGGTATGCACCCTTGGGCCAACCTTTTGCTATTGCTATTAGAAAACGTCTTTGCTAATATGAGATTATACCATCTGAGTAGATTAATCAATATTCAATGGTTGACATTCTTTAGTCATTTTACTCTTTCAAATTAATAACAATAAGATTACAGTGCAAAGTGACCCAAACATGAGACAAACCCATCTTTTGTAAGCGAAAATGTATTGTTATTGGATGCATCATGCATATTATGTCTTGTTAAGATTAATTGACTTTACACTCTACACTCTACTTGCGATGCAAATTTTATGTGAACCATATATGCATAATGCTAATTAACAGATTAAACTAATCAAATTTGGTGCGGATAGTCTTTATTTGCCTTTCTTATAGACCGCCTAGCTATCTAAAGTACATAGAGTGTAAACTTTCCAAAATACAGTTACCATTTATAACGGGCATAAAGTGCTTTTTCCAAACCCATTCTTTGCTGCAGTCATTGTAGAACCAACAAAGGAGGATGCTATGGAGATGGATAAGGTATGCATCTGTGTGTGTATCAAAGGACTGTTTTCCCTTTATTTGGTCTTAGATCAGAGAAAATGTTGAGAATATATATGCTCAGTTTCTTTGTAAACCATATAAGTCAAACCTAAAAGTCTAAAAATCTATTGATGTGCCATTGACTGTACAATTAATACCATTTTTATGCTTTGAAACAACACCTCGCCGCAACGCGGCGGCCCGTTACCCATCTCGATTATGTTAGTCCGCGTCCAAAACGACGTAGTATTTGTGAGTGAAAAAAAAGCCAAAACGACAATTAAGTTGGCGAAACATAGGGTAAAACGACAATTTTAAAACGACGTTGTTTCGCAAAGTTTGAAAAAACGGCAGAAAATACCCTTGAACTTAACGACGCTTTGTTAAACCAGTCCTTAACTTTTTAGGATGGACGGCCGCCTATAGGTGGTAGGGTAGGGTGGGTGGTGCCGCTCAGATTGCGGGCGACATTTACATAAAGATTATCGCACATAATTTACGCACCCCGCATATAACAAAACTCATATACCATGCGTGGAAAAAAATCCCAAAATGACAATTCACCTGCCAAAATAAAGAGTAAAACGACAAAGTCAAAACGACGTCGTTTCGAATTTTTTTGAAAAATGGCAAAAAATACCCTCAAACTATGCGACTCTTTGCAAAACCAATCCTAGACTTTATTATATTTTCTCAAACTCTGTAAAAATGGCGAAAAATACCTCCTAACGATATGACACTTTTCAAACTCAATCCTAAACTTTATTCGTTAAATTTAAAAAAAAAAAAGAAAAAGAAAAAAAATTTTAAACACACCTGTTAAAAAAACTTAAGGTCAACGTTCATATCCCGAACCAACTATCATCATACAAATGTGTCATAGGAAATGAATATACCCGCATTTACATAAAGATTTTTGCACACAATTTATACACCACACATATAACAAAACTCATATAGCATAAAAAATTAAATGCAAAAAACCCGCCGCAACGCGCGGGTGCATAATCTCGTTTGTTACATTAATTGTAGGTGTTTTTTTTATAAATGGTTTCTCCGGTAAAATTATTACGCCAAAAAACAATTAAGTACAACAGATATGGACGACTCCCACAACTCAGCCCAAAACTAGCCAAAACAAGCGCATCAAATGTGCTTCGAATCTAAATTATCATAAGAATGACATGCCAAACTTATGATAGCCTACAAAATAATCAATCTAAGTTGACAACGAAGACTGTTGTAGGTGTTTAAGGCAGAATTCCATAGTAAGTAACAAGGAATTAGGATGTCGCGCGTTGCGGCGGAGCCAATTTGTGTTTAAATTATTTAGGTCTATGGCGCGTTGAGGCGAAGCCAGGCGGGGAATATTTTCCAATACTTCGTTTAGGTTTTGGGGTGTTTAGCTAACATATATGAAACTTTTAGCATATGTTAGCTAGCATATACAATCTATATGTTAAGAACGCGTTACAAAACGAAGGGACCCTTGAGTTAGTAATGGAATATAATAATTTGTTGAATATTTTTGGTTGTATGATATCAATTATCCCAACACTTATAAGTTTGAAATAATTACTTTATTGATATATTTTGTCACATATCCACATGAACCCAAAATTATATATGTTAGCTACACAAAGATGGAATCTCAATCGCGTTCTCTTTGTGCTACTAGACTTCTAACTAAGACAAAAGAACATAGAATGGAAATATTGAGCAAATTTAAAGACAAATAACAAAAATTTAAGAATAAATAACAAAATCTCATAAACAATCAAGATCACAAGTTCTTATCTTAATCAGATAAACCAAACCAACCAAATCGACTACTACTACTCAGGCGAGAAACTATTATCTAAGTGATAATTGTTCTATTACAATATCAGGAAGAACAATGGAAGTAAACAAGATCAAACTAAGAGAATGAGAATGAGATGAATATCAGTACGTTAGAGAGAGAGAGAGAGAGAGAGAGAGAGAGAGAGCATTTCAATAATGAAACCCTAACAGCTAATATGATCTTTATATAGCCCCACTCATTGATCTTTTCCAGCTTGCACAAAGACTTCACGTACTTCATAGCTGATGCTACTTCAAGCCAAAGACGAATATAAACCTAAAGCACAAAATAAGAAAATATATAATCAGTCCCTGGACATAGTTTCCAGGCTAAGACTATTTATTTTAACACCCCCTCCCAACTCCCCATAGTCTTATCCTGAAAAACATTAAAAAGCTTAAACTTACAATATAATTTTTTTTATGATATGTATTCGGTGCTTTGGTGAAGATATATGCAATTTGATTTATAGTATCAATTTTTTAGTACTTATGATACGATTTAAAATCTTACAAAATTGTAAGTCAATCTCCAATTGTTTTGTTCTTTCATGGAACACTGTATTTGCTGCAATTTTGATTGTAGCATTATTGTAATAAAATTCTTTTACTGGACTTAAGTTATCACATTTTAATTCCTTTAAAATATTTAAAACCCAAATGGCTTCTGATGTAACATAAGCCATTGCCGTGTATTCTGCCTTAGAAGAAAAGTTAAACATAGTATTTTGTTTCTTACTCTTCCAAGAAATCAAATATCTACAAAAAAAAAAAAAAAAAAAAAAAAAAAAAAACATAAACAAACCATCTTATAAAAACACATCTAGCCCAATCTAAATCAGCATATGCCTCAACAAACAATTAAGATTGTTTAGAAATCAGAACACCCTTACTTAGGGATCCTTTTGGATACCTTAACACTTTAATAGCATTTTTCAAATGAGACTTAAAGGAGAATGCATTGACTAAGACAGTGAATAGCATATGAAATATCAAGTCTAGTAGTAGTAAGATAAACTGGTTTACTAATGAGTTTCTGATACTCAGTAATATTTTCCAACAAAGGATCATTATCATAAGGGTCACAAGTTAAAGCAACATTAGGCTACACTGGTGTAGCAACATGTTTGCTAGCCAACATAACAAAATCAGATAACAAAATTAAACAATATTTCATTTGAGTAAGAACTATGCCACCAGAAGTATCAATAACCCTTGTGTGGCGATATGGGGAAAAAAAGGAAAGAGAGGGATGAGGTTTCTCTCGCTTTTGGTTGTAACTGTCAAATTTGATTCCCTTCAACCCCGCCGGGAGCCAAGAGAAGAGCTATCAGGATTAATTGGAACGCCTCTACTATGTTTTTCCCCAAGCTATTTCTGTTGGTTTGATTCTAAATCACCTTTCTAAGGACTTTGAAGGATTTGTATACAACTACAATATGCATAGCATGAGGAAGACAATAGGTGAAGTACATGTCATGCTTATTGAGTATGAGAAAGGCTTACCAAAGAAGGCTGCTACACCACAAGTCCGTGCGATTCTAGGTGGTATAATCTAGAAACCCAACTAGAAACCACAAGCGAACAAAGTCATGGGGTAAGGGTAATAATAAGCAGGTGCTTACTTATGCTCCTAATCCTAATAAAGCCCCCAGCTAAGAAAGATCATCCTGCGAAGGATGAGGCTTGTCACCACTGCAAAGAGGTGGGATATTGGAAGAGGAACTGTCATGTCTATCTAATGGAGTTGTATCAAAGTAAGAAGAAGAAGCAAGCTGGTTCTGGTGTCAATCCTGCAGTTATTTTCACTATAGAATTATTCTCTTTTCCATATAAATCATGGGTGTATGACACTGAATGTGGCACTCATATTTGTAACTCTAATCAAGGGCTTAGAGGAGAGAAGAAGCTGAAACATGGAGCTTTATATCTGTACATAGGCAATGAAGTGCGTGAAGTTGTAGAGGCCATCGGAAGTTTTGACTTAGTTTTACCTTCAGGTTTAGTTATTGTTTTAGACAATTTTCACTATGTACCTTCTATAATTAGAGGTGTTGTTTTATTTTCACATTTGGTTGATAATGGGCTTGTTTAAACTTTTAAGGATTTTGGTATTTTTTTTTATTTTTTTTAATGTTGTTCCTTATAATGATGTTTATAAAATTCATATGAATGAGTTTGAATCAAATTTTAATTCTATTTTTACTATCAGCAATAAAAGAACCAAACACAACTTGGACGATATTTATCTTTGGCATTGTCGTCTTGCTCATATAGGTATGAAATGCATTGAAAAGCTTCAACATGATGGGCTTTTGCAATCTATCAATGATGAATCATTTGATAAGTATGAATCTTGTGTATTTGGGAAGATAGAAAGAAAACCTTTTCTGTATCAAACGGAGAGGGTTTCTGGTCTACTTGGATTGATCCATACTGATATTTGTGGTCCACTTAGACATATGTCAAGATAAGGTGCTAGCTACTTCATAACCTTTAAAGATGATTTCAGTCATTATGGTTATGTTTACTTGCTTAAACATAAACATGAGGTATTTGAAATATTTAATGTTTTAAGAATGATGTAGAAAACCAACTCGAGAAGACTATTGAAGCTCTTCGCTCACATAAAGGAGGTGAATATATAAGCCAATAGTTTAAAGATTATCTGAAAGAGTGTGAAATTGTCCAACATCTTACTCCTCTATACACACAACAACACAATGGTGTGTTTGCGAGGATGAATCATACCCTACTTGACATAGTTTGATCTATGTTTAATCTTACAACTCTACTATTATCCCTTTGAGATTATGCTCTTGAAAATGTTGTTCGCATTCTTAATATGGTTCTAGCCAGAAGGTTGATAAGACTCCATATGAACTCTGGTTTGGAAAAGTCCTAAATCTGTCTTACTTAAAGGTTTAGGAGTGTGAGCCATTTGTGAAAAATGACACGCATGACAAACTCCAACAAAGATATGTTAAGTGTATCTTTGTAGGATGCCCAAAGGAAACAATGGGTTACTACTTCTACTTCCCACCTAAAAACAGAATTGTTGTTGCGAGGTATGTTGAATTGTTTAAAAAGAATCTCATCACTCAAGAATCTAGTGGGAGGGGAGTAGAACTTAAAAAAAATTCAAGATGATACATCACCTTCTGAAAATACTAGCACACATCAAGTGGAGCCAGAAAGTCTCACACCTCCACCTGAAGTAATTCCCATTCGTAGGTCCGAAAGGGCACATCGTGCTCCTAAGCGATTATGTATAAATGTAGAAGTTGAAGAGTATAGTTTAGGGGATCTTAATGAACCTACTAACTATAAAGCTGCTATATCAGATCCTGAATCTGATAAATGGATTACAACTATGAACACAGAAATGCAAACCATGCATGATAATGAAGTCTGCAAAGAAGTAGACCTTCCTCCTAACGCTAAAGTCATTGGTAGCAAGTGATTCTTCAATAAAAAAGACTGACACGGATGGCAAGGTACACACATATAAGGCTCGTCTTGTAGCGAAGAGTTATACTTAAACCTTTGTGGTCGACTATGATGAAACATTCTCTCCTGTAACAGACGTTAGAGCCATTAAGATTCTTATAGCCATAGCTGCGTATTATGACTATGAGATTTGGCAAATGGATGTCAAAACTGCCTTCTTGAATGATCATCTAGAAGAAGATATCTTTATGACGCAACCTGAGGGGTTTATCAATCCAAACATCCAAAGCGTGTATACAAGCTCAAACGACACATTTATGGATTAAAGCCAACATGAAGACAATGAAATAAGAGACTCAAAATCCATTTAACGTGCGTTTAAGAAAAATTGATTATTTTTTCAAAAATTAATTATTTTTTCAAAAATTAATACTAAAATCGTAAAAATCCATAAGGGTCTCACGCACCAGCGGAAAACCCCTGATTTCGTCCCTGATTAAGACAGAAGGAGCACCATATTTTTTTGAAGACCATTTGACAACATATTACAGTAATATGGTTTAAATAAATAAATTCACATGCCACATGATTTTGAAAAGCATTTCTTACTTTCTTAGAAGGATATATCACTGGTCGATCGTAAATGAATAACATATAGGCCGCGAGAGTTATATTGATCCGAGACGATCTTCTATGACTCGGCCAATAAAAAAATAAAACGGAAAGAGAGTATCAAGACGTTGGTGTTGAGAACAAGTCAATAGGGAAGTAGCATTGGTATGCAACTCATTTGGTCAAAAGAGTTGTTCATCATTGACAAAAGAGGAATTGATTTGCACACTTTGAAATTTGATTGAGACATTTTATTTGAGCATTAAATACTTATATATTATTAAATCAACTGGTTGTATTTTAATTGTGCAAATAACTTTTTTAAGTGTACAAATTATTAGCCCAGACAAAAAGATGGTAACTAGTTTTACCACTTCAAGCCATGCATTATTTCATGCATGAGAAACACACCCATATATGATCCCATGATTTAATTAGGAAAACCCACGTTTCAATATGGCCTTTGTTTATTTTTTCTTGCTTATAAAAGGGGTAGCTAGAGTGAAAGAGAAGAAGTAGCCTCAAATTACTTGATAACTCACTGTAAACAAGAAGTCAGTGAGTAGTTGTTAATTTGAGAGAGTATTTAAATACAAAACAAAGTTCCCAAATCGTGTGTTGTCTTTCATGTTTCATTTGTTCTATTATTCCCATTTGTGTTTCTTCCCTTCACTTCAGATATAAGAGTTTGTGCTGCTATATATCATCCTAAACAAATCGTGATGGATTATATATGCAGTGACGGAACCAGGGGTTCTTGCGGGGTCCCGAGACATCTATGAATTTTTCTTGTGTAATGTTAATTTAAAAAAAAATAATAAAAAAAAGAAAAAATAAAACCATCGATTTTTCTAAGATGTATCTCAAATGAACCTGATCCATCAAAATATATTTCTAATGTTAGTATTATATTACGGTTCAAAAAAAATTTGCACTCGGTCAATTTTGATTTTGGTTCGTTCCCTGCATATATGGTATAATATTAATGATTCTTTACTGCCAAAAAATTACATCTAATTTTAATATGAGTGTGAGATTTATTTTCAACAAAATATACAACTACTTGTAATTTTTGCGCAGAGTATTGCAATGGTTATCTTATAAAGATTTTGTTTAAGTTAGCTTACTTTCATTAAATTTTTAATTAAAAATATCACTAATGTGTTTATTTGCTCACATTTTTAGGTAGCATGGTATTTTTAATAGAAATTTTTTACAATTTTTCATCATGATATATGTTTAAAACATTTAATGAATTAAAATGAACATAATTAAATGTAAGTTGATATTATTACTTTCCAAATATTCTTTTACATGTTAAGTTTAACATTATTATACATGAAAATGAATTTAATTTAAGAAATAGTTATGTTTAATTAATGCTTGTAAACTCATACTCCCATGACACAAGTTAGAACCTCATGTTCGTTTTGGTTTTGGTATTTCCTGTTATATTTTAGTTTTGAGTTTCTTGCTAACTTTTCGATACATAAATTAACCGTTTCAAAGAGAAAGGAATTGTATTCACGATTGACATAATCAAAGCGATCATCTCATGTTCGCTAGCCAAATTTCGTTTAGTGGTTTCGGTGGCCCTAGACAACAACCACAAAGAGGCCCTATTAGACATAAACTAAAAAGAAATTGTCTATAAACTTGAATTATATGATTCCTATATGTTAAATATTACACATATTTATATGCAAAACTAATAAAAATATAGATGCCTTATACGACGACATCTGTTGCATACCCCTCCGAAACTGATTAAATAAAAAATCAACTTCTAATAAATAAAAAAATCTTGCTTTCTTTTGTCTATAAAATCGTAGTTATACACAGTTTTTTAATACAACCTTAGAAAGTCTTCTCCCAAAACGTTAATTCTACACATATTATCCGCACTCTAAATGTGTACTAGTTTGATTTCTTACATTTAAAAATAAGTGTATAAAAGTTTAAAATTTCTAAATTCTTCACAATTAATTATTGTTGCATACAAAAAATGATAGCACTTATTAATGTGCACAAACATATACTTTTTCTACACAAAAAGTGTTATGATCAATTTAGTACATGCCTAGAAGTGTGAATAATCTAAGAAATTTGTTCATATTTTTTCAAAGTGTGTTGGAATAAAAGTGAATAGTTGATAAATTTGTGCGGTGCCTATAAAATGTTTATGGATTAATGATAGCATCTCAAAATTTTGTAAAGCTATAGTTTAAATATATTTTCCTGCGACATAACATAATCTTAAATATAATGCTAGTCATCATTATGTTAGAGATAATCCTTGAATTTATGACTATCATACAAGTCATAAATTAAAAAGCATTCATGATATTAAAACTTGTACGTGTATATATATGAAAGCTCATTTGGAATCAATAAACACAACCCTCACCAATTTTCCACCAATATTTCTTTGCTTCTCAAGCCCAAATATTCTTACAATGCCAAAGCGCAAAGGAAAGAATGAGTATATAGAGCAGGATGGAGCAAGGAAAGCCACCTACAACAAAAGGAAAAAGGGCCTAATGACAAAGTTAGACCAGATAACCACTTTATGTGGAGTCGAAGCCTGCGCCATTATTAATGGCCCGTATAAACCTGGTTTTGAGGTGTGGCCTAATGATGAGGGTGTCCTCAGTGTGCTGAACAAGTTCAGCTCCATGTCTGAAATGGATAGAAACAAGCACAAGGAGAATAAGACAAGGTACCTCGAGCATAGGCTCAAAAAGGTGGCTGAGCAAATCAAGAAGCAGATGGCGCTGAACCGAGGTCTGGAGATGGACATCCTGATGTCGGACTGCTTGAGTGGGAAAGTCTCGATAGCTGATGACTTGAACTTACAAAATAAGCAGGCTATTTCTTCATTGGCTGATCAAAACCTGTTGGAAATTAATGAAAGGTTTGAGCTTTTCAAGAATGGGACCCCTGCAGACGCACCACCGCCGCCGCCACCACCACCACAACCATTAAAGGATGTGGAGTGCTATGTCCCAGTGATGGAGAACCAGGGAACTTCAAAGGAATCAGAAACTAGTTGGTACCCGACAGACTGGTTGGGGGATTATAATTGGGATCTTATGCAATGGGATGGGGCATCTTCCTCAAAAACAACCTAACCTATCTTTGTTTGAATGACTTTTAGAAGGGATTGGTTTCTCGTCATGAATAATGCGCGCGAATTATGAGAGTCTGGTTTCTCGTTATAAATAATGCGCGCGAATTTCTGTTACTTTTATGCTTGCTTTTAATTATTAATGTTTTTTTTTTTACCGTATTAACATCAGTTTTGTTGGCGTTCAGTTATTGTAGTTTTATCTTTTCCATGACAATTTGAATCCAAACAAGTATTTTCTGTTGTATTAATGAATTTGGTATTCAATCAGGAACAATTAGTTTAAGATAATACTCGTAGACTCTAGTCAATAAATCTAAATGGACAATCTATAAAATATAGACATTTAGTACTAAGATACAGACTGTATTTTTACATCAACACCTCAGATAATTGAAAACTATTAACAGCAAAAGTTAGCAATAAATGGTTTGGCTAAAAGGAAATAAATGATAACTACTTGGTGTTGCAATCCCTTATCCATTTGTAAATAGGAACTGGTTTTGTCCGCAGTTGCTGTTTGTCCTCAGTCTTATTGCTATATATGAAATAAAGAATTCAGGTGTTCAAAAAAAGACACAACTGTATGAGAAGAGTCACCCAGCTTGTCCTCGGTCTTGATTATTAATCTTGGTATGCTTTTACAGATATAGCTGTATGACCAGCAACAAACCCATGTCTTGATTTGCAGATGAACCTGGACACTTTAATTTGCTGATATGGATCAATTTCTTAAGATTATATTACCATAAATGTCACGCAGATAGCATTTATAAAACTTTAGTGGCAATAAGGGGGAAATGCATTTACATGTGATAGTGGATACTGGATAAGCAGATGCTAGATGTGTGAAAAAAATAGCCTATAGCATATACATATAACAAGATGTCAACTTAATACTCACAAGAGTTTGTTTTTTTTTTTTTTTTTTTTTCAAAAAAGTTTTTTCTTTCAAAAAAGTTTTTTTTTTTTTTTTTTTTCAAATATGATGTATTTTAAAAGTATTATCTTTAAATTTCAACACTAAATACATACGGTTTACCATTTTAGAAAACATATAGTATATCCTTTGCTAGATTTGTTTAGAGATTATTCGCAATGTCTTAAAGTTATTGGAAAAGCCATTCTTTATTTGGTGTGAAGGTCAAGGTGTCATAACCACCAATAATAACGTTTAGAAAAAGTTATTGATTGCAACTAATTTAATACTACTTTAGTTAAATATTCGAATATTATGTGAAGGAGGCACATAGTTTGTATTTAAGATATAACGAGTGTGGAAACCCGCGTGATGCAGCGGGATTGGCTTAAAAGGACTTACTTTGCAGCGACACTTAAACCTTAGGGACTATTTTTGCCAAGCTGTGAAACTTTGCATTTAATGTTTGGACTTACTTTGCAACGACGATTAAACCTCAATGACTGTTTTTGCCGAGTTGTGAAACTTTGCGTTTAATGTTTGGACTTACTTTGCAGCGCCACTTGAAACTCATGGACTGTTTTTGCCAAGTTGGGAAAGTTTGCAATTAATGCAAGGTTTTTGGGTACAAAGTTGTACGCCTTTTAGTATTATATACAAATGAGTATACACATATATAGTTAGGCAAGTTGTAAGAAAACACAATTTAAACCAACAACAGATCTTGAATCTAAATTCAAGAACAACTTCTTTTTATTCAACCAAAACCACACAGATCAATAAGCAACTGATCTCAATCAGAACAACCCAGAAATATCATATGAACCAGAAACAACTGAACATCACACAATCCTTCCCACTGCTACTCAGGTGGAAGACTATTGACTAATTATCAATAGTCTTTACAATACAAGAAACCTCACAATCACTCTAAAGCAATGAGACAATAGTTTTGGTTGAGAGAAGATATACAGCAATCTTCACACAGAGATAACGAAAATATATGAAACCCTAGAAGGGTTGAGAGTATATATAGCCTTGACTGATCTTTGACTGCATCTTTCAAGATAAAGCACAAAAGCCCCTTCAACTATCAACACCTTTCACTTTGCTACCAAACCTCAAAACAACTTACAACTGAGAATACAAAATGCACAATATTAGTCCCTACAATATAATGTTTCAGATATTGAGTTATATTTTAACATCCCCCCTTAACTCAAACCTGAAACATATCATAAAGACCCAGTTTAGAAACCAGTTTCTCATGTTGCAGCTTATCAAGGCCTTTAGTTAAAATATTAGCTATCTGATTAATAGACTGAACTTTTTCTGTTTTGATAACTCCAGCCAAAATTTTTTCTCTTACAAAATGTAAGTCAATTTTCAAGTGTTTTGTTCTTTCATGAAAAACAGGATTAGCTTGCAATTTTGATTGCGGCGACTATCACAAAGCAGTTTCGGGCAAAAATGTTCGGTTTAGATCTTTTAAAACTTTCAAGACCCAAACAATTTCGAAGTAGCGAGGTCATTGCTCTATACTCACCTCGCACTAGACTTAGAAAGGTGTTTTGTTTTTACTTTTCCATGAAACTAGTGAACCATTAAGAAACAAACAAAAACATGGCATATCGATTTTCTAGTAACCACACACTTGCTCACGATGCATCATAAGTCTCAATATTTACAAAAGAGTTTTTAACAATGTGAATCCCTCTTCCAGGAGATCCCTTTAAGTATCTTAAAACCTTAAGTGCAATTTTAAGATGAGACTTAAGTGGTTTATGCATGAACTGACTCAAACAATGTACAACATATGATATATCAGGCCTAGTATGTGTTAAGTAAATCAATTTCACAATAAGTTTTTGATACTCAGTTATATTGTCCAAAACGAGGATCGATAGTAGTAGGTTCATTAGTAATAGAAACACTTTGTTCTAAATGAAAAGCGAGATGGCTGAGCCGATAAACCAAACTCAGAAAGCATATCTAAGCAATATTTTCTTTGAGTTAAACATAAACCCTTATCAGTTTCAATCACTTCAATACCCAAAAAATACTTAAGTTTTCCTAAATCCTTAATCCGGAATTTAGACTTAAGAAATTCTTTAAAATTTTCAATCTCAGCCAAGTTATTACCAGTAACAATAATGTCATCAACATACAGAAGTAAAGCAACAATATTACCTGAATCATTCTTGACAAGCAAGGAATAGTCACTCTTACTTTGTATGAAACCATTTTCAAGCAAAGCACTGGTTAACTTAGCATTCCACTACCTGGGTGCTTGTTTTAAACCATATAAAGACTTTTTAAGTCTATAAACTCTTTTATCATTAACATCAAAAAAACCATCAGGCAAAGACATATAGATAGTTTCATGTAAATCACCATAAAGAAAGGCATTATTGATATCAAGCTGAAATATAGGCCAACTTTGTTGACTGACTAAATTAATAAGACATCTAACAATAACAATCTTCATAACAGGTGAAAAAGTTTCATCAAAGTCAACCCCTTCCTTTTGATTATAGCCCTTAGCTACAAGTCTAGCTTTATATCTATCTACCTCACCATTTGACTTATATTTTATCTTAAAAACCCACTTACCACCTATAGCCTTTCTGCCTTCAGGTAATTTAACAATTTCAAATGTATCATTTCTATACAAGGCTTCCATCTCACTATTCATTGCATCTACCCAGTGCTGATACATGCAAGCCTCCCAATAATTTTTAGGTTCAAAACTTTTATTCAATTCAATAACAAAGCATAAAGTATCATTTTTAAGTTTAGCATAAGTCACAAATTTTTCAAGACCAAATTTAACTTTTGAATCAACAATATAATCATTGTATTTGTTAGGAAAATTTGATATTCTACCAGTTCTTCTTAACACAGTTTAATCATTATTATGTAACCCAACCTGCTTGCTTGTTCGGAGAGGGACTATGATCACCCTCAGAAGCACTCACATCAGCTGGTGTTGCAGCCATCTCACCAACACTGACAGCCTCATTGGAACCAGGAGAATACCCCAAATCATCCTCTCTTTTATATTACCCATAGGGGTACCATTTAGCTTATTATCATCATTGGGTGTGTCAGAATCTTCACTAGTAATTTCATCAAAGAAATTAACATGGTTTAGATTCGTGAGAGGGTTAAGGCTTGTGAGAAGAATTTTTAATCTTGAAAGGAAATACTTTTCAAAAAACTTTTACATCTCTAGAAAAAATAAACTGATTCCTTTCAAGACTATAAAGCTTGTAACCTTTTTGAAAATTAGAATACCCAACCAAAACACATTTTTGTGCTCTACTACTAAACTTATCATATTTGGTAAGAAAACTAGCAAAACATAAGCAACCAAACATTCTTAAGTGTTTTAGATCGGGTTTTCTTTTTAAAAACAAGATTAAAGGGAGACTTTCCATTTGCTTAGGGAAGGCAATCTGTTAATCAAATAAGTGGCAGTTAAAATGCATTTAGACCACAAAAAAGAGGCAATCCCCCCTGAAACATAAGGAATCTAGCAACATTTAAAAGATGCCTATGTTTCCTCTCTACAACCCCATTTTGTTGAGGAGTATAAGCACAAGAAGTTTGATGCACAATACCATTACTTTCACAAAATTTATTAAACTGATTATTAACAAACTCAGTGCCATTATCACTCCTAAAATCCTTAACACTCTTCTCAAATTGTGTCTTAATCAGATTATAAAAGATTTGAATGCAATCAAACACTTCATGCTTATACTTAAGCAGATAAACCCAAACAGCCCTGGTGAAATCATCATCAATAGTTAGAAAAAATATGTATCCTTCTTTACTTTTAACCCTATAAGGACCCCAAAGATCAAGATGAACAATATCACCAAGACTTATGGTTTTATGGTCACTTAAAGGAAAAGGTTCTCTAGTTTGTTTAGCCTTTTGACAGACTTCACAAGGCTCAATTTCAGTTTCATTTTCAAAAAAGATTTCACCTTTTAAAACAGGACAAGACGTCGGAAGGATGACGACTTGCCTGCATGCCACAAGTTTTTGTCAAATTACAGGTAGGGCTAGAATTCTTAAATCCTAGGCCAGTACCTTGATTTCCATCAAAGTAATACAATCCATCCTTTTGTTTACCAATCCTAGCACACTTTCCCTCAAATCACGGGGTAAAACATAACACTGTAACTCATCAAAAGCAATAACAAACTTGCTGTCTCTAGCCACTTTATGAACAGACATTAGACTAACACAATATTCTGGAACAACAAGCACATCATATAAAGTTAAATGTTTAGTTAGAATCATATTTCCAACCTTAGTGATTAAGGCCTCAGTCCCATTGGGGTGAGAAACCTTAATTCCAAGTTTGGAAATATTAATCACATTAACTAAGCATTTATCAAGTATATGTAAGATCTTTGATTAGCACGAGAATCAACAATAAGCCGGTACACGCAACAAGTCTTTGGCCTAAACTTACTATTATTACAGAAAAACTTTTCAAAGTTTTGATTAAAGAACTTGCTATTGTTTAAAACAATACTTGCCATATTGGCATGTACTCCTTTTCCATTTCCATCAACATTTTTAGAGTTTTCTTTAATCAATGAAATCAGTTTAGAAATCTGGTCATCTGAAAAAGTAGAAGTGGAACTAGAGCCAACATAATTATTATTATTTATAAATCTCTTGTTAAAGTTGAGCACCACGACTATTATTACAGTACTAGTCCTTTTATTCTTTCAAAATCATTGAGGGTACCCAATGAGTTTAAAGCATCTATCAGCAGTATGTCCATTAAAACCACAATGTTCACAAACAAACACGGGACCACCGGCGGTCCTCCTATTATCACTAGACCTAGTGGTATTATTTGGCCTAAAGTAACCACAGGAGGATGGGGTCCTCTAAGAGTTAACTCTATTGGGCACACTGGAGTTAACACAGTTGGTGAGACTTATTAGAAGTCCCACCCGAACCCGGTAACCCAGATCTATGAGATTCCTCACTAGAAATAATGGCAAAAGCCCTTTTCACATCAGGTAGAGGATCTCTAGATAACACATTACTTCTTATTTGCATATAAGAATCATCCAAGCCATTAAAATTGCATAAGTTTCATTAAGCGATAATGTTTTTTAAAATCATCAGCAGCATGACAAGTGCACCTAGGAAACTGAACTAAAGCATTAAATTGTTTCCACAAAGTGCTCAGTTTATTAAAATATTCAGCAATAGAACAACCATTTTGAGACAGAGAATTGATTTTATGATGCAGATTAAAAGTAACTGAGCCATCAACTCTATCAAAAGTTTCTTTTAATTCATTCCACACATCAGAAGCCCTTTTTGAAAAAATTTGACCCAAGAACAACTCTTCTTATATGGAATTCAAAATCCATCCCAATACAACAGCATTAACCCTGTCCCATTGTCTCCCTAAAACTTCATCAACATGTGACCTAGTGCAAGTACCATCTATAAATCCAGTTTTATTTCTGCCTTCAAAGGCCAATAACATAGCACATGACCACACATTATAATTTTCAGTCCCTTTTAGTTTAATAGAAACAACAGTCAAGGTAGCAGAATTATTAGGATGCAAGTGAAGAGGATGACTAAGATCCAACTTACTAATTAAAGTAACTGGCTCATCATCAGCCTCAAATTCATCATCAGTATAACCATGAAGAGACATAATTGAACAAATATAGACAAACACACAAGAAAGGTCAAGAAAGAAGTTCCCAGGCTTCCTTGCCACTCAAGGTAGTAGGTCAAGGGCTGAACACAAGCACACAAACAATAGAAAGCAACAAAAAACAAAGAAACCCTAAACACAACAATCAACCAATCTCAACTTCCAAAATCCCAAATCCTATCCTCCAGCAATCTAATGCAAGAAAATAAAAACAGAAATTAAAGAAGCGAGCGTGAGAGGTGTTACAGAGCACGCAAGAATCCAATAAGCAGCGGAACAAGAACCCAGATTATGATCTTGATTCACTTAGTCAAGAATCACAACCCAAATAACATCAATAACCCAGAATCACCAAGATTCACCAAAACACCGGTAAATCAACCAAGAGCACTTACCCAACCACCAATCGAAGCCAGAGATCAAAAACCCCAAAAAATAACCAAACCCTAATTTTTCAAACAATTAGGCGTTTTGTTATAAGATCAAGAATTAGTCAATTAGAGTCAAAAGAAACCAATTAACCACAGTTAATTGAATTAAATCAATCCAATTTTAAAAACCCCCAAATTTTTCCGAAAACCAATTTTAATTTTTAAAACCGATTAGAGCAAAGATTTAACAGCCTTTATCTGATACCATGTAAGAAAACACAATTTAAACCAACAACAGATCTTGAATCTAAATTCAAGAACAACTTCTTTTTATTCAACCAAAACCACACAGAACAATAAGCAACTAATCTCAATCAGAACAACCCAGAAATATCATATGAACCAGAAACAACTGAACATCACACAATCCTTCCCACTGCTACTCAGGTGGAAGGCCATTGACTAATTATCAATAGTCTTTACAATACAAGAAACCTCACAATCACTCTAAAGCAATGAGACAATAGTTTTGGTTGAGAGAAGATATACAGCAATCTTCACACAGAGATAACGAAAAGATATGAAACCCTAGAAGGGTTGAGAGTATATATAGCCTTGACTGATCTTTGACTGCAACTTTCAAGATAAAGCACAAAAGCCCCTTCAACTATCAACACCTTTCACTTTGCTACCAAACCTCAAAACAGCTTACAACTGAGAATACAAAATGCACAATATTAGTCCCTGCAATATAATGTTTCAGATATTGAGTTATATTTTAACAGATAAGTACACGGATCAAACTGATCCATACACATAAAAATAAGATGAATTATCTATTCTACCCTCCATATGTGTTACCCAGTTTTTGTTGATCTTCAAAGCCTACCCGTAAATAGTAACAACACCTTTGTTTCATCATCTCACCTTACTTGTGTTCTTTATAACCTTTAAGGCTTTAATCCGCACGCCTCCTCACCTACTGTTGACATCCCGTCATCGGCTCATCACTTCCAGCATCGTTAACCGAATACATCTATATACAGCTAGTTGTCAACCGAACATTTCATGACTTATAAGTTAGATGTTCATATCCTCATATCGTATGGCTTTTAAATATTTTTTCACTTTTCCATTGGTTTTTTGACTGGTTATCGAACCCAATAAAGTAGTAATAATAAGTATATCGAGTCTTCTTCATTAAGGAGAATATTGATTTGCATTTTACACTCTCGGTAACCACAACACTATAAGGACATTACATCCAAGCCAAGTTGACGAACCATTACATTTTGTTCGTTTTGTTTAATTAATATGATAACTAGCAGGCGCCGAAAATGTATTTAGACTTGGAATGACACCGTGTTTATCAATAATTATCATCATCTACATGAAACAACTCATTTAACAAAGATGTATCCGACCTCCTATTTTCATGATTAACTGAGAAATATAAGAATCATGTACGAGTTTGCCGAAATTTATTTGAATATAACCCACCGATAACGAGATCGGAGACTAGTTAAGAAATCGTTGAATTCAAAGTGATATCTAATAACTTTTAATTAGTTGTTACGCGTGCGGAGACTCCGTGATATTCGTAAAGAAGAGTTTGGGTTTGGAATTCTGGAGTGACGGGATTTGACATAAAAAGGGGTAGAACTATGTCGAGGGTAGACTTGTAATTTTATGTAAAATTTATGTTTATTGCTAAAAAACATCCGTGTAAGTATCATTTCCCATATAGTTAACTCTTGGTTTTAAACGGAGAAAGTAACGTATATTTTCATTAACACCAATTAACTAGCTAGATCCTAGAAGAAAATTACAAGAAGTGTAAGTAGATAATTACATTAGTTAGAAGAAAGGGGAAACTGAAGAGAAATTTCTACACCTAGTAGCAAGTAAAATCTATAAATACTCTATGTACTAACTAAAACAATTCATTATGCTTTCTGAACTTTTAAACCACTTATATATATCTATCTATATCTATACTACTATATAAAGAGTTTAGGACTTTTTAAATAAGGAAGTCTTAAAAAATTTAAGACCAAAAACATTACCATAAAAGGAAATTTCAATAACTTGTTGCATACACACATATAAAAGTAACATCTAAAAAATTAATTGTCTTAAATTCATAAACTTGTAACATCTATAAAATTAATTGTCTTTCATCATCATCTATAAATTAACAACAACAAACAAAAAAACATAAAAACACACATTTTGATATCCGCCTCACTACCTCCCGGTCCTCAAACTTACGCAAAATGCATTTGGTTGGTTTTGGTTTGGCCAAAACGACTCAAACCGACCATGCACCCCTCTACATAAAGCATTATCCACGAAAACATGTACTCGAAATATATTGTTCACAAAAAATTAGTTCTGATGCACCCAGCAGCAGCGGGTACCCTTAGTGTGTATATATATATATATATATATATATATATATATATATATATATATGATATTCTAACCAAATAAATTACGAAGGCTACTTGAGAGCGGCATTTTACTACTAATAATACATAAGGTACATCACATTAATGCAAAATGGCATTTTTAAAAATATGTGTAATTTAATTTGAAAAAAAAGTTCAAATGAAGGGCAAAATAGGAATTTAGTTTTCCATAAAAATAGCATCCTATAATCTAAAACCGTTTACCCAAAACCTAACAACTCTATCTCTCTCACTTTCCATATAGTTTCCTCTCAAGAACATTAGCCGCCACTTCATAAACTCTTTCCCGATTCACACCCTTACATCAAGTAATCATTATAGAGACACCCTAAACACATTAGATCTAGATCCAGCTAGCCCATTTGCATATGTCTTACAAGAAAGAAATCTGCTGGAACATATACTATTATTATTTTCCAGCCCGTCAAAGTTGTTTCGCATCTTTTTCATTCCACGAAAAAAAAGAAAAAAAAAATGGTGGTTACACGTTTGGGAATATGAACAACAATAATTACTTGGGATGTAAGGTGTTTGGTACGAATGAATCACACGGAATGGAATCGCATAATAGAATGGAATTAAATAAAATGAGAATAGATCTAAAGAATGCAACTCAATTCTAATGTTTGGTACTCATAAAGAATTAAATAGAGAAGTATGCTATTTTTGTGATTTTATTGTTTGGTGCAATGGCGGAATGAATTTGTAGCGCAATCAAAATGTAACTACACATCGCATTTGATTAAAAAAATTATAATTACCAAAGTTGTGAAACCATAATTATTTAAATTATTTCCAAGCATTACAATTTAATAGAGGTACAAATCTAAAATATTAGTAGCACATACGCGAAATCAATATGAAATTGAAATATAAGTAATAATATCATACTCATCGAAGCATGTAATCTCAAGATAGATTGATACGTTGGTTCCAATGTGGACCCAAGCAATTGGAATTTGACACACTATTTTAATTCACGAATGGAAACAAAAATTTTAATGATGAGATTAGTCGGAGAAGAAGATGCTGTCGTGCGAAAAAATATATTGTCTAGGATTGTGTGCATAAATTCAAAAAATACATAACATGTGCGTGGCACATGTTTTTTTAGTTTTAAACTCTCATATTTGGTGATGGCCTTACGATTCTTGCATGGAATGGCATTGTGAATGTGTTAGCTTTGGAACACCCATTCTCACCATTCTCCTACTTTTTTAGAGAATCAATATGATGGAAAGGTAATGCCATTTTCATTCTCTAATTCCATTCTCGATATGAGACAAACATGGGTAAACACCCCATTCTGATTCTCTCCTTTCCATTCCATCGTACCAAACATCCCCGATGAAAGTAGACAAAAGGGAAGCAGGTTATGTTCTTAAAGATGTTCGTCACTTAACCGAATACATCCCCGATCTTCCTGTATGTTTCTTTTTATTATTCCTATTAGTAATGTTACTTTGACTTCTTTTCTTCTTCATTTTTATTATGTATATTTTTTGCTTTTAGATTTATTACTACTTAATAATAATACTAGTTAATGTTAAAGTTGTTTTTGCTGGTAACTACTTTGGATGTTAAACAAACATTCATTATCTCTACCTTTTCTCAAATGTAAATGTAATAATACTAAGACTATGCATTGATCATGTTTTTGGATAATATTCCTGTGTAATTTTGATTATGTTTTTTTATAGTTTGATGTTGATTTATGTTATATTTAGATCCGTTGAAATCGAATTTAGTTTTTTGATAACAGGTTATTATTAATGATTCATTCATAAGTAGTTATGATTCATTCATAAGTAGTTTTTGATAACAGGTTGTTATTACTCGATTGGTGCCAAACGTGGTTGGTTGCTAAGTATGTGCTTCTCTTATCGTCTCAGTGTGCACATGTGTTTTTGAGTGTGCACATGTGTTTTTTTTCGTAATATGTGCTTCCTTTTTCCTTTTTTTTCTTTTTTTTTGCTAAGTATGTGCTTCTTTTTTTCTTTTTTTTTATTATTTTTTTTGAAATAATTTTTTCCAGCATGCATGATTTCAGAATGTAAAGTGCATATGTGTTTTTTTCGTAATATGTAGTGTTCAAACGCTTAAACCCCTTTTTTCAACATTTATGTTTTCTAAAAGTGAGGTGCGTATGTGTTTTCACAAGAACAAAAAGTGGATTTGGCTACACCGAATATGTGTGACGATATACATAAAGTCACACATGATTTTCGGCGTGTGTGACTAGCTAGGTCGCGCGACCATAGGTAGTAAATCTATGGTCACGTGTTTGACTTTTTTAGTCTCTATTGCAAAAAGTAACAAAACCGTAACATGTGTGACTAATTAGGTACAAATTTTGTTGGATTAATCTGTATTAGTGACTATAAACACGTATAGTCACACACCGCAAGCATGTTTGTTTTGGGTATTTAGTCACATATAATTAAGCATAAAGTGGCCAAAAGTGTTAATAAGTGTGACCATATGTTGTTTAAGGTGAAGAAATATGTCTTTTATGTGACTATTGATCATCCAATGGCCACTTGAATTTTATGTTTGTGTGGCCTTTTGTAACATTTAGTCACACAAAACATGTTTGTTTTGTGTATTTAGTCACATACAATTAATCATAAAGTGGCCAAAAGTGTTAATAAGTGTGACCATATGGTGTTTAAAGTAAAGAAACGAGTATTTTGTGTGACTATTTATCATCCAATGGCCACATGAATTTTATGTTTGTATGGCCTATTCTAACATTTAGTCATACAAAGCATGTTTGTTTTGTGTATTTAGTCACATACAATTAACCATAAAGTGGCTAAACGTGTTAATAAGTGTGACCATATGGTGTTTAAAGTGAAGAAATGTGTGTTTTGTGTGACTATTGATCATCCAATGGCCACTTGAATTTTATGTTTGTGTGGTCTTTTCTAACATTTAGTCACACAAAGAATGTTTGTTTTGTGTATTTAGTCACATACAATTAAGCATAAAGTGGCTAAAAGTGTTAATAAGTGTGACCATATGGTGTTTTAAGTGAAGAAATGTGTGTTTTGTGTGACTATTGATCATCCAATGGCCACATTAATTTTATGTTTGTGTGGCCTATTCTAACATTTAGTCACACAAAGCATGTTTGTTTTGGGTATTTAGTCACATACAATTAACCATAAAGTAGCCAAAAGTGTTAATAAGTGTGACCATATGGTGTTTTAAGTGAAGAAATGTGTGTTTTGTGTGACTATTGATCATCCAATGGCCACATTAATTTTATGTTTGTGTGGCCTTTTCTAACATTTAATCACACAAAACATGTTTGTTTTGGGTATTTAGTCACATACAAATTAAGCATAAAGTGGCCAAAAGTGTTAATAAGTGTGACCATATGGTGTTTAAAGTGAAGAAATGTGTGTTTTGAGTGACTATTGATCATCCAATGGCCACATGAATTTTATGTTTGTGTGGCCTTTTCTAACATTTAGTCACACAAAGCATGTTTGTTTTGGGTATTTAGTCACATACAATTAAGCATAAAGTGGCCAAAAGTGTTAATAAGTGTGACCATATGGTGTTTTAAGTGAAAGAAATGTGTGTTTTGTGTGACTATTGCTCATTCCATGGCCACATTAATTTTATATTTGTGTGGCCTTTTCTAACATTTAGTCACACAAAGCATGTTTGTTTTGGGTATTTAGTCACATACAATTAACCATAAAGTGGCCAAAAGTGTTAATAAGTGTGACCATATGGTGTTTTAAGTGAAGAAATGTGTGTTTTGTGTGACTATTGATCATCCAATGGCCACATTAATTTTATGTTTGTGTGGCCTTTTCTAACATTTAATCACACAAAACATGTTTGTTTTGGGTATTTAGTCACATACAAATTAAGCATAAAGTGGCCAAAAGTGTTAATAAGTGTGACCATATGGTGTTTAAAGTGAAGAAATGTGTGTTTTGAGTGACTATTGATCATCCAATGGCCACATGAATTTTATGTTTGTGTGGCCTTTTCTAACATTTAGTCACACAAAACATGTTTGTTTTGGGTATTTAGTCACATACAATTAAGCATAAAGTGGCCAAAAGTGTTAATAAGTGTGACCATATGGTGTTTTAAGTGAAAGAAATGTGTGTTTTGTGTGACTATTGCTCATTCCATGGCCACATTAATTTTATATTTGTGTGGCCTTTTCTAACATTTAGTCACACAAAGCATGTTTGTTTTGTGTATTTAGTCACATACAATTAAGCATAAAGTGGCCAAAACTGTTAATAAGTGTGACCATATGGTGTTTAAAGTGAAGAAATGTGTGTTTTTGTGACTATTGATCATCCTGGCCACTTTTAATTTTATGTTTGTGTGGCCTTTTCTAACATTTAGTCACACATCGAATTAAGCAAACTGTGACAAAAAGTGTTAATAATTGTGACTATATGAATCTTTTAGTCACATATAAGAAATCAATATATATCAAAACAAATTCAAATATATATATATATATATATATATATATATATATATATATATATATATATATATATATATATATATATATATATATATATATATCTATACATTATATAATGCCATGTCATATTTCCATGTCATCATTGAATACATGTGGCATTTTTTTTAATACATGTGTCATTTTTTTTAAATTTAATTTGATTTTAGTGTTTTTATAATTTTAAATTTATAAAATTCGTATATATATAATCCTTTTCCATTCAGAAAATTCGGATGTATTTTCCCAAAAAATCATGAAGCTGGATTCGAACTTGGGTCTTGAATAATACTTCAATGCATCTTTACCACTACACCAACTCATTACTTGTGATTTATTTTGCAACTTATTATTGATAAAGGTATGTAACTTCAACATATGAAACCCTAATCTTATGTAAAACAAATCACGGTTCATTCATAGTATACCTTTTCTCCAAACCCTAATGATCTTCACTTTTTATTGTGTAGCTGATTTAGAATTTGTTTTCAGTATTCATAATTCATTATTTATCTTCATAATACTCTTTTTTATATGTTTACAAGTTTGTTTCAAGTTTTGATCATTAACTATAATTCAATTACATGTGTGTTTTTATTTCTGACACCAATCCAATTGATAATATCGTGGTTGCTTAATCACCGTATACAATGTAATTAAAGTGTGTTTTGCATAATGTTACAAGTTTCATAACCAAGTTTGTGAATTCATGATTTTATTTATACAAATTCTCTTGATTTGTTTTCATTGGTGATTAGGCATGTCCAATACATAGTAAGCTTGCTGCAAGTTATTAGTAAGGAACGTGGATTGACCCTTAATGATGTTAGCCTTGACAAACTTGGTACAACAAAAGAAGGTTTATGTTAAAAGGTAATGCATGCATGTTAATGTGTTATAAAATTCTTGAATCTGAGAAAGCGAAAAAGGTGAACTATGAACAAAAGTGTACCAAGGAGCCATCACTCCCCAAGCTTGGTTAATCAAGCTGATATCACATGTGAGAAGTTTATTGTAATAACATATATAAAGGATTACTGGCGTGCCATCTTTTGTTTGTGAATCGACAATGTTGGAGTTTGATGGTGATATGTTTTGGCATTTAACTACAGGTGAGGGACAAATACAATGACGATTGTGGTGGTGGTTGGAGAAGCTTGCAACCGGGAAGTATCAAAAAGACCTTTCTCCTCTTCTGATGTTATATTTGAGCTTCTTAAGAGTGATTCTATGCTCACAGTTTCTCATACATACAATTATGCGCATGAGCAGAGCTGATCAAATCCCCTTAATATACCAAGGTATTGGTGACTCGCAAATAACATTTTGTTCTTTTGTTTTTTGATTTTGTAGGATTCTCCAAATAAAGCAATAACTACTCTCCTATGCTTTTGTCTATGATGATAATGTTTTCACTTCTTATAATATAAATAACACTCAACCCCTAAATCCTATTTGCTCGTCCATTGACTTTTACCGTCATTTGATTCGTTTTAGGGATCGTCTGTTCTTTGTTCTTGTCATAATCTGCGTTTTGGGGCTAAAACTTATGTGTCATTATTTAAAGACCATGCGTCCATGCTCACTATTTTGTTTAGTGGATTAGTGACATTGTTGGGCCAATGGGATTGTCCCAGGTGTAGAGGTGTTTGCAATTGCAGCACTTATGTAAGTATATGATACCATACTTTTATATTATGCATTATCATTTTTACTTATCTTGTGGTTAGGATGGAGTATGAGATCCTATTATAATTACAGAGGAAACGTGGTCATCAGACCACTGGGTATGGTTACGGCAAAGGTATGTGGATTCACATCTCTCTCTGATATGATTCATGTAAAAGGTGCCGAAAACGTTTGTAACTAAAAGAGGGTGAAAGAAACATGTGGTTCACCAAGAAAGCAAGGTGCTTCAACAAAGGTGTGTTTGTGATCCTTTTTGTATATTCATCTATAGCTCTAAATATATTGCTTCAGCCTCTAATTATGTATTAGTTACAATATGTAGTCAAGAAATTTATCTGAGTTTTCATTGATTATTTGCATCATCAATATTAAACAGGGAAACTTGATTACCTCAGCAAAGAAGTCGGGGAAGGAAAATCTTCTTAATGGAAAGACAGATTCAAATGCCGATCCTTCACTTTCAGGTTCATCTCCTGTTAAGGAAAACCCAACAAAAAAGAATCATAAAGGAGTCGAAGTTATGCAAGATGATAATGAGGTCAGCGACAAGGCCCTAAATGAGAAGAAAAAAAGAAACCAAAATTAAAAGCGTCTAAAGAGATTGTTGGAAGGAAAGTGAATGATGGTGAAGCTGAAGAAAATACTATTACCATTTGAGTCATTATTTCTTTGCCAACAGGAAGTGAGTTGGTAACTGTAGTTGAATTTGACCTCCCAAAAGAAGATGCTGGCAATGCATTGCAAATTAGGAGAAGTCATGGGGGCAGATTATTGAAGCATCAAACAAGGTAACTATTGTTCACTTTCAAACTATTTTATTTGTCTAAAGTTTATACATGCTTGTATGGTGTATAGTTTTGTAGATTCTTTAATATCATATTAATTCATAAAGATGCATAGTATGATCATTGATCGATTAAAGATATAAGTGTAGTCACAAAAAAATTGTATTTGGAAGTTTTTAGTAATAGTTTAAAGTTTGTTTAGGTGTATGTTTCTCTATTTTACTACGATTTTGTAAATCGGTCATTGTGCGTAAACTGAAGTAGACGTTATTTATTTAAAGGGTTCACAGTTTCATATTGTGTGATTTTACTATATTGATGTTAGGAACACATGTTAAAGTTATCTTTTGGATTACTGACATATTCAGGTTGAAATCATTAGCGACCTAGCAGAAGACATGACTATTACGATATCAGGTTTCATAGTTTCATATTGTGTGATTTACTATATTGATGTTAGGAACACATGTTAAAGGTATCTTTTGGATTACTGTCATATTCAGGTTGAAATCATTGGCGACCTAGCAAAAGACATGACTATTACGATATCAGGTGTGGTCATTAGTTGACTTGTGTCGTGACACTATGCACCAAACACTACACTTAGTCGGGATGTTCAACGGAAGCTCTGTCTTTCCTCTAAGTTCAAGCAAATGAAAAAATGCTAAGCAATTAGAAGGGAAGAAGGCGAAAGGAAGCCTCAAATGAAAAGGTGAAACTAACTCATATCAACTCACAACATATACGTGTGTATGTAGTGTTTCCAGGTCATGACCCATATAATATTTTAACTAATAGGCTAAACCAAACAACCCCATTGCCTAGATAATAGGCTAAACCAAACAGCCCCATGCCAGGTATTTAAGCTAGACGGATAATAGCCCCAACAAAGGACCACATGGTGGCTATCAGGGGGACAGGGCAACCGCAGGATGGGCTCCGAGGCTCCCCGCAACACTGGGTCACCATGAAACTTGTGCTTGTGAGTCATCTGCGGGTTCATCTTCTAATCATCCTGTGCAGGAAGCAATGGCTCAGCTCAAACCACCCTCCACTGAGGAGACCATGGTTCAGACTGCACCCGCTTCTAGCAAATCACTGAGATTCCCTTTACGTCCAGGAAAAGGTGTCTCGAGACAATGCTGCATTGTTAAGGCCAATCATTTCTTTAGTGAACTACCTGACAAGGATTTGCACCAGTATGATGTGAGTTTCTATAGTCGAAATATATTCATAAATTATCAATTGCTTGACTTGGGACTGTTATTCTTTTGTGATTTGTGCAGGTTACCATCACACCTGAAGTGACCTAACGTGGAGGGAACCGCGCAGTGATGGCACTTGGTGGACTGAACAAGGAATCTCATCTTGGGAAACGTCTTCCGGCTTATGATGGAAGAAAGAGTCTCTATACAGCTGGCCCTCTCCCTTTTGTTTCTAAGGATTTTAAAAGTTACTTTGCTTGATGATGATGACGAAACAGGAAGTGCAAGGTTTGCATCCTTATTGGTTTAGTTGCTTTTGCATCTCATTTCTAAATTATGTTTGTATGATTCCTTATTCGCACAAGTTTAAGAGAAAATTATTATCTATGCTTATTTTTTCTGATTCCCCAAGTATGATACCAAATTTTTTATAAGCCATTGATCTTGCGGTGGTATTCTCTAGAGATCACAGTCTCTATGTTTGGAACATTCATGGAAAATTGCATGTGATTCTTTTTAAAAACAATAAATTTAATTCCTTTGAGGTTACATAGTCAATTCGTCCTTAATATGTATTGAAATTAAGTAATATATGATAATACCCTATCAAAAACATATAGCCGTTCCATCTATTATGTGCTTGAAATGCTTTCTGTTTTTTAATTTGGATTTAAGTGGAAACAGGTTTAATGGTTCGATTTAAGATAGCACGGCAAAACTTAAAAGGTTACTTTCCATAGACCTGTCACATAATCTTCTCACAGGCATGATTTCATGGTCCGTGATTGCAAGTATGAAGAACCTTCAGGTATATCTCAATCTATCAAGCAATTTTCTTCAGAAGAGATTCGGATGAGCTAGGAAAGCTGGAGATGGTACAAGTTATTGACATCTCAAACAATAATTTGTCGGGTAATATTCCTATAGCGATCCAAAGCTGTAGAAACTTGCAGAGTCTAGATATTTCTTGGAACAAACTCACAGGTATTATTCCCGAAGGTTTTGGCAATATGTTGACGTTGGAACACCTCAACTTTTCCTTTAATCATTTCGAGGGCGTGTACGGATAAAGGTATTTTTAAAGAGACAAGGATTAGTAACAGTGGCAAACATTTATCTACGAGTAATATTATTTAAGCTTATTATCTTTCTCATTGGATTGAAACATGTGGCCTATATTGATGTGGTTACACGCATGAGTCGCCCGCTTACTTCAAGCTTGCAGTGGTGCGAAGTTATCAATGGAGTATTAGGACCTTAAAGATTGTATAATTTCCAGCTTAGAAAGTGGTGAAAAATGATTCTTCTGCTTTGAAACAACTTATTATTAGTTTTAATCATCAATATATACAACTTCCTGTAGCATTTTCACTTATGTGTAGTAGTGTCCTGCATGCACCTTTCCAAAATTGATTCACACTTAAGGCTAGAGATAGTCAAGATTAGGTTAATTTTAAAATTGACTGGTCAACCACTCAATATGTTGTTGCAATATTTTAATTAACATTTATTCTTCTCTAATTTCAGTTTTCCTACTCATATATGTTTTTTTAGTGCTTAACCACTCCTTGTGTTTGAAGAATGGTATTCATTATTTTGTTAAAAAGGATAAGATCAAGGTAGAGTGAGGATCTATATATTTAGGTGGTTATCTTTGAGTGCTTGAGATAAATCATCTAAAAAGTGATAATCCTGCTCTTAAAGTTATGACATATGAGGTATTAGTAATTTCTTAGTACCTGTCATCAGCATTAAAGTTATTAACTAAAAGACAAGTGGTGATTATTCATGATTATCTACATGCTTTGAAATTCTTTATAGATTAAGCCCAGAGTTTCTTTTCTGTAGTAATTCATATTCAAGGACATGCTTATTGGTTTATTTTATGTTGCAGTGCATGCATGGATGACAATCATTGTTCCGAAAAGCATGACTTTGTATCTATATCTATATTCTCATGGAGAAGTCACGTGGGTTGAATCTCAACCAGTGTAATAGATGCTTCTTTAACTATTTTATATACATTGCCCTTTCACTTTCAGCTAATGTTTGTTCATCCCAGTGTCTTATCTTAACTTATTCCGCGTTCATGGTTATAACTATATGTGTGACCTCACCAAACAGCAATGTGAATAGTTGCAAGAGTAATTACCGAAATGAAAGGTCACGAAACCAAGAACCATGCTTTCGCCTACTTTGAAGGTGCCAGCCCAATACATGTGTGAGCCATTGCACGTTCATTCGGTATGGATGAAGTTTTAGTACACATATTTTGTGGAATTTGAAGAAAGTAGTGTTACGACTCAATCATACTTAAATTTAAGGTATGAGAATACAGATTCAAACTTGAAAACAAATATTCGATATGTGACGAAAGAGTTCAGGGGAAAACAAGGTCTACTTTGAAAACGGATGGCATAATACACCACTTTTCAAGCTTCAAATTTTGGGATATGGTCATGTGATTGTAATAGAGTCAATTGTGACCACTGTGAAACTATTGAAAAAGCTTGCCAGCATGTGCCAGCTTCATTGCTAATCTCACATCAACAGCATCACAAGGTTGTTGCAACGAATTTTCAAGTGTGATGCAGTCACAACCACAATGCTTGTGCCAAGTTTTTAACAGTACCACGTCGTGTACGGGTTTGAGTGAGTTGGCTAAGTTATGCAATGTCGAAAAACCAAGTGAATGCAATAGTAATGATTTAACAAGCTATTGTTATATATAAACAGGTAGTTAAGGTTTTAAATGTTATTTATTCTAGAACGATTGCAATTTCTGTTGACCAATGTTTTTGTATCAGTTAATCGTTGATTCAGTTTAATGGAAGATAGTCCAAACTTGCCCCCTGACTCGAGAAAGTCAACTACTTTGATCTCTTCTAAAAGTCAAGATATTGGTTTGATACTTAAATCAGTATTGTTTTATACAAGATTGTCATGATTCTAATCAAAATAGAAGTGGCATAGGATCACCTGGATAACAGGTCAAATTGGATGGTTTTGTACGGGTCGGGTTTACCATAACACATCTTTACCCAAATTATAGTAATTGCTACAAATAATTTGTGTATTAGTAGTAAAACAACAAAAAATAAAGAGAAATTTCCTTTTTAAACACCAAATGATGGACAATGTTCAACTTTAAAGTCAAACGTGGCCTTTGATCTTGAAAGAAACAGATTCATGGTTATGTGAGTGGTCTGCGAATTTCAGTCGATATGGAGCAATGCTCTGAAGATATTGATCTTGAATATTCACAAGCAACCTTCTACAATCGAACAGGATGAAGGCATAGTGGTATTATCTATTGTTTGACAAGTTTATTGCGTCTACTACGTCTCAGATTAATATGGTTAACGCTGATTGCATCATCAATTTCATGAGTTGACGTCATTAGCTCACGAGAATTTTGGCCACCTTTTGGTATAGCAAATTGTCAAGTCAGTGCACACATTGACTCTCTGAGTCGAAAGCTTACAATGCTTTTCAAGGTTTGTCGATTTATCAATAGAATATTTTTTAATAATACTATACCATAAACGAACGGTTGTTACACATTTAAATCTTTACTGGTATTTGTTTATTTCTTATTTTTCCATTATTCTTTGTGATCTTGATTATATAGGTTGAACCAAGGGTATGATGAGAGTTTTGGCATTCATGTTGCAGAGTTTTCAAACTGTCCACATATGTTGATTAACTAGAATTTCTATGATAGTTGCAGTAAGTAATGTGAATTGAGATGCAATCCCAGCTGCAGTTGAAGCCTCAAAGCAGAAAAACACATCATCAACCGTAGTAGTCAGTGGTGATAAGAGCGTAAAATAGAAGTTATGGGATAGAGCTAGCTTTGCAACAAGATGCTTATATATGGGTAAAAGGAAAATGAGGAAAGCGACATAGCATAAGTAGCTTAAAGACCAAGGCTCCGCTTAAGGAAAATCTGGATTTAGGGACTATGGCACGAGTAGCTATCTAAAAGAAATTCAAAATAGTTGCAGTCGGGGAAGTGATTCCAGGCGTGTACTGGCAGCGGATGGTAGTGGAAAGTATACAACTATGAAGCCAAGCGGGTACATTGTTAAGATAAAGATGGGGTGTATAGTGAGAACTTTCAAATTCCATGCAACAAAAGCGAGGTTAACTAATGTTTATAGACAACGGAAGGAGTAACACCATCATTACAGCAAACAAGAGTGTGGCTGGCGATGGTACTATCTTCAACTCTGTAACAGAGGTTAGTATATGAGCAGAGTTTAACCTTTTTTTTTTCAAGTAACCATGCATGGTTTTTTACCTTTTAGTTATAATTTGTGTCTATAACATTTATTTGATATATTCTGCAAATTCTTTATAAAGATCAAGTTAAACGCAACAATAAAACTCAACAAGATCAACAAATTAATGAAGTAACCACAAACAACCATTTATGTTCTTTTGATACTGTGGTTTTAACTTTAGATCATATTGTAACTGACATATGAACAACCTCTCTTGGCGAGAAGCGATTTTGCTAAGTTGTGGAGCTAACTGAGAAATAAATCAACTTTATGGTTCGGGAACTTCCCGGTGATTACATAGCCAATGATAAGTATAACCACGAGCTTGGTCGAAGAGAATCTTCAACACATGAAGCTATACCACGTATTCGGAGCGTGGTATCCTTTTTCCATCTAATACCATGTCTTATGTACTATGAGTGAGTACATATTGGCGTCATTTAAAAAGATTGTTTTTGTGGTTGGACAGTGAAATTGATTTTATGTACATTGCGTTCTTTGCACACCAGATTGGATACTTTTCTTGAAGCAACGAACGTTGCTCGATTAACGAATATGCGTTCTTGGCACACCAAATTGGATACTTTCTTTAAGTTACAAAATCAAGTCTCCTTGAATCCTTCACCATATAATTAGTGTGAGATGCATTTGCAACACTTATATGATTTTAAGAAATATGCCTTACTGAAGTAGTTTGTTTGCATTAAATGTAGGAACAAATTCTTATAGAATGTTAATGTAAGAGATGAACCCAAAATGAGAAAGCGGTCGAGAGGATATTGAAAATCAATTCAGGAAAATGGGCTACAATTTGGAAATCTGTGTACACATATTAAAGGAGAAACCTTTACAGCGATTTTCCATGCATGTGATTACGAAAAGGGTAATACCATTATAACTAAGAAAGTTCGTGTATAAATGATACTTCCAATTTTTGTTAATGGCTCATGGCTATACCTAGGTTTTGAAATAGACTTCCTATTGCATATTCGTTGTCCTTATGCAACCTTCATGCAAATTATACGTTTTTGTATCTACCACTTTAAGTTTTCGCACATGGCCAATTATCGTTTTTTTTTTTTCAAGGGTCAAAAGCAAACGAGGTTTGAATGTTGTCATTTGTGATAAAGATAGTAATATATCTAAAAGTACTACAAACGTTATCTACAAAAAAGTACTTCATGGTCTTTGATCAATGCTCAACAGGTATAGACAACTATATAAATAGCATGTTTTATAGCATTTTGCAACTTATCTTATCGCCAATTTCTTTGTAATTTACTTTTGTTTCTTAAAAGCTTTTAAGTATTCACGGAATGAACATGGTCTACTCGAGTGTTTAATGTTGACTACATACCTTGCCCTTTCAATACTATCTACCAGTTGAAAATGACGATACATGCAAATTCATTAGTTTAATAGTTATAAACCAAATTGTTTATCGTTTCATTCAAATATGTTATACTTATTATTCTCTTTATAAAATAATAGAACTTATTTGCGATCGTTGTTGTTTGTTACTGTATTCGTTCACCTAATTCCTTAATGAATATATATATATATTTTAAATTCTCGTGATTCCACGGGTCTATAAAGAATTGCTTCAAGGTCTTTGATCAAGATTCAAGAGGTATCTACAATAGACACATTAGATCATTCATAACATTTCTTAAATTTACATGTATTATAAATCACAATCTCCTTTTATTTACACTTTTAATATTTTTTAAACTTGTTAAGTGTTGACGGAATGAATATTGGCTTATCACTTCATTAATGCTCGCTATATACATTTGCTTGTGAAGATCATCAAATTTGGGGACGACTATGCACGGATGTTTATTACATTAATAGTTAAAAAAAATTGTTAATAGGACCGTTGACTTATTTTTTATTATTCCTTTAAAAAAATAATGGAAGTGATATCGTTCGTTGTTGTTTATTACTTTATTCACACACTTAATTTCTTAATAAATAATTTCTTTAAAAGCCCCGTGAATTCACGTGTTTATAAGCTATACAAAATATATTATTCATTTAAAAAAATCCAGACGTACATTTTTTCAAAAAAACCCTAATCATCAAAACTCTCTTCACTAACAAAATTCCCTCACGGTTTTAGGGATTTAATGATTTTTTTGTTGTTCTTGAAACTTTGATAACGTATCAGAGTGCCTTCTGTATTTGCTAATTTTCAATTTTCTTATGACTTCCAGTCGGGTCTTTCCCCTCATCAAGTGCATTATGTAAACACCAATGCTACTTCTACTCCTCTTGGTATATCAGTTTGAATTATAGTTCTCTTAGGACTGTTCATCAATCAGTATTAACTTGTAAAGTTGATAGTGTTTGGTCATCAGGTGACATGGTGGAGGCTCTTGCAATTAAAACTCGTTTTGGATCATGTTACATCTGGTGCCTTGGCTTTTTCATCCACAAAGGTAAAGTCATTAAGATCCTTCAAAAAAATTCTATTTATTATACTTCAAGGAAAGTTAATGTAATTTGATCACAAAATCAATTTTTGATTTATCGTTTTCCATATATATTTTGGTCTCGCAAAATCTTAGTACTCTCTTTCTGTACAATGGTTGTTTCATTTGACTTTTAATTACTTCTTAGTATATAATTGTTCAACTAAACCCTAAAAATAAAAACCAAAAATCAAAATATTTACCTGCTTTTAGCCGTTTTATGGATTATGGTAACATCAATTATAAATCTTAACCATTTCATTTAACTTTTAATTACTTTTTAGTATATATTTGATCCACAAAATCATAAAAAATAAAAACCACAAGTCATACCCGTCCATCGGACGGGTTTTGCCACTTGTATATATATATATATATATATATATATATATATATATATATATATATATATATATATATATATATATATATATATAGGGGGCCTTTATTTTGAGAACCTGTTAAGTCTGAAGCTGTGAGAACCCCTCTAAACCAATGAGATTTTTTTATATATTAAAAATTATTATTAATCCAAAAGGGTATTATAGTAAAATACAATTTTTTATATTATTATTTTTTTTTTTATTAAATCCTTATTTTAAGCATTCCTAAATTTTCGGATTATTTTTTAAAGCATGGTTTCATAATCTTACAGGTGCATGCATGTTTTTTTTTTTTTTTTTAATGAGATACATGTTTGTTTTAAAGGACGTGCATGTATATTTTTTAAATGAGGTGCATGTATGTTTTTTAGTGAAGTACATGTACGTTTTTTGCTAGCATTATTTTTTTTTTGAAGTTTGAAGCATAAATTAAAAACATAAACAATTATAAAAGAAAAAACAATATTCATATACTTAAATGTTACATTTCATTTAATTACAAGTACAAAAAACACATATGCAATAATCGTATATCTTCAAAAGTCGCAAATTATCTTCATGTATATTTGTATTAATCCACTCCATAGTCTTTAATGATATCATCATCTTCATCAATTTGAAACAAGAATGCACAAAAACAATTAAACCTCCAACAAATAAAAAACAAAAATTAATCATAACTATTATAACGCATATACACAATCTTGGGTATATCAAACATGTTTAATCATAAACAACTATCAAAACATACATGTTCATGAGAACGTGTATGCTTTGAGAACAGACTTGTTGTCAAACATAAATGTTTTGAAACATGCATGTTTATAACCATAATTGTTATGAAACATACATGTTTTGTAACTGTATTGAAATTATTATATATGAATGAAGATAGAATAAAATCATACCAACAGTAAACTACTAATAAACTATTAAACATAAAAAAATAAAAATCAAAAACACAATTTTTTAAAAGAAAAATATGTTTAATAACACAAGTTTTTTTTAGAAACATACATGTTTTTAGCATACATATTTAGAAGCATTCAAGTTATAAAACATACATGTTTTGAACCTACATGTTCCAAAAGGTAAACCATGTTGATTTCATAGTTAAAATGAATATAGTTAACCTCAAAATAAAAAATAAAAATTATAAATCCATTCGTTTCAAGGATAAAAAACTAGATGTGTCAACCTCTTCATCAATAAAGCGGGTTCAGATAATAATGTAAAAAACCCATAAATAAAAGGGTGTTTAAATTAGCTTTTTTGCCTTGTAAGCTTATGTGAATTTGAAATAATCTCATCGATCCACTTTTAAAGCCATAGCAAATAATACAACCTAGATCTCATAAACCAATTTATTTAGGCCAGTTTACATATCTTTTAAGGAAATGAAACATAAATGTGTAGACCTACAGCAATAACAACAATCGAATTAAAACAAACAAATACATACCCTGTTCTTCGCATCAAGGTATGTAGAAAAAAAAACAAGTTCAAAATATAGTAACTTACCTTTTCTTCGCATCGTCTTCGTGGTTATAATGAGTTTTTTTAACCCTTTTAGTTCAGAATCTCTAACCATGAGATTCTACTAAAATATAAATCTTTGAATTAATTTATGATATTACCACGGGATATAAACTAGAACATCAGATGGTTGTAGGGTCGACATCAGCGGATGATGGTTGCGAGGAAGATTCAAAGAGGCTACGGTAGTGAGGACATCGTGGTTGATTGAATAGATTAAAACATCAAGAAAACTAATAAAACTTTTTGTGATAGATGAAGTTTTAATGGCGGCCAGTTTTTTTTTTAAAATAAAGAGAGATGATGGTGGTGGCTAGGGTTTGAGGGGATAAGTATGTGAGAGAGAAGGAGGTTAAAAATTAACTGATGCTTTTGAATCAATTTCTAAAAAGATGGACGAATTTCAATAAGATATTCCATTAAAGTTATTTTTGAAAAGACTATAATACCCTTTTTCTCAATATCAGATGTTCCACCTTCTTTATTTAATAACAAAAGTGCCACAATTATTTTTAACCATTGATCAACTAATCCAAAGGCTAAAAAAGATTTCTCGCAGTTCTCGCACTTAACAGGGTTCTGAAAATAAAGTTACACACACACACACACACACACACACACACACATATATATATATATATATATATATATATATATATATATATATATATATATATATATATATATATATTCAAATACAAAAAATTGGAATGTCTATAAAATTGTAATGTCGTACATAATAAAATTCTCAACAATTTAACGACTTCTGACTCTTGATCTTCTTAGCTTCCTTTTGCATGGTATCACTAGAGACGTCGCGCTTCGTTTATAATTTAGGTGCAGTTCTGTTCTCACCAATCAGTTTTATGGTACTTGGTGGTGTTACATGTAGGAAACAAAAGCCGGGGTATCAATTAAATATGAAGAATGATATATGTAGGTTTATAAAACACATGCATGTATGTACCTTTTCATCGAAAACCACTTGATCCTTTGACATGCATAAAAACCACCTACTGCATCCTTAACTGTTTTGAGACCGTTACTTCCTACATCCGGTATGCACGCTGCATCCACTAAAGATTTTTCAATAGACACTCTGTAGCAATCCTTTGGGAGTGGTTTTTTATGAAGCATTTGTTTTCCATCTGTTTTGTACACGGTACCCTCCGCAATAATAGTTGATTTCTTTAAGTGCCACGATGCGCACTTAATTACCCAAAAAGATAATTTGTTGCATGTATATATGTATCAGTAATTAATTAAACTAAAGAACATATGAAAATGTTTAAATACATACTTGTGGTAAGACTGTTAATGGAGACTCCTGTTCTTGTGATCCGGAAAGTTGACGTGAAGAATCCTTTCGTTTTGATCTAGTCGATTTCTTAGATGCGACAGATTTAACAATTTCCTATATGTATAATACACGGTAAATAATACATGTATGTAGAATTCAAAAATCCCTGGGGGATGATTTATTACTTACACTTATTTCCATTTCCTTTTCCAAAGTTGCAAGTCCATTAGACTTCTCAATGCTCGCAATTTTCTCACGTCCAGCAACACGTGTTCCGGCCTCCTCATCAGCTATTTATAAGATTAATGTTCACCGGAGACACCTGAAATATAAATTGTTTAAGAAAAACCTTGATATTTAAAAGGGTAAAAAAGATGGAATGTTACTTTCTTATGTCTTACTTCCTTTTGTGTCAATGGAGTTGCAGATTGGCAGCTTCGCCCCTTTGTGCCCAATTGTTTCATCAAATCCTGTATTACCGCCTCTTTTTCTTGACGTTGGCGCCTCTCATTATCAAGTTCACTTTGAAGTGACACCACTCTTTCATCTGATGCTTGTCTGATTCGAGGCAGATCAAAATACCTCTTGTAGGTTACTCCACCTCCCACTCCTCTCGCATATCCTCCTTTTTCCTTGCCAAATACAAATGTCATGGCATTAGTGCCATGATCAAGCTTCAAGGTTCCTTGTTTGATCTTCTCCTCCGTCTCTTTCTGCACACGCAATATGGGAAATAGGTTATTTAATTCTACCAGTATTAAATTATAAATAATAATATTAACTTATAACTAACAGTATTAACTTATAACTAACAGTTTTAACTAATACACTATCAGTTTTAACTAATACACTATCAATATTAACTTATAACTAACAATAAACATAATCATAAAATGAGTCAAACTTACAATTTTTTGTCCAACTGTTCCGATATCATCATCGTGAAATTCTCCGTCTTTATTCACCCTTCCTTTCAGCGACATAAAGTACCACGCGGTGGTTCTTCATCTGGTTCAATTTCTTTATTCTCGATATTATAAACATCAAATACATACACTTGTAAGATAAACCAATATAAACGAAAGTGTGATGCTATTAAATGAAAATGTTTAATGTTTAATGTTACCATTTTATCCATCACACGAGCGTATCTACCTCGTCCCATTCTATCTTGATAAACAGACTTGGAAGCGCCACTTTAGATGCGGTGATTTCACCTTGCAACACAAAATAAAAAAGGTGTTTAGATTTAGTAATGCTGATAGTATACAACTAATATATATGGAAACATCAAATGTGACAGATATTTGAACTTGAATAAAAATGAATAATTAACACCTTGTGTTAATACAAATAAACCGTAAAAACGTTTATTTATATTTTGCGATCTCTTTGTGTTTTGTTGATAACAAATGTAATGTTATCTTAAGTATAATTATAAGGATACATGTTATTTTTGTAAAGCATTTACATATAGCCATTTAAAATACAAAAATGTAATAATTAAGCATTTGTTGTAATAGTTTATTAGGATGGGTAAAAAACCATAACCCATGGACCATAACCCATGGATCTTAAACCCATACCAAAGAAGACTTGATACAATGTATACTTAGATACATTGAATCTAAAGAAAACCCATGGACCAACCCATAACCAAAAAACCCATGGGCAAAGAGGAGCGTACCACGGATCCCTAGGATTACACTAGCCGGATCCCAAGTGGAAGGGATCCGTGGAGCAGAGGAGAAATTTGCCTATAAATAGAGAGCCATTTCTTCATTCTAACTCACCCCTCTTCTTACTAAATCTCTCATACACTCTCATTCTCTTCTAACATATAGATCACTTGATCTAGAGAGTTGTTCTTCTTTCTTTCTATTTGTGATCCTCATATAGGTCCTTCTCTAAGGCGAGACCACGAGCATTCTACAAGTCATCCAAGCAAGGGGTCCTTGATTTATTTGTCACTCCATAAGATTTACATAGCGAAGATCTTGTATTTGATATTTCACATATTTGTTGTGTAATAGTTGTGTTGGTTTGGTCCACTGTGCTACGGACTCGGTATCTAGCTTTGTACCGGAAAAAGTGTAAGCAACGTTGTGAAGGCTTCTCCGCCAAGTGAAGGAGTTTGTTGACATAGTGCTTGAACTCTCGAGTAGGTGACTCGGGGAGTGGAGTAGGGCAAGGAAGGTGACCCTGTAGCCGAACCACTATAAATCGGTTGTGTCTTTTCTATCCCTTAACTTTATTTATTTGCTTGCATTATCATTAGATCTATACGTTCTCAACATCCATACGACATCACATAATATCGAATCTAAAGTTTTTTGAAATCAACTTAAATTCGGCAAAACTATTCAACCCCCCCCCTTCTAGTTTTCCACACCTTGTATTCCTCGGTGGCCGTGTAGTTTACAAAATTTACCCAATCTTCAGCTTTTATAATTGCACTATACTTCGCCGGGACTTCATTAAGTTTTGAAAGGGTATTTTGGTTGGGCAATATGTAGTTTTCGGTCAATTTCCTTCCGAAATTCCTTAGAAGTTGACCAAGACGATTCATTATCAGCTTTCGGACTATCAAGTCAACATCAAAATATCATTTGCAAAGATTAACACAATGTTGTTAATTAGTTGCACATAATGTAAATGCAGAGATAAACTTATTAATACCTTGTACCTCGACAGCCAAGCCACTACTAGTTAAAAAAAAGTATATGTGTACCGTGATTTCGTCCTACATTTTATCTCTTGCTTCTGAATCAACCTTCCTCCAGGATAGAATCTTGACACCTATATGCTCACGAACCAAATCACCCAAAAAACTCGAAAACAATGCCCTTTTTCTCGATATCCTATTCGATTGCATCGAAGGTTACATTGACCTTTATTACGTCGGTTTTTCCATAATCCCTGTGAAACTTAGCTAACCTAGTTATGCCCCTCTTAACAACATTCGCATTTGAATGGTTGTTTTCAGCATCCTCACCCTCATCTGAATACGCCTCTGATTCATATCCAAATGAGTTATCATTTTCATGATCAGAATAAACCAAATCATCCTGACAATTGGTTTGAGTTTCCATGATTCGTCATAAGTAATGTGTTAAAGAAAATTAGTAAACTTAATTGGTAAATAATGGTGTAAAATTGAAGTTCTGGTTGTTTTGCTTGAATCCTGATTTATTGGAGTAAAATTAGGGCTCATTATGGGGCAGTTTTCAATTAAGGAAACCATAATTTCCTAAGTACTTTTAAAAATTTTGGCTGAAATTTGGCTCCAAATTTGATAATTTTAAAATGTGGCTCCAAATTTATAATATAGAATTTAAATATTTCATTTTTGGCTGCATTTTGAAACCAACACACCCATGATAGAAATGGTTCTTACCCACGATCCCAAACACCCATATAACTTCAAACCATTTGTATCAAAGACGCATATAACTGCAGCTACACTAAAATCTCACCACATGGCACATACAAATGAAGAAACAAAATCAAAAAATGGAATTAAAGCAACTAATTAAGCAACTATAACTAATAAGCAGTCCCGGATAAACAAGTAAGCACAAAAATAATCAAATCCAACCAAGGACTGCGACACAACAAATGACCCTAAGACCTTACTTTAAGCCTATAAATAAGCTATTTATAAGCACTTAAATAAGCTCTAACATCCTCCAACAGTAAAAAAAATATAGAAATCATGTAAATGCAATTAACTTAAAGCAAAAACAACAACAAAAACTCCCTAAAAATTGACAACAACTTAAGCAAAGCACTTATGAACCGCATATCCATGGCTCAACATTGAACACGACACATGGGATGCACCACTGTGATTGGATCAACCTCAAACCTACAATAATACATTCTACCAGATATGAACTTAAACACCACAACCAATTCCTAAATGCAAAACAACATTAAAAAAATATGAAACAAACTAGTGAGCGCATCCTATTCCATTCCATTGGATAAACCATCAAAAGATCCATACATGTTTCATTGTTAATATATCTACAAACCATAATATTAAACCAAGACATTAGACATTATAAATAGATGACACTAGAGCAAAAGAAACCATCCCTTTACATAGCGAGCAACCCTTCAACCATTCATCGACTTAATTTGTTCTTCCTTGGTCTCGATATCCTCCTCAGCTTGAGTAATGAGATCATTCAACCCCTACAGCTTAGTCCTCGCAGCCTCCAGGTCATGCCTAAGATCCATCAATGTGTCAAAATGTTCATCCCCATCTCCAAGAGCTACCATCTCAGCAATTAAAGCATTAAACTGCTCAATCTCATTCTTTACTATGGTGGTGTTATGACCAAAGATATACCAACCTTATCAAATACCCACGTTATGAACACAAGAATACCACGTTAAACCCAAACTGTTATGCGTAAATAAAGAGAAAGATTAAGATAAGATATGGTGACTTGATGTATATTCGTGTATATTTAGAGAGGTAGAGAAAAGAAGATGAAAACAATAAGTTGTATATTGCTTCAAGGGAAAACACACACACACACACTCAAGCACACCCCTCAAATGACATACTTGAGGGGTATTTATAGGTAAGAGAGATGATGCCCTAAGGCTTGGCCATGGGCCTTGAGATGGACTTGGATTGGGCTTGGGTTACACGAACTAGACAAGGCTAGCTTATCTTAACTAATGCCCAATTAGCTTAGCCCAATCCACGAGCCCGTTGACTATTCTATCACGATATCTAACACACATTACAAAGTTCCTAATCGTAAATGACCATCACTTCTAATAAAAATAATCAAGGCTAACAATCTCCCCCTAAGGGGTGGTCATTCAAATGATGCTCCACTTGATAAGATCTTTACTTTCCTTGAGCTTGAACTTTGCGTGTAGATATAGAATAGTCTTGATTCTTTGTTCCTTCATGCTTTGTTATCAATTAATGTGGTTTATGCGCCATTGTCAACTTCGTTGGTTAGGTATCTCCACGTCTTTCTCCACCATGCTCACACTTCTATTTTACTTTGAGTTACCAATGATGTAGTTCTCGAGTCTTTAAACTTTGTGTAGCCTTTGATTGAGATGAGAACTTTCATGTATCGTTGGTATGAGCATGTGAAGAGTCTGCACGATCAATCCGCTCGAGCTTCCATAAGAAGAAAACATAAAAACAGTTAGTAATAAGCGGATTCCGACACTTACAAGTTTGAATTTCGAGGGTGTTAACAACATAGTGTGAAAACACGTATCTAATTCTCACAAGGGCGTTCTGGCTGGAGTCCCACAAGTGAGATAGCGCGATGTACCGAAATACACCTACAGTTCGGATGAGTGTGAGGTACACCGAAGCATCACCCCACGACTGTAGACCGTTTGAGACACACTAAGCGTAATCCACGGAGAATTACCGAAGTGACTTGTCGGTTGCTTGATGTTGACCACGGAAGGAATTTCCATTCAATCATTGAAGATTACAGATTGTAAAACTTCTCATAAATGTTACGGCGGATTGCTAAGATCTGCGTAGGACTCTAGAATATATCACTTGTGCCCTTAATGATGAACAACAAGCGATGTCATGTCATGTGTTCCTATGAGATCTTTTGATGAATCTCGTGGCTCTAGACTCAATAAGTGCATTTTGGTTTTCTGGCGGAGACAAGGGAGAGGGTCTCCTTCTTCAATATCAACGATCTCTAAGAGAAAGTCGATAGATTATGTAGGGTTCCCGGTGAGAATGAAACAAATCCCTTTGAGAGGAATTGAGTGGCTAGAAGGTTAGGTGCAGTCGTCCACTTTGGGTCCATGACGTCTTTGTCTTCAATACGGTGTCATCTAGTGACAACCAAGTAGCATATGTATTGAACCGGTTTACGCCCTAAGGTTGAATATGGAGGGCTATTTCTTTTCACCCTTTCTTCACATTTCTTTTTAATTCTTCAACCCCTTCTTTCTCCTTTCTCACATTACTCCTTTTTTCAATCATACCTAAGGACTTCTAATACTAACTATGGGTATTGTCCTTGGGTAGATCCCTCCGGCTCTGGCGGATCATAGGACGGATTTCCTATCCTTAGTCACCTTATAACTCCATGACTGTCCCATGTTGCCATAAAACCATTTTTCTTGAAAATCTCACAGAGTGTTTATGATAGAAAACATGTTTGAGACACTCCTTGAGTTTTATATTTTCGAAACACTCCCCTTCACATGTGCTTATATATTTTTGACGAAATCGCACATAGAGGGTAGAGTTAACACTTTTGAATTGATCGACTTTAAATGAACTAGACCGATTCGAGACACGTTTACATCACTAGAGAACTAGCTTGAAATTATTACCCGTCCTGGTCAAGTCCATAGAAAGTTTCTCGAAATGGTACATTTCCCGACTTTGATTTCTCGTCAATTCATTGGTTCCGTCTGAGTCGAGCTCTTTTGAGATTCAAACACCGATCATAAAACATTTTTGATCACCTTTTAATCACGTTTCTCCCCCTCAAAAATAGCATATCTATGATGTTTTTGAAACAAAATGATTAAAAGATATGTTTTTCGGAAAGCATTTGGAGAAACTGATTTAGCATGAATTTTGGAACAATTCTGGTTTAATACTCCCCCTTAAAGAAAGCATATTTTTCTTCTGAGAAAATTTGGAATCAATTAAGGGTTTAGAAGGAGTTATCTTGGTACCAAATTTGAGAGATTTTGAAAAATCTTTTTGAAAAAAATTCGAATCAATGGTACATAAGATGAAAAGAAGATTTTGAAAATCTTTTGAAGATATTTGGAGAAAACATTATCTTCATTTGTTTTAGGATAAGTGCTCGATATTTATGAAAATCGATTTTGCGTAGCACTTTCGTTTATTTAAAGATCGGGTTATGCTGAAAGTAACGCAAGCCATTATATTTTTAGGAATAGTGCTTGAAAAATATTTAAAACCTTTGATTTTGGTTAAGCACTTTCCTTTCTTTGAAGCACGGGTCCTGAGCGAACCGATGTGTCGAAGCCATTAATTTGAAGTCCGGGTTTTTGAAGTATCTGAAAGCCATTATTTAAGAAATTTTGAGAAACGACATGTTTTAGAAAACAAATTAAAGAACTCTCGCTCAAGCATCTGTACATGCCCGTATCATTGTTTAATGACATTTCTAGAAAGCGTCTGAATATCGATTATACGAGAGACATGTCGTGAGAAGAATATTTTTGGATTTTTGATTTTCTATTGTTTTTGTATTTTTGAAAGTTTTATATTTTTATATTTTGCTTTTGATGGTTTTTCAAATTTTGTATTTTGTTTTTCAAAAGATATTTACAAAGAAGATTTGAAGAAAGAAGATTAAGTTTGGCCAAGTAAAAGTGGAGTTAAGAGTGGAACTAGAAAAGGATTTCCACATGCGAAATTGGCATAAAGTTCTTCTTTACCACATGGGGTATATGAACCTTTAACACTTTTACAAGTACCGCATCCACGGAAGAAGAATTTTCACAAATAACAGTGTTAGAAGTATATGTTTCCTCACGGCGAGGGAGATCACTATCAACGGTTGTAGTGGTTTGTACTTCCTTATCCGAATGATTGTCACTATTATACGTGTTGGAGCAAGTATCAAAAATCTTTCCTGTGGGAATCCATCTAAGACCTATTGAGTTGAAAACTTTGCCCGTGGGTATCCACCTAAGGTAAGATCGAGGAGTTGTTTTCTTATCGATCTGTGAAGACTCTTTTGGAAAAACTACGTCCTGAAGAGATCCACCTATTAGGTTTCTGTTTGTTTGACATTTTATCAACGGGCTTGTTTCTATTTGGTGTCTTAGTGGATTGTGCCTCGGCATGAGAATTATCTTTCTTGAGATATTGTAAGGCACATGCATCATGATTAGCTGAAAAGATACATTTTTACATGTAGTGAGACAAATTCAATATTCTTGTTTAAAACAGCAGCTTTAACTTTTTCACTACAGTCTTTTGAAAATTGATTCTTGTTCGAAAAAGACTTAGAATTCCTAGTGTTGTTTTCTAAGGGCATAGCATTTTCTTTTGCGCAACTACTCTTAGATGCAAGCCAATCCCTAGTCTTTTGTAGAGTGTTCCTAGGTAATGGTTTACTACTACTAGCAGTCCCTTGAAATCTTGTAGAATTCATCACCCTAGATGTTGTACCTAGAATTCCATCTTTTCGAGTTTGTGCCTTTTTTCTAGCTTCTTCTAGATAGAGATTGTTGACCATGTTGTTAGAACCAACAGATTCTTTAACTAGATTTGTGGTCACATTCCGTTTACTATTCCTAGAGATGCCAGGTGTAAACACTTTTTCTTTCTCAAAAGCAGGTTTTTCAAAAGCTTTGATAATTCTCTTTTTGATAGGCAAAGTCTGTGGTGTTTTGACAAATCATTTTTCTCATTGACTTTGGAGGAGGTGAGAAATTGACATTTTGGTTTAAAACGGTTTGGGAACCTTTGTTTTCTCCTCAGTCAATGGTTTTGCAAACTTAGTATCCACAGCCTTTCCTTTTAGACTTCCCAGTTGAGCACTCAAAAGATCATTTTGCTCTTTCATGTCCTTGTAAGCACGCTCATACGACAGTTTGTCATACTTGCATTCCTCCGATTTTCGATCAAGTTGTTTAAAATAGGACACGTTTTCTTTTTCAAGTTTTGCAAGAGCATTTTCATATTTTGAAACAATTGCGGAGGTCTCAGAATGGAGTCTTTCATGATCTTCAACAGAATATGTTTGTAAGATAATGGACATGATATCGGTAGTCATAACATCTTCGAAGAGAGAATCATTGAGTTTTTCCAAAACTTTGATGTGTTCAATACTTTCATTAGCTTGTTTTACCAGAGATTTATGGTCCTTGACAAAGTTAACTGTTTCTTTCAAAAGGCTTGTTCAAAATGAATTACCCTTGAGTTGATGTTATTCAGCTGAGGGGCAATTTGAGTTTCAAAAACTTTTTCTGTTCATTATCAAAACTATTAAACCAGATGTTTGTTCTAATATTTGTTTTAGTTTTAACGGTCTCTTGAAGATCTGCAATTCTCGTTTTCACATTTTCCAAAATACTTCTCGCATCACTTGTGTTAAAAGATTGTTTGAAGACATTTGTTCAATGTTCGAAAGAGATTTGGAGACAACAATTGGTTTTGAAACTGATTTTGGCGGGTGTTGACACTTTGTTTGAAACACTTGGTTTGGTGGAAAACGTTGATTGAGAAACAAACGAAATACCATTAATTTGGTTCCATTTATTATAATCAATAGGTTTGATTTCGGATGTTTTTGTTTCATTTTTGATCTACTCTCCTCAGATAGTTCCAACGTTTCAAGAGAATCACGAACAATTATGGGCTCATGCAAAGCTTGTCCATTGTTCAACACATTATGAGATTTCGAGATTTCGAGCTTTCTTGAGGAACGAAGAAGGGTCGTTACCAAGTGCCATTTTATGTGAAGTATGAAAACGTTGATTTACTTGGTTTGAAAGCATCTTGTTTGTTTTATCTGAATGACCCGTTGTGAGAAGCAAATTGTCCAAAGCTTTAATTTTCTCATTTTTATCCAGAATTTCATCAAGAAGAGAATCTTCTCGTTTTGAAAAATCAGAAATCAACTTTTTCTTCTCTTTTTCAAGATCAGAAAACAGTGTTTTTGTTTAGAAAGTTGGTCATTTAGATCTGAAATTTCCTTGTTTAAAGATTTAATTTTTAAGTGAGAATTCACATCAAGTGTGTTATACTTGATTTGCAATTCTTTTCTCTTAAAACGAATCTCGATAACCAATTTCTAATTCCGACATTTTGTTTGTATGAAATTCATAGGCTTTGGCGTGCTCCTTGTAACTCTCAAGCTCAGCGGTCAATTTCTTATTCAAGGCCTTAACTTCGCGATTGACCGTTCTTACTTTCTCAACTTCAATGCCACATTGATTAATTAATGATTCAAAATAAGCACGTGTTTCCTCATCATTAGCACCATTCTGTATCACTTGACCTCCATTAGGATCCATATATGGAGTTTCTGAGTTAACATTGCTATTAACTTGCTCTCCCACATATGTGTCATAATAAGGTTAGGAGACACAGAATCGCTTCTCATGAGTAAACGAATTTGGTACCTCATTGAGTGAATATGTGTCGTAGACAGGAGTTGTGTCATAAGTACCGCTTGATGTTGTGTCATGTTGATTGATTGTATGACCGGAGGTTGCATTATCGTTTGCTTTATCTTCCCATTTTGGGTACACAATTTGATTTCCTCAGTCAACTCAATTCCCAACTCTTCTTTTTCTGCTAACATCAAAATGTACTGGATCTTTTCAAGCTTCGTAAGTCGGTTGACACTAGATCCTGAATCTTGTCTTTGATGTTCGGAGGTAGCATTACGAGCAGTCATAAAACAGTTATTCCCATTTTGATATCCCATATTCGATTCACAATCGACCCCTTGATGTCCATCAAACCGCTCTCGCATATTGCATCCGATTCCCCGATTCACATTTCCATAATTCCTACGACGAGCTGCAACATTTCCATTCGATTACCACGCTCTATTCCCAACATTCGTCCCATCGATTTCCAACATCTTGACCCGATTACCCGATACGGAACGCATGATTACCGATCGACTATTAAATGCTTTATCCAATAAAGAAAATATCTGTTGCAAGGTCGCTTCTACATGGTCGGTTTCATGATCGGTGATTCCTTGTTCTGGTATTGTTGATCGGATAGAATTGTTGTTGTGGTTGTGGAATGTATTGCCGCAAGTTGTTGTTGTTGGAAGATGATGAAGCTTGTTGTTGTGTATTCACTGTAGTTTGAGTCTTTGCAATGAGTGCCAATGAATCATGATTCTTTTCTAATCTTTCTTGCCGACTTCATTAAGCTTGGTTTAGTTTCGAAAAATCATTCAGTTGATCAAAGTTCACCTGATGTAAGTCTTTTGTTTGGTTGAAAATAGTGACATATCGTCCCCATTCTTTTGGAAGATTATTCAGGAACTTGATGTTTTGAGCGATTGTTCGGGTGCCAACTTGTTTCCGATAAGCTCATTCATCAAAGTGCAAAACCTTCCATAGTAGGATTCAATGGATTCTCCTGGTGTAGATGTAAACTTTTCCCATTCAGTTAGCAGCTTGTTCTCCATGTCTTGTTTACTAATTTCTGTTCCATAACATAGCCGTCTAACACGTTCCCACATATCGAAAGCAGTTTCACAACGTCTACCGCAGCAAAAGATGTCTATTGGTAAACCCAGTTGGACAATATGAATTGCCATGTCATCTGCATCGACTTGTTTCTGATCCTCTTCAGTGTATTATGATTCAGTTTGAAGATGAGAGGATGGTGGGATGGGAGGTGTTGCATCTGCATTTCCAGGGACATGGACTTGTCGAGGCTTGAAGGGTCCATCCTGAATGGATTTGATCATCAATTTTCCATTAGGTTTTGTCTTGATATAACGAAGCATTCGACTTGTCCATTGAAGATAACCACCTTTATCCAACATAGGAGGACGGTTTTCGGCGCCGGCTGCATGAATGTCTTGTTGAGTTGCCATTGATGAAGGTATGATATGATAAAGTTGATGTAGGATCGATTCAACGATAAAGGAGTTGTGGTTGATGACGATTAAGCCCGGTTGAGGTGTTTCTGAAAGTCGTACTCGTAACGTTGGTTCAAAAAATTTTAAGCCCAAAATTTGAATTTCACTATAAAAATCAATTCTATGGTCGTATGAAAAATTTGAGTTATGACAATTTTGACGCCAAATTTGACCGAAAAATTTGAATTTAGGCCCAAAAATTTGAATTTTTGACCAAAATTTTCACTATTAAACCAAAATTTGAATCTCTCGTAAAAATTGAACGTTTAGTCTCCTCAAAAATTTAAATTTTACTCAAGTTTTCCCGCCAATTTTTTTTTTTTTTTTTTTTTTTTTAAACCTTAGGCGTAGAAAGAGCTTTGGCGTAGACCAAAGAAGTTACGAGTAGGATATGGTTACGAGTAGGATGTGGTTACGAGTAGGATGTAGTTACGAGTAGGATCTTATGCGTAGGAAGCTTAGCGTAGGATTCCTATGCGTAGGATCTTATGCGTAAAAGCTTATCTTACGCGTAACCTTAAGCTTATTCGTAGACAAAAAGTTACTCGTAAACCTTACGCGTAATTGTGAAGTTATGCGGAGAGTTACTCGTAAGCTTTTAGCTTATGCGTAAACTATGGTTAAGAACCAAAAATCCTTTACACTGTCACGGCGTAAGAGATATCCACAAGTCGAAGTGTTCCACACACTTATCCAAGTGAGGGAAGCGAGTAACAGCTTATAGCACGAAGATTCTTCACCAAAAAGTTATGAGTAGAAAACTTATGAGTAGTTGACTTTCTTACGAGTAGAACTAGGGTTTTGACTTACTCGTAAAAATTTCCAACGATTCAAACAAATTCGCTTGCGATATCCTTAAAACACTCGAATAACACAAAAATGTTAACCTTTTTCACCCAAAGTGCTTAGAAAAGTTACGAGTAGAAAACTAGGGTTTTGACTTTTTGACTTCTACGCGTAAGAAATTTCCAACGATTCAAATGATTTAAAACACGGATATCCTTAAAAACACTCCAATAACACAAAAATGTTGACCTTTTTCACCCAAAGTGCTTAGAAAAGTTATGAGTAGAAATGACCAATAACCAAATCGAGCTTAAAAATGAAGAAAACACGTAAAACTCGAACTTTTGCAAAGAACTGAAACTTTAGCACCAAATAAACCTTAAACCACAAGAATCTTGAATTTTTTTTTGGTGAAAAAATGAAAGCTTTAAGCGTTTCAAATATGTAAAACGTGAGCTTATACGCGTAACCCTTCAAAACAAACACAAACACTCCTAAACCATTGTTAGGCGATTTATACCAATTGTTATGAAAAACAATTTACGACACATATTCACTCAATGAGGTACCTCATTAAGTCAATTGAGGTACTTAATGAGGTACTTATGCGTAAATTGAATTTGGTACTTATGACACAACTCCTGTCTACGACACATATTCACTCAATGAGGTACCAAATTCGTTTACTCATGAGAAGCCACATTCTGTGTCTCCCGAACCTTATTATGACACATATGTGGGAGAGCAAGTTAATAGCAATGTTAACTCTGAAACTCCATATATGGATCCTAATGGAGGTCAAGTGATACAGAATGGTGCTAATGATGAGGAAACACGTGCTTATTTTGAATCATTAATTAATCAATGTGGCATTGAAGTTGAGAAAGTAAGAACGGTCAATCGCGAAGTTAAGGTCGCGAATAAGAAATTGACCGCCGAGCTTGAGAGTTACAAGGAGCACGCCAAAGCCTATGAATTTCATACAAACAAAATGTCAGAATTAGAAATTGGTTATCGAGATTCCGTTTTAAGAGAAAAAGATTTGCAACTCAAGTATGACACACTTGATGTGAATCTGAATTTGAAAATCAAATCTTTAAAGAAGGAAATTTTTGAACTAAATGACCAACTTTCAAAACAAAAAGCATGTTTTCGATCTTGAAAAGAGAAGAAACAGTTAATTGCTAATTTTGCAAAACGAGAAGATTCTCTTCTTGATGAAATTCTTGATAAAAGCGAAAAAATCAAAACTTTGGACAATTTGCTTCTTACAACGGGTCATTCAGCTAAATCAAACAAGATGCTTTCTAACCAAGTAAATCCACGTTTTCATACTTCACATAAGATGGCACTTGGTAACGACCCTTCTTCGGTTCTCAAGAAAGCTCGAAATCTCGAGAATGTGTTGAACAATGGACAACCTTTGCATGAACCCATAATTGTTCGTGATTCTCTTGAAACGTTGGAACTATCTGAGGAGAGTAGATCAAAAATGAAACAAAAGAATCCGGATCTTAAACCGATTGATTATAACAAATGGAACAAAATTAATGGAATTACTTTTGTTAATCAAAAAGAACAATCAACGTTTTCCACCACACCAAGTGTTTCAAACAAAGTGTCAACACCAGTTTCAAAACTAGTTTGAAACCGGTTTTAGTTTCCAAATCTCTTTCGAAAATCGAACAAATGTCTTCAAACAATCCTTTTAACACAAGTGATACTAGAAGCATTTTAGATGACGTTAAAACTAGAATTGGGTATCTTCAAGAGTCTGTCAAGTCTAAAACCAATATTACAACTAACATCTGGTTTACTCGTCATGATGACGAAACAAAGAGTTTTAAAACCCAAATTGACCCTCCGTTAACTGCCATCAGTGCGAGGGTAATTCATGTTGAACAAGCACTTTTGAAAGAAACGAGTGACTTTGTCAAGGACCATAAATCCCTAGTAAAGCAAGCTAATGAAAGTATTGAACACATCAAAGTTTTGGAAAAACTCAATGATTCTCTCTTCGAAGATGTTATGACTACCGATATCATGTCCATTATCTTACAAACATATTCTGTTGAAGATCATGAAAGACTCCAATCTGAGACCTCCGCAATTGTTTCAAAATATGAAAATGCTCTTGCAAAACTTGAAAAAGAAAACGTGTCCTATTTTAAACAACTTGATCGAAAATCTGAGGAATGGAAGTATGACAAATGGTCGTATGGCGTGCTTACAAGGACATGAAAGAGCAAAATGATCTTTTGAGTGCTCAATTGGGAAGTCTAAAAGGAAAGGCTGTGGATACTAAGTTTGCAAAACCATTGACTGAGGAGAAAACAAAGGTTCCCAAACCGGTTTTTAAACCAAAAATGTCAATTTCTCAGCCTCCTCCAAAAGTCAATGAGAAAAATGATTTGTCAAAAACAGTCACTCCACAGACTTTGCCTATCAAAAAGAGAATTATCAAAGCTTTTGAAAAACCTGTTTTTGAGAAAGAAAAAGTGTTTACACCTGGCATCTCTAGGAATAGTAAACGGAATGTGACCACAAATCTAGTTAAAGAATCTATTGGTTCTAACAACATGGTCAACAATCTCTATCTAGAAGAAGCTAGAAAAAAGGCACAAACTCGAAAAGATGGAATTCTAGGTACAACATCTAGGGTGATGAATTCTACAAGATTTCAAGGCACTGCTAGTAGTAGTAAACCATTACCTAGGAACACTCTACAAAAGACTAGGGATTGGCTTGCATCTAAGAGTAGTTGCGCAAAAGAAAATTCTATGCCCTTAGAAAACAACACTAGGAATTCTAAGTCTTTTTCGAACAAGAATCAATGTCCAAAAGACTGTAGTGACAAAGTTAAAGCTGCTATTTTAAACAAGAATATTGAATTTGTCTGTACTACATGTAAAAAATGTGTCTTTTCAGCTAATCATGATGCATGTGTCTCACAATATCTCAAGAAAGATAATTCTCATGCCAAGGCACAATCCACTAAGAAACCAAATGGAAACAAGCCCGTTGATAAAAAGACAAACAAAAAGACACCTAATAGGACGATCTCTTCAGGACGTAGTTTTTCTAAAAATGAGTCTTCCGCTGTATCTGATAAGAAAACAACTCCTAGATCTTACCTTAGGTGGATTCCCACAGGCAAAGTTTTCAACAAAATAGGTCTTAGATGGATTCCCACAGGAAAGATTTTTGATACTTGCTCCAACACAGATAATAGTGAAAATCATTCGGATAAGGAAGTCAGATCCACTACAACCGTTGATAGTGATCACCCTCGCCGTGAGGAAACATATACTTCTAACACTGTTATTTGTGAACATTATTCTTCTGTGGATGCAGGTACTTGTAAAAGTGTTGAAGATTCTTATACCCCGTGTGGTAAAGAAGAACTTTATGCCTACTTCGCATGTGGAAATCCTTTTCTAATTCCACTCTTAACTCCACTTTTACATGACATGACTTAATCTTCTTTCTTCAAATCTTCTTTGTAAATATTTTTGAAAAACAAAATACAAAATTTGAAAAACCAACAAAAGCAAAATACAAAAATAGAAAACTTTCAAAAATACAAAAAAAATTTCACAAAATCCAAAAATATTCTTCTCACGACATGTCTCTCGTATAATCGATATTCTGTACGTTTCTAGAAATGTCATTCAACAATGATACGGGCATGTACAGATGCTTGAGCGAGAGTTCTTTAAATGTTTTCTAAAACATGTCGTTTCTCAAAATTTCTTCAAATTATGGCTTTCGTATACTTGATGCGAAACCCGGACTTCAAATTAATGGCTTCTGAACACATCAGTTCAGAACCCGCGCTTCAAAGAAAGGAAAGTGCTTAACCAAATCAAAGGTTTTAAATATTTTTTTCAAGCACTTATCCTAAAAACATGATGGCTTGTAAGTATTTCAGCTTGCAACCCGATCTTTAAAGAAAGGAAAGTGCTACGCAAAATCTATTTTCATAAATATCGAGCACTTATCCTAAAACAAATGAAGATAATTCTTCTTCAATATCTTCAAAAGATTATTTAAAATCTTCATCTTGCGTACCATTGATTTGAATTTTTTCAAAAAGATTTTTCAAAATCTCTCACATTTGGTACCAAGATAACTCCCTCTAAACCCTTAATTGATTCCAAATTTTCTGTAAGAAAAATATGCTTTCTTTAAGGGGGAGTATTAAAACAAAATTGTTCCAAAATTCATGCTAAATCAGTTTCTCTCCAAATGCTTTCCGAAAAACATATCTTTTAATCACTTTGTTTCAAAAACATCATAGATATGCTATTTTTGAGGGGGAGAAACGTGATTAAAAGGTGATCAAAAATGTTTTATGATCGGTGTTTGAATCTCAAAAGAGCTCGACTCAGTCGTAACCAATGAATTGACGAGAAATCAAAGTCGGGAAATGTACCATTTCAAGAAACTTTCTATGGACTTGACCAGGACGGGTAATAATTTCAAGCTAGTTCTCTAGTGATGTAAACGTGTCTCGAATCGGTCTAGTTCATTTAAAGTCGATCAATTCAAAAGTACGAACTCTACCCTCTATGCGATTTCTGTCAAAAATATATAAGCACATGTGAAGGGGAGTGTTTCTGAAAATATAAAACTCTCGGAGTGTCTCAAACATGTTTTCTATCATAAACACTCTGTGAGATCTTCAAGTAAAATGGTTTTATGGCAACATGGGACAGTCATGGAGTTATAAGGTGACTAAGGATAGGAAATCCGTCCTATGATCCGCCAGAGCGGAGGGATCTACCCAAGGACAATACCCATAGATAGTATTAGAAGTCCTTAGGTATGATTGAAAAAAAGGAGTAATGTGAGAAAGGAGAAAGAAGGGGTTGAAGAATTAAAAGAAATGTAATGAAAAGGGTGAAAATAAATAGCCCTCCATAATCAACCTTAGGCGTAAACCGGGTTCAATTCATCACTCTTGTTTGTCACTAAGATGACACTGCGGTATTGAAGACAAAGATGTCATGGACCCGTGACGCACTGCACTAAACCTTCTAGCCACTCAATTCCTCTTAAAAGGATTTGTTTCATTCTCACTGGGAACCCTGCATAATCTATCGGCTTTCTCTTAGAGATTGGTGATATTGAAGAAGGAGACCCTCTCCCTAGTCTCCGCTTAGGAAAACCAAAATTCACTATTGAGTCTAGAGCCACGAGATTCATCAAAAGATCTCATAGGAACACATGACATGACATCGCTTGTTGTTCATCATTAAGGGCACAAGTGATATATTATAGAGTCCTATGCAGATCTT
>OU343219.1:192926576-192962332 GCA_910596185.1 Chrysanthemum makinoi | reverse complement strand
CAAAACCTCAAAGACTTTTTGGTAACCGATTCACTACTTAATCCATGACTCATCAAACAAAATGTCATCTGATTAGGCTAAATGCGGTTTTAGGTAACAACATGTCTATTTCGATCTTTGCAACTCATGAAGCAAAGAAGCGTAAGCGGGATCAAAGCTGGAAACAAGTGGTTTGAAGAAATCTTTTGAAAGGGTGAAATCGATTACGGAATTGCTTGCACATATAAATACTCCGCTATTGCATGATTCTTCTGAGATTGGAGCATAGGTGATCAGGGCTATGTATAATTTAGGAGTAACTATGCTTTGCTTGGACTAATCATTCGTATGATGTTTGGTGTTGAGTCAAAGTGATGTTAAAATTTGGTGAACTTGCTCGAGGAGAGACATGAAAGTGTCGTTAAAATGATAGTTAAAGTAAAAGGTAATCCTAAGTAAATAATGCTCATCGGAGAAAGGAAATAAAATCACGATAGATGAGAATATGTTACAACGAGTGGTTTATCAAAAAGTAGTACATCTTTAAGTTATAAAGTTTGGATCCCCGATGATTAAAGACCTCGGAACCAGTAAAGGCATAATTTATAAAGGAGAAATAAGGCTGTTAGTTTCGAACTTAGGTCTTAAATCGTTCGATATACCTTGGCCGAGCTCCTCCTCCTCCTTAACATATATATTCCCATGAGCACCTAGTCTTGTTGACCTTGGTTTTGAGACGTGACCGATAGTGTCCTTGCTCCCGCATCCGAAACCGCGTAACTATGGTGCTTTGCCTCTACCATTCTGGCATTGTGTCCTGGTTTTGACACTTGTAGCACTAACGGGACAAAGTCCGTGTGATGATACTTACGCGCTCGATTACATAGTGGGTAGGTTCCGGCATTAACCTGCCTTACATTAGTGCGACAACATAAAGCCATTCCGGTCTCTTGCCCTCTATTACATTGTTGATGATGGTTAGTGTTCACGGTTTTGGTTGTTGTTATTGTAACCTCCTTAGTCCATTTCCCATTTTCTTTGTTGTTTGTTGAGTTGGTTATCGTCATTGTTGTTGTTTTGGTTATTGTTGTAGTTGGTGCGGTTGTTGGGGTTGTTGTTGTTTGGTTGGTGTTGGGGTGTACTTACCTCTTCTACTACGGGCCATGAGCTTTTGAGTCACCCAATGTAGCTTCCTCGATTGTTTGTGGATCAAGCGAAGTCACATTTCCTTGAATAACCGGAAGTCCCAGATAAAAGCCTCTAGCAACTTCCGTTATCCGGTACCATCGGCCGGGCATATGGCCCAAGTCTGAAATCTCCGAATGTATGTGTCAATATCGTACCCAATCGTTACTAGTTCGTAGAACTCTGTCTCCAACACTTCACTTACATGCGAGGACAAAACTTCTTAGTTACACAAACCCTTGAATTGCTCCCAGTAAAGCTTGAAAGCATTCTCCATTCCCATCGGTTGAGCATATGAGTTCCACCACGACAATGCTCCATCGAGTAGTGTACTTGTAGCAAACTTGACCTTACTATCATCAGGGCAATTACATAACAAAAACACGGACTCCAATTTCTCGAACCATCTAACCATGGCGGTGGCTCCTTGATCCCTTTAAACTTGGTGGGATCTCCTCTTGAAATCCTTATACGAACGACTTTTTACCCGGACCTCTTACATTTCTTTGCGGCTGACAAGTTTTAAACCCGGCGGCCGTGAAACTGCTTGGCCGGCGGAGTCACCGTTTCCTTTCAACTTTAAAGCATCGCTAATGCTATCATTCACCTCAACTTTTGAATCACCGCTGTCATTTCCGGTGTGGCTTCTTGCCCTTGCTATCTTCTTCAAAACAAGAGGAAGTGTGAGGCGAGCAAAATCCGACAGTTAATAATAAACATTCCAAAGAAATGTGATAAGAGATGATAAGCTTGAGGTCATGTTTCAAAATGATCGTATCTTTCGTTCAATACGTGGGTTACAGGTGTTGTAAGTGCTCTTAATGTATGATGGTTTAGGAGACTTAGTGTGTGAATAAAGTGTAACTTTCGACATGTTAGTGGTGAAACAAAGGAGTAAGAGGACTTGTCTCTCTACTAAGGCGGTTTATCTCGCATTCGCCAAGTTATAGATGATGAATCACCGATATAAAAACTGCGGATGGGAATGACAAGGAATTCTCCACGTTAGAGTATGGGGAAAGATAACGGATGTGGTATTTAAAGCATCCATGTGACAATCGATGTGAAATGAAAGTGAATAACTTCAAAATGTAATGATAAATCGCATGCAAAAGCGAATATGCACTATGATGAAATGATGAGATGCTATGATAATGTAGTTATAGTCTAGGGTCAATGATGCAACCTAGTTCTATAATCGCTTTCCGAAGCTGCCACCGGCTTACACCCCCAAATTACTTGCTTTTGCAATGAATGGAATTCAGGGATAGACTGTCATAGCATCACAATCACAAGATATTGAGCGACCTAAAAGTGTCGTTTGGAAAATACATCGTTTGATTTAATAAAACAATCGAAGTTTAAAAGATAGGTCCCAAATGAAAATCACTTGCGGAAATAAGTTGTTACAATTCAAGCGATGTTTTAAAGTATAAAACCCATGAGACGCTACCGGGTCACCACGACTCCATGAGGTGTCCAAATGCATGCCATGAAGTGTATGCCTTAGATACCACAAGATAAACATGCTAAAAAGTGTCAACACGAAGGTTGAGTGAGTTCATAGAGTTTGTTTTGAAATGTAAAAGCCTTCCGAATTTAATTTACAAAGCAAAGGCATTTGTAAATCGTTGAAATGTAAAGACTATCAAACTCGATTATAGCAAAGGCATTGTAAATCCACTTCCTTAAGTCCCGCCTATTACAAAAACTTGCAACTCATGCTGCTCACAAACTCCACGTAATATGCATAGTTTATGTTCAAACAGCAGATCGGGTCAAATGAATTCACAAAATAGTGCATGGCTCAATGTATCGAAATCGCTTTATGCAAAGAAAGGCATTGTGAATCCACTCGCCCAAGTCCTCACATACAAAACCTGCAGCACGTGGTGTGTGTTCACAACCCATTGCCGAAATGTATATAAGTAATGTTCAAATCGTTCCAAGACCGTTAGTCCATAATCGTATACCAAGTCCGTTAGATCATTATTATACCAAGTCCGTTAGGCCAATGAATATACCAAGACCGTTAGACCAATGAATATACCAAGACCAAGTAGTCCAATGAATATGATATGGAAATTCTGGTATGGCAATCGTTATATTTCGCATGACTAAACATTCGCCGATAAGCATATAATTTGCAAATAGTCATGAATGTAATGAAAATAATCGAGCATGTATCTCCCCCAAAACAGTTATGAAAACAAGTAAAAGCAGGGGCTATGAAAACTCACTTGGTAAACTGGAATAATGGCAAAAGTGAGTACACCGAGGTATAATGTAATGCGTTAACCGGGACTAGTGAAAGTGAAGAGGTGTAAGTAACAAGGATTAACTTAAATATCCTTGGTTTTTATTTCAAAACCATATAAAGGATATAATCTAGGTTGTTTAAACACTTGATCTTGAGAAAATCTTTGATCCCTTTGTGATCTTGAATGTGGCCGGTTTTGGAAGTGAGACCAAGAGAGAAAGAAAGTTTTTGCTTGACTTGAAAATAATGAAGAGAATGAATGACAAATGTATAATGAAGACTTTAAGTTAGACATGTTTCATATTAATCAAAGAGAAGAAAAAATCATCAACTAAGGATACATCCTCCCATGACCGGATATGGGGGATTGTGTCTTTCATTTATATTTTTTTTTCAAAATGTATTATGTAATGTAAAAAGTGTAGGTTAAATATTCAGTAAAAGGTACTTGTAGAATTGTATACACATTAGTGTATTTAAAGTAGTTTTAGCAAAAAGTAATTTTAATAGATCAAAGTAAAGTATATTGAGGTCATAAAATTGTAAAAATACATACCTTGTAAAATTGAGTGATAAAATAATTATCGTATAATTTAAGAAACACGCCGTAATTTAACTTTAACGATTTGAGTACCAAATAAATTTGAAACACTAGGAAAACTAAAAATATAGTTTTTATGAACTAAATGTAAGTTTAAAAATACCTCGGGATCATTTTTGAAAGTAATGGGTCAAATGTTAAAATAATAACTCACGCGATAAAGTTTATTAAATATAAAAAAACGCCGTTGAGCGTGAAAATGAAATGTCGTGAATGTCTTAATGAGATTCCCATGATGTCAATGAAATGTAGACTAATCATATCCATGAAATGTATGCGTGATGTCATGATCATGAATTACAGCTAAACCTCCAAGGTTATGAATTTGAAACAAGTAAACTAAGTTTACTATAAATGTTGAAATAATGAGACATGAACTGTGTCGAGAAATGACCTGAAAGTACGGGTTGTCACAAAAAATATCATCCTACTATTGAACCCCGCAATTTACAATTCTTCCAACAAACCTCGACCTTATATTTTGGGCCCACAAAACTTTCAACTTGAATGAAACTTCATCTTCTTCGTAAGTTCCGGCAAATATGTCCGGCTATATTTTCACCCCTATTTTTTTTTCCTTTTCCTTCTTTTAAACGATTCTGATGTGGTTCCTTATATATTTTCAAAGTAGGTCCCAAAATATCTAATACATCAATTGTAAACAAAATCGGTGTCTAGCAATTAATCACTGATTATGGATCACTAATTATAATTTAAAAGGAAAAACAATAGATGGATCACTAATTATGCTATTCGATCACATTCTATCCAACTAGCAATTAATCTTTTATGTTCAGCTTACAATAAACACATATGAAATCAAGATAATTATTTATGTGATCTTAATAAATACCGAAAAGCTTAGAACTTATGGTGAAAAAACTTACTCCTTGTTGATGGTCGACTATGATCTGAAAAGAGGGGGCAGTTAGGGTTCTTGAGGGAAGAGATATAAAAAGTGAAAGAGAGAGAGATCTGAAAAGAGAGAGATATGGAAAGTGAAAGAAATACGTTTTTGATATTAAATCCCTTTTTTATGGAAAAATTAATTCCCATTTTGCCGTAATTTAATTTTTCTATCAAATTAAATTACATATATTTTCAAAAAGGCCATTATGCATCATTAGGAGTAAAAATGGTGGTTCTCGCAGTTCTCATTTAAAGTGAGTTCTGAAAATAAAGTTTCACTATATATATATATATATATATATATATATATATATATATATATATATAAGGAAGGGATCGGGCGCAGATTGGGATTTAAGTAGGGATTGCGGATAATATCCCAGTAGTTTTTTTTTTAATTCAAGAAAATCAAAAATTAAAAAATAAAGAGGATGATAAATTATTAAGATATGTTGAAAAAATTTCAAAAAAACCGTTTTCATGATTAAAAGGTATTATGATATTAGGTCGATTTTGACTTTTACAAAAAGTCAAGATCGATCTTAATATCACATTCACTTTTTTTTTAATACAAAATTGTTAATATCACACTAACTTTTATTTGATATCACACTACTTTTTTGTTTTTACTAATAGTGTTAATATCACGTTCCTTTTTAATAAAAATGTTAATATCACTCGCTTTTTACTATCACGTGAATTTTTTTTCTTTTTAATATAATTGTTAATATCAGCAGAACTATCATATGCTTTTTTAATAAAATTGTTAATATCATAGTAACTATCATATGTTTCTTAATATCAAGGTTCATTTTACATGTAAAAAACTTAAATATCCACTAGTTTTATAATATCATCATTTTATAATATCATAGTTTCATAATATCACACTAGTACTCATAATATCGTTAATACCACGAGAACTCATAATCAAGAACAAAAAGTCGCCGAAAAATCTAAAAAATAAAAAATGAAGAAGATAACAATAGTAAGGTTCGCTCAAAGAAAAAAAATTAAAAAAATCGATTTTCATACTCAATTGCTATCGCTGAAAGATTAAGATCTTGACTTTTTACAAAAAGTCAAGATCGATCTAAATGGTGGTCCAGATCTATCCGTATCACCGCACTAAAATTAAAAATCCGCATTATTTATCCTCTACACTCTCTCTCTCTCTCTCTATATATATATATATATATATATATATATATATATATATATATATATATATATATATATATATATATATATATATATATATATATATATATATATATATATATATATATATATATATATATATATATATATATATATATAGGTATTTTTATTTTCGAAGTCCACTTTTAAGCTGCGAATCAGAATCACTTTTACAACTAATAATACACAATGTACATGATTTAATGCTCCATAGCATTTTGTTATTTTTATTTAATTCAAAATGGTATAATAGTAAAAGACATTTTCATATTATTTTTGTTTTTTTTAAATCATAATATCATAATATTTACACTAACAACACAAACACACAATGTGTTTATGTGTGTGATGTGATCAGCAACCAAGGAGGGGGAAGGGTGCACGAATTATGGTTTTGATCAAAATAAAAATGGTGGAAAACTATTTGTATTTATAGGTTTCCTAAACCTTATCTAATAAAGAAAGGATATTTTTTAAAATTTTCTAGAAAGTATATCTTTTTTTATTCAAATAAAAGATATCACTAATCCTTATCGCTTAGAAACATCTAGGATTTCGTCACATGCACGCTCAAAGCCCAATCCATGAGCTTCCATGAGTTTTAGCTAAAATCTATTGGTCCAATCAATAATTAGTAATTAACTTAATTAAGGTCAATTGATAATCAAGTCCAATGAGTAATTAACCCAATAATTACTCTTTAATATTAGAAATGATATATATATATATATATATATATATATATATATATATATATATATATATATATATACAGGAAGTCATTTTAACCGAATAAATCGAAGGAAAGCTGGAGAACCGTCTAGATCTATTTTTAATCAACGGTTGTAAAAGGTTGTGGCATAATGGTAATTAAATGAAAAATGAAAGAATATATTATAAAAGAAGAAAGGGTAATAAAGTAATTTTAAATTTATTATTTCCTAAACCGTTTTGCGTATTATACGTCATTTTGATTGCAGTTTTCATACCTCTCTCTTCCTATCTCTCTTTCTCTCAAATAACCTAGCCGTCAACCCCAAATCCACCATTGATTTCTTGATTACAACAATACTAATCAACATAGAATCATACAAACATCATCGGGCTCTTTTTGTATGCAACCTCCCTATCTTGTTTCACATCGCCTGAAAAGTATAAGAACCCAACAATCTCTTATTCGATTATTGTCAGAATCGCCAGATAAATGAGGAACCACCATGTCACAACACCAACCGCTCTCCTTTTCTCTTTTATGGTTTGTTAAAAGTTTTAATTTCGTAAACTATCAGTAAGAAGTTGTAATTATCGATGTTCATTTCATGTTTGTGATTTACTTTAATTATTGTGTTTCTAATATATTAGGTTACTTCCTAGTTATAATATATGAATGATTCTATTATTAATGTGATGACTCTGAATTTGGTAATAAGTGTGATTACTCATCACTAGTATGAATGGTAGAGTTGTAAGAACTTTATTTGCTTTTAAAGTGTACTTGTTATAACAAATTTTTGGGATTGATGATAATTATGGATGTTAGAGCGGTTATAAGAACTCAATTTGATTTAAACTAGTGCATTAGGTATAAAAAGTATGTTTAGGATTGATCAAGTACTTGAGTTAACTAATTTAAATGTACAAATATATGTGCATTATAAGTGTTTGATATAATGCATCAATGAATTTGTCTATTTTATCATAGTAATATGAAATAGTGGTGGTATGTAGCAACTTTTTTTTTTTTTTTTGTTTTTGTAAATATGTGCTTCGATGAAGTATCATGATACAAATGCTCGAAGTTATTTGTAGCATGTAGCTTAAAGTCGCCTTGCTATCTCATATATGGGCTAAACAGGTGGTTTGTTGATTCGCATATTTCTACTGTGGTAATTGCGTTGTCAGTGGTGAGTAGTACTGTGGTTCGTCATTGTAGGTAAAATGTTCAATGAAATGCCTGACTGAGCTTTCTTTATGCTTTCTAATAAAGTAGCTAAATAACGTGATTGTGTTTATAGTTAGTAGAAAGTATTAATTTTTTAGTTTCAGGTAAGGGTGTGATTGGAACAAGGGGATCGGTTTAGTGCTAAGCTCGAGTTTGACTTGATCAAAAATTGAGCTTAGTAATGTGATTTTTTGTATAGTAGGTAGCAAGTAATAATTTGTTAGTTCTATTAGAGTGTTTTGTGCTTGATATGTGTTTCTATTTCACTGGTCCTTGAAAGATTAGTGGTCATTTGTCATGGTAGAGAGTGGCACAAGAGAATACTAAAAAATAATTAAGAACCTGAATATGAATGTCATTTAGTTGCTTCTGTTTGTAATTTCTATTTGTTTATTATCGTTTAATTGTTTTTCTCCGAGTAATTTGTTGATTTGGATGTTTACAACCTGTTGGTGACTACGAATGTCATTTAGTTGTTCCTGTTTGTAATTTCTATTTGTTTACTATCGTTTAGTTGTTCTTCTCTGAGTAATTTGGAGGCTTGTAACTCTAGAGTCTAGCTGTAAAGAAGCCACCATCACTGTATTGGGTGACTTTGATGTTTACAACCTGTTGGTGTATAATTTTATAAAAATGGTGTATGTATAGGAAGTGATGGAAAAGAGAATACTTAAAAATAAAAAAGAATCTGAATATGAATGTCATTTAGTTGCTCCTGTTTGTAATTTCTATCTGTTTACTATCGTTTAAATTTGATATGCGCATGTGTATTTTGTATAGTAGGTAACAAGTATTTGTTGGAGAGGTGAACAAGGCACAATGTATGCGACAGAACCCTTCAACCGTTGCAGCAAAGACTAGTTCTTATGAGATTTACATGTTTGACTCAACAAAGCAGCCTTTACATGTGTTAATGAGGTAACAGATGTATATTTATGAGGTAATATTATATATTTTTAGGATTGATGGTAATACATGCGTTAATGAGGTAATTGATGTATATTTATGAGGTAATACGTGTGTTTATGAGGTAATTGAGGCAATGTATATAGATGAGGTAATAGTATATATTTTTATTTTATTTTATTGATGCAATGTTTTAATGAGGTAATAGATGGTGCATATAGGTTTTGTGGGTGGTATAGATTCAATGAAAAGAGTGTGCATATGTGTTATTGAAAGTGCATATATGTTTTTATAGTTTGTGATGAATTTGATACCTTTTGTGCATATGTGTTTTGGCAGTTTCGAAGTTTAAATTTATTTAAAGTGCATATATGTTTTTAGTTATGATATAAAGATGTTTTGGGTTTAGTTCTGATTTATGGGTGCATTTGTGTTTTGTGATTAAGGATGTACTAGTTTCTCAAAGAAATTAATAATATGGTCTTTTGTACACAATTTGATACCCTTTGTGCATATGTCTTTTTACAGTTTCGAAGTTTAAATTTATTGAAAGTGCATGTATGTTTTTAGTTATGATATAAAGATGTTTTATGTTTAGTTCTGATTCAAGGGTGCATTTGTGTTTTGTGATTAAGGACGTACTAGTTTCTCAAAGAAATCATTAATATGGTCTTGTGTACACAAGTCAAAAATACTTTGTGCATATGTGTTTTGTTAGTTGTAATGATTAAGGGTGCGTTTGGTATCCCACTATGGGAATAAATCTATGACTTTGAAAGTGATTAATGTTGTTTGGTTGATTATGGACTACTGACAGGAATGAGGATACCCATGATATGTGGGTTTCCTCATAGGAGTATGATTTGGTGGGTATGTGGATACCCGTGAAAAGATATATCTACATACCCATTTTCATTCCACTTTATTCTCAAACCTATACCTATAGTGATTCCATCAAGCATACCAAACACACCCAAAATAATTCGTTTATGAATTGGTTGTGGTTACAGGTACGAGTATGATGTGCAATGTGAAGAGTGCACGTGTGTTTTGTACATACCATCTTGTGAGAAGATATTTATGATAAAGAAGTGAAGAGAAAATACATGTGCATATAGCACAAACCCAAATTGGTTATGTTAAAGATTAGTAGACGCGGCTATACATTGTATTATGCACATGTGCACGCTTCATATATTTGTAATAAAACATATTTATGTAATATTTTGTAATAAAGTTTTGTTTGTATAAAATTGCGTAAATCTATTAATAAAGTATTGTTTGTATACATATTTATGTAATATTTTTTAAAGATACATGTGCAAATACTAAACACATATGCATAAACGAAAAATACAATTGTCACATAATGCAAAACACATGTGCACATACTTTTTTTTTAAACAGGTAAAAAAAAGAAAAAAAGAAAGAAATCCTAGAATTTAGGGAATTATAAAAACGTTTTTTTGTAAAAAAAATCAAAAATAAAATAAAAAAGTATTTTTACCTTTATACCCTTTTGAATTATATAATAAAATTTATTATCTAAAAAAATCTGATTGGTTGATTCGGTTTCTCGCAGTTCTCGCAATTTATTTGGTTCTGAAAAGAATCTCACCATATATATATATATATATATATATATATATATATAGTAGGGATTCAGTGAGAAGTGAATTAAAATAAGAAGTGGTGAGAAGTGACTAAAATCACGCATTTGAGATGCAACGACTTGCATTAGATGCATTTCTATTCATATAGATGCAACATCTTGAGTTTCGAAAGTTAATTTGATGTATAGATGGTGCAAATTGATTTTCATGATTTCGGTACGTGTAGAGGAACAAAAAACAAGAGAAATCATGAAATGCATCTAATATACATATATGCATCTGATTAAAAGCTAGAAAACACACTATGGTGTGTTATAATGCATCTAAGATTATAGGGATGCATCTAATTTAGGTTGGTGCATCTCGAATTTGCGATTATAGTTCTTCTTATTCCTTCTTATTTTAAATAATCTTCTTATTTGATCTTAACTCTCTCTCTATATATATATATATATATATATATATATATATATATATATATATATAGTGTGTGAGGTTATTTTCAAAACCCAAAAAATTACGAGAACTGCGAGAACCATTTTAAACCTTTGGATGAGTTGATCAATGGGTAGGATGACTTGTGGCATAATTGTAATTATGTTAAACATTAGATTACTTTACATAAAGGATGGAGGGGTAGCAATGGAATTTTGCATTCTATCCTTTCAATAACTGATCCTAAATTAAAGGGAGTTATTAGGTTAAACAAAAAAATCGGATCTCTCAATTTTCTCTCAAAGACGTCACAATATCCCTTCCCAGAAATTTTTCTTCTTCATCTTGTTTTGGCTTGTCGATTCCATATACTCCCCACTATTTTCACAGCCACCATAACACGAGTTTATTCTTGTCGACGGATTAAATCACGAAGACTGTTTATCAACAACCGATATAATGTTCGAGATTCGTATAGAAATTAATAAGGTATATTGTTTTTCTTCTTAGCCACCGATGATTATTTGTTGAAGATCTTTATTAATTCATGGCATAAAATTTTTGTATAGACTTTTTAACTTTTCTAAAAATGTGTGATTTTTATTGGTTAATATTTCTATTCGGAGGTGTTGAGTAAATAATTTGATCATTATGTAATGAATCTCTTTGATTTCTTAGGTCTTGTGTTTCATTCATTCCAAAAATGAATCACCTAATATTGTGTATTTGTTTTACATTGTTAATGTGACTTTTACTTTTAATCAGTGGTAGCCAACACATATATACTTTATTTTCGTTAATCTATCAGGAAAGGAGTGTGCACAAGCACATTTGCTTGTAGTATGCGTGTTTATATATAATTGTTATTGTCATTTGATTAAATAAGCCTATACATTGACTAGAGCTTACAAATTTTATTTTTACAAATTGTGTACGGGATTACCGGTGTTTTGAGGTTAATATAAAATCAATGAAAGAGTGCATGTCTTTTTTGTCGGTATAAAATTAATGACAGGGGTGTGCATATGTGTTTTTAAGGTTGATATAAAATCAAAGAATGATGTATGTATATATGTTTTAAATTATGATATATGTTTTTAGTTCTGATATAATGATGTTTTGTGTTTAGTTTCGATTTAAGGGTGCACTTGTGTTTTGCGTTTTAAAGTTGTACTAATTTCTCAAAGAAGTCAAGAATATAGTGTGCATATGTGTTATTGAGAGTGCATATGTGTTTTTATAGTTTTTGGTGAATTTGAAACCTTCTATGCATATGTGTTTTTACAGTTTTATGAAGTTCTTCCATTCGCTTAATTTCAGTTTTTATGAAAGGATTGTGCATATGTGTTTTGTTAGTTATTATGATTAAATAATTCGTCTATTATTTGTTTATGGTTACAGGTACGAGTATAATGAGTAATATGAAGAGTGCATATACGTATATATAAGGGCATATGGTCGAACGTAAATGCACATATGCATACAAAGAGATCAATAGTAGCCAATGAGGAAAATACATGTGCATATACGGCAACATGTATATATAAAGATCACGAGAGCCTCTTAATGTATTAATTATTATTAGTGCACACATGTATAATGAATATATTGTACTTCCGTTTTCTTTTAGAAATTTGTATAATGTTTATGTTTTTTATTTTAAGTTTTGAATATTAAAGAATTGTACGTCAAAACACATTATAAGTTTGAACAATTGTATACTATAAACACATGTAAAGTTAACATTATTTTAGAAAACACTAGTACAAAAACGAGATTTGGTCACGCATGGTCGAAATGGAAAGGCCACACATTCGCATATTTGTGTGGCTTAAGGTACGAAAATTGACAACATTTACTAATTAGTCACACATGAAAATTTTGATTGTGTGACCATTAGAACTGTATCGCCACACAATTGAAATTTTTGTGGCTAAAGGTATCTGGTGATTTTGTTTCAGATCATTTAGCCACATATGAATTTGGAACGCGTGACAAATACAAGTAACCTTGATGCGTTAGTCACATGAAGTAATTTTTTGTGTGTCTAAATCATAGAGTCAAGTTTTGTCACACATTATTTAAGGGTGACTGATATGTTTTGCCAACTCTTTAGCCACATCGGAAATTGGAACAAGTGACAAATGAAAAGTAAGGTTGAAGCATTAGTCACGATATACATATAAGCAGTGACAAATATATGTCACACACTTGAATACTGTGACCAAAAGCCATATATGGTCACACTAAATGTTTTGTCACACATTCGTTAAGTGTAGCCAAAATCCGGTACATATGTTCACGTAAGTTAATATGTGTGTTTAAAGTTTAGTTTGTGTTAGCTTGCCAAAAGCTAATCTATAAAGTCACATTTGCTACTAACACCGTGACCAAATGCCATATATGGTCACGCTAAACGTTTTGTCACACATATTATTTAAGTATAGCCAAAATCCAGTAGATATGGTCACGTAACTTAATATGTGGCCATTGGATGATCAATAGTCACTCAAAATACACGTTTCTTCACTTTAAACACCATATGGTCACACTTATTAACACTTTTAGCCACTTTATGGTTAATTGTATGTGACTAAATACCCAAAACAAACATGCTTTGCGTGACTAAATGTTAGAAAAGACCACACAAACATAAAATTCATATGGCCATTGGATGATCAATAGTCACACAAAATACACGTTTCTTCACTTGAAACACCATATGGTCACACTTATTAACACTTTTAGCCACTTTATGATTAATTGTATGTGACTAAATACCCAAAACAAACATTCTTTGTGTGACTAAATGTTAGAAGGCCACACAAACATAAATTTAATGTAGCCATTGGATGATCAATAGTCACACAAAACACACATTTCTTCACTTAAAACACCATATGGTCACACTTATTAACACTTTTGGCCACTTTATGATTAATTGTATGTGACTAAATACCCAAAACAAACATTTTTGTGTGACTAAATGTTAGAAAAGGCCACACAAAAATAAATTTGATGTGGCCATTGGATGATCAATAGTCACACAAAATACACGTTTCTTCACTTTAAACACCATATGGTCAAGTTTGTTGCATTTATTGTGCTGTTAATGAAAATGTGGGTTTGTAGGTGATGGCTTTTATAGTCACATTGATATGCACACACAAACACACACATTAACACTTGTGCAACACCACAATCTACTAAACTTGGATAAATCCAAAATAATTATATATATGAAGAACTCTTTAACGACGAGTACTTGATTGTTAATGCGGAATCTTAACAACAAGCAAGAAGAACACAAATACTATTTCACTAATAAACTTCTTTGATTAATATTTCTATTCGTCTAAGTATAAGTTCATTTCACTATACTTTAGGGTTCCTTTATACACTTAGGAAAACCTAGTATACAAAACGTGTAGAAGGATATAGATATCTCTTCCTAAGATATCTCTACGCGTACATATGCCTTCCCTAAACTCTAATAAACTATTCTGTTTTTCATAAACGAACTAACTACTGAATACTACCAGGACTTAACTGTTATACTGCCAGTATTATTGCTGTTGAGCTTTTGATTCAATTAACCTCAAAAGGTGATAGCATGCATCATCCTTTCTTTCACCTAACGGCTTCTTCTCAAGCATAGCCCTGCAAATACTGTTTGGAAGTGGATACTCCACTTTTGTAAGCATATAAAGAATTCCAGTTTCTAATTCCAAACATGCACGACAAGTGTGGAAATATCTCCATCTGATCACTTGTTCTTGGCAGGCCGTTTCCACATTTCATCATCAGCATCTGGTGTCTCAAACATGGTCTTCAAGTCACCCCAGAGGACTTTTTCATATTCCTCTTGGGTCTCTCATCACCATGCTTCTCCATCATCAGCTGGTACATGGTCTTCAAATCATTCCTGGACAAATCACTCAATAAACCAGGAAAGTTCACATATATAGTGTCTGTGTAATTTTCCTTTACTATCAGGTAAACTACCTTTTCCCATTTTTGATGATCTGAACCTTTACAATCTTAGCAGGAAGTGCTAAACCTGTAGGAATGGAGCCCATGGTAAACTCTTCTGATGACGGTTCATCAACCTTATCCTTCATGTACTCTTCCACTTCTTTCTTAACATTTGTCTTATCCTTTTTCACTCCTTTCTTTTGATGCAGGTTTTACTGACCAGGTCTTAATATTTATAGTGTCTCGCTATACCTATGGTCTACCCTAATACACTAACGGGCAGTGTACCCGGTCGTGTGTAGTGTAGTAAATGGTAAAGCTGAGGTCATCCCAAGAGCTATGTGTGTCGGATAATTACTAAGTCTAATTGTCATAGAATATAAATGGTTTGATAGGGTTTTAATTAATTAAACTACGAATGCAGAATATAAAAGCAAATAAATGGCAGCAAGGTAATCAATAGAGGAATAGTGGTGCTAACCTAGTTAATCCTCCTAACTAGTAATGTTTACGTCTACTTACTTCCAATTACTTCAGGTGGGGTCAAATTCGAGAGGATAATATTTGGTCAATTCGCCCTAACCTATCAGCAAAGATGCCACCACAGGAGAAATCAGGCGCACCATCATAAGTCGTGTTGTTCCTGGTCCCCTAAGCCGAGTAATTAAGTATCGCTACATGCTAGATTCTAAATAGTGAGTGCCCGGCCTTTAGGAACTTAGACACTACACCTCCCAATTCTTAAGTTCATCCAAACGATAGGTGATCAGTTGGTCAAATCGCACAAGTAGAAAGGGTCGTCAGTTGGTCATATCTTACCATTCCCGTCTTAGTCCGCTCACCTAGGGTCAGTTGGTCATATCTCCTAGGCAATTGGCCTCTACCGCCATTCAAAACTACCGAACCAGGGGTGACTACCAAAGAACTATGCATGCATACACTTAGAAATAATTGTACGGAAGTAAAGGTAAACGCAAAAAAAAAAACAATTATGGAATCATAACTAGGCTAGCACCAAAGGGTGCTTAGCCGCTCATATTAATCATGCACATCAATTCAATATTTAAAGGTACGAAATACATGAATTGAAAGTAAAAGAAATAATAAACGCTAAAGCTTATCGTAATGGTGTGACTTCTCCCTTGGAAACAGCTCCATATGCTTCCCTAGACTATCCTTGAGATTTTTCCCACGTTCTTAGAGTATTGTGTGTGGAATGGGATGATTAGAAATGCTGGAATTCATGGGGTATTTATAGGCCAGGTATGGGTTACGGCGTAACCAAAAGATGAGTTACGCCGTAACCTTCTATATCTCCGTAAAATGCACTAGATCTGCTAGTTACGGCGTAACCTTATAAGTGGTTATGCCGTAGTCTTCAATAAACATGGTTACGTCGTAAGTGATGCAGTAGTTACGGCGTAAGTATCAGCGGCGTGGAACCTCTTTTGACCTAATGGAGTTACGTCGTAATATTTGGAAGGAGTTACGCCGTAACCACTTGATGAGTTGGACTTCAGGGTCACGAAATAGTTACGACGTAATGTGAGAGACGAGTTACGCCGTAACCTCTTCAAAATAAGCATACTGTGATGAATCCTTACTAATGTTTCCATTTTCGCGTCTCTTTAGCTCCAATGCTCGCAATTTACCTGAAAGTGTAAAACAATGGAAAACAAGCGTAAATCCATATAAATGATGTAAATAACGAGCATTAACGGGGGAAATTGACACTTAATATTCAGGATTATTTGATGTTATCAAATATCCCCCACTTGAACTCTACTTGCCCTTAAGTAGACCTTATTAGATAGATTCCTAAAAGATATCTTCCAAAACACGGAAAATTTGAGTTTACAAATCCCTTATGCTAGAATAAAACAAAGCCGAACACCTCGCGAAAGGGGAACAAACACTCAAATCTCTCAACTATTCTAAGTGTCAATTTTGGGGTGATCACTCAATCGCACAGTCATAGCATGTATTCTATCATAAGCTTGGCGGTTACACAAATATCCACCACTAGAGTTAAGGGCTAAACAATTCTCGAAGGCAATATGGGTAGACACGACAAAGGTTAATGGGTGACTCGTCATTACTAACATGTCATGGCGAAGTGGACAAAATCAATGATACATGACCAAATCCATGGCCAAGACACCAAAGATTGCTCGCTGCATCACCTAGACACGCTTCATGACTAAAGGGTAGGATAAGACATGGGATATATAATTGGTGTAAAATAAAAAACAAGCAGGTAGTCTATATCTATAACTAGGTCATCACCACTTACCGTCCGCCCAAAGTTTAAGCTTAGAAGTCTAGAGACCGGATCATGAAATGCAAGGTAGATGTGTCATTAGAGGACGTCGTGATGGGCACACTACCTTTTCTTCTTCAGTTGGTATTACTCCAACTCCAATCTTCAAATGTGACCGAGGTGGCCTCCTCGATACTAAACAATAAAGCTCATACTATAGTGCTTATAACATCGCACTTTACAAAATCATAACTGAATCAACTATTTTTTTTCCGAACATACATGATAACATAACATCCCCCCACTTGAGATGAACAATGGGAATTCGGGGGGTCTTCAATGATCTTCATAATTGTTGTCGATGAAAGCGTGATTTCCAAACCTTTCCACTTGAACCTTGAACTTAGGCAAATGATGACTTCCCAATTACAAATAAAGACTACAGGGTAGGCTAAGGTGTAAGGGTGTAGCGAAACAATATATTGGGGTGAAAAATGAAAGGAATGGCTCAGAAGGGTGTATCTAGGGGTATCCTGCACTAAAGGGGAGTGCAACAAAAGGGTTTCACATGGAGGTCGAAAAGTCGAGGTGACTAATCAATAGACTCACAATGGTAGGCTGTTTGGGTGATAATCCTATAATACTTCCTTCTAAAACTGAAAAGTCCAAATACATCGAGCTAACTCAACATACCTCGTCTATGGTCTCGAAATGATGCAAAGGCCAAGTTCTAAAGTTTACAAGCTACCGGCACACTCATAATTTGGTGGATTTGGGGTAAGATATAGGAAACGGATAAGGCTAATCTCACCATGTAATATCAAGGGTTGTATGTGCTCGGCTAAGGTCTAATCTAGTTAGGTTCGGAAAAAACATGTCAAAATATAAAAAATGGCATAATTTTTCAAAATAAACTAGAAAAATGAGGGCGAAATAATGTTCAAGAGATAATTCTACTCCCATCCCCCCCACTTGAATTGTACAAAGTCTCTTTTGTACTAGGCATTAAAATAAAGGTGAAGAGAAAGGTATAATTAGAGCGAGAACTTCCCTGAAAGTTTCTCCAAAAAGAAGAAGGCCCACGAGAAAGGATCGTGTCTTTGTTAAAGCATCATGAACAAACTTCAATCCCTGAAATCACAATACCGACAAGCATAATTCTAAAAAAATGAAAAATAAACCTAACTCACTTTCGTAGGAATCACGGTTGCATTTAGCGAATGCAACAAGCCTTTTAAACCACTTGGTGTCCCAAGTGGACGAGTGAAGTATCGTGAGGGTTTACAGGGAACACACCTACAAAGTTCATTTAAAAACTAATACAAGGTTACTGTGTTTTAAAATGAAAGAATTAAAGCAGAGGAGAGTTACGTCGTAACTCCAATAAGAGAGTTACGCCGTAACTTGCAAAACCTGCTATGAGCTGAGAAGCGAATAGTTACGGCGTAACCACTGAGATGGTATTACGCCGTAATTGGTAATGCGTCAAGAATTCTGCGGCTAAAATGTTGGTTACGGGGTAATCACAAATATGAGTTACGCTGTAACTCTGTTCAGATCAGCAACTGCAGCAGTAATTACTTCATTGTCTCCTGCAAAAATGGTTAGAAAACACAAAACCCAACAGAAAGGAAATAAAAACAAAAGAAAGGGATAATTCGGGTTGTCTCCAGAAAGAGCACTTTTCTTTATTAACGAGTCTTTAAGTTAGACTCAGAGCCGCGGGGCTCCTATGGGGGTCTTTGAGCTTGCCCCACTTCTTCAATATCCTTCATCAAATTGTGCCTCATCCATGCAACATTAGAGGCAGTTCGGAGGTATTCAATGGTTTTGATCTTTCGGACTTTACAGAATTTCTCCTCTGGACCTAGGTGGTAGCGAGTGAATTCGTATTTTTCTACTATAATAGGGGGTGGTCTTTTGTAGGGTATCCCCAGGAGCTTGCACCTTCTTTGCTCGTAAGCTTCGTCATCAGGATCAGTGAACTTTTCATTTCCTTGCAACTCAAGGTAATCAAGTATCCCTTCGATATCATCGTTATCAGAATCAGTACCCTTGAACCATTCTTCATCGAAAGAATTCTCCACTAGAACGCGCTTGCATTCTTCTTTATTATTACTCACCCACTCTATGTCCACGTCAATTGTTATTTTATTCGTATTTTCGCTACTTTTGTCGTTAGAATTTTCTTGATCCATGTATTCCTTCCAAATCTTATCCTTTGTTAATGCGTTCACATGCCCATACTTAATTTTTACCCAACTATCAAACCCCAGGTTGTCTATCCAAGGTAAACTCGTTCTCTCCTTGTCATTGGTTGAGGACCAAAAGAATTCATCTTTTCCTAATCTTCCGGAGTTCCTTTCACCATCACACATATCGTCATACGGGTTGCATGATGCCCAGAAAATTTCCCCAGGGGATTTTACTTTTTCGCACCAGTGACTGCGTAGTTCTATTTTGTCAGTTTCATTTAAATGCTCTTCCGTGTAGAGTATATCATTATTAGTCTCATCCTTTCGAATGTGCTTCGCGTAATCAACTTTTAGCTTCATAAGAAGATTTGGATTGATCTTGGCATTCCCAAATTGAATTGCGTACCAATCTTTAAAGGCCAAATTACAGAATTTTATCCCGTGTCTTTCACGCTCATGAGGGCATATCCATTCTTTCATTCTTTCATTGTCTCCTCCATTGCAATACTCGTGGAAAGGGCTGCATGTAGGCCATGTCCTTGTGGTTTCTTCATCAGTAATGGCGACAGGAGTACACCAGTGAGTGATAAGTGGCTCTTCTTCATCATCAAGGGAGAGTTCCTCTAGTTTTTCTGATCCGTCCAAGTCGAGGAATTTTTCTGCCCATGTATCCCAGTTACGCATGAGATTCTTGGTTACGGCGTAATTCATTATTGTCGTATTCCTCAGTATTCATCACAACTCCATTGTCGCTGTCAAACACGAGGTTACGCCGTAACTCATTAGGTATGTTACGACGTAACTCAGATCTGTTGACGAAATCGTCCCCTAAACTCGTATCACTGGCCTGAACCTTCGAGTTATTATCCGAGAAAATTACCTTACATTCCATAGCTGGTCTAGACCCTTCAGGTTTATCGTTATTCCTTCTTACTTTTTCGCTGAGCTTTATCACCATGGATTCAAGGTTTTTAAGAGTTGAGTCGTGTTTGGAAATGTTTCTATCAGTGTTTTCCTGGAATTCCTTCAACCATTCATCTTGCTCCTTTTGTTTTTGGGCCGAATTTTCCAGAAATTTATTAATTGTTTCTTCAAGACTGGGCTTTCTTTCTGCATACGGCCCACGGTTGTAATTACCACGATACCCATTTCGATTGTCACCGTAAAATGGTCGATTTTCTCCATACTTAGCTTCTTCGATATCCTCTTCGTCCATATTAGGACAATTTTTCGTAAGATGTCCTCCTCCACAGCTTTCACACCCCACTTGAATGGCATGAACGGTTTCCCTGACTTTCCGCATATCTCGACTGAGGCTTTCAATATTACTAGCGATTGCTGCAATTCCGTCGAAACTTCCACCTTGGTTTCTTTTACTTCCACCGTCGTGCCATTTTTTAGAATGGTCCGCCATTTTTTGAATGGCTTCTATTGCAGTAGTAGGAGTCATATTCGGGATAGTGATAATCCAACATCTGTCTCGTAGTTACATTTATTCCTTTGTAGAAAATATTGACCTTCTGCTGGTTATTAAGATCATTGGTAGGACACTTATAAAGAAGATCGTTGTATCTGTCCCAAGCTTGATACAGAGATTCGTCGTCTTCTTGTTTGAAATTGTGGATCTCCAAGAGTTGATTAGAAATCTTTGATGGTGGGCAATATCTTTGGATAAAGTATTTCTTAAGTAGTGCCCAAGTATTAACTGCCACGGCGGGCAATCTTTCGATCCATCTTCTGGCTGCTCCAGTTAGAGTCATAGGGAAGACCCTGAGAATAACAGCATCATGAGACACGCCCGAAATGTTGAAAAGGCTAGCGATGTATAGGACATTTTCAACGTGCTCATATGCGTCTTCGTCCCTATTTCCTGAAAAAGGGTTAGCGCGAAGCTCCCTCATAAATTGGTCTTTAATCTCGAAACGAACATCCGCTCCGATTGCCGGTCTTACGAGACCCGGCCCTTGATCAGCTCTAGTCAACGCCAAGTATTCTTCAAGAGTGAGGTCATCGATGTTAACAACTTCCATGGTACCTGAAAACTTGAAATATGATCGTGAGAAAAATTTAAAAATGAAATGAAAGAATTAATATAAATCCTAATATAGCTCCCCGGCAGCGGCGCCAAAAACTTGATGCAGGTTTTACTGACCAGGTCTTAATATTTATAATGTCTCGCTATACCTATGGTCTTCCCTAATGCACTAACGGGCAGTGTACCCGGTCGTGTGTAGTGTAGTAAATGGTAAAGCCGAGGTCATCCCAAGAGCTATGTGTGTCGGATAATTACTAAGTCTAATTGTCATAGAATATAAATGGTTTGATAGGGTTTTAATTAAATAATCTACGAATGCAGAATATAAAAGCAAATAAATGGTAGCAAGGTAATCAATAGAGGAATAGTGGTGCTAACCTAGTTAATCCTCCTAACTAGTAATGTTTACGTCTACTTACTTCCAATTACTTCAGGTGGGGTCAAATTCGAGAGGACAGCATTTGGTCAATTCGCCCTAACCTATCAGCAAAGATGCCACCACAGGAGAAATCAGGCGCACCGTCATAAGTCCTGTTGTTCCTGGTCCCCTAAGCCGAGTCATTAAGTACCGCTACATGCTAGATTCTAAATAGTGAGTGCCCGGCCGTTAGGAACTTAGAAACTACACCCCTAATTCTTATGTTCATCCAAACGATAGGTGATCAGTTGGTCAAATCGCACAAGTAGAAAGGGTCGTCAGTTGGTTATATCTTACCCTTCCCGTCTCAGTCCACTCACCTAGGGTCAGTTGGTCATATCTCCTAGGCAATTGGCCTCTACCGCCATTCAAAACTACCGTACCAGGGGTGACTGCCAAAGAACTATGTATGCATACACTTAGAAATAATTGTACGGAAGTAAAGGTAAACGCAAACAAAACAATTAAGGAATCATAACTAGGCTAGCACCAAAGGGTGCTTAGCCGCTCATATTAATCATGCACATCAATTTAATATTCAAAGGTATGAAATACATGAATTGAAAGTAAAAGAAATAATAAACGCTAAAGCTTATCGTAATGGTGTGACTTCTCCCTTGGAAACAGCTCCGTATGCTTCCCTAGACCTTCCTTGAGCTTTTTCCCATGTTCTCAGAGTATTGTGTGTGGAATGTGATGATTAGAAATGCTGGAATTCGTGGGGTATTTATAGGCCAGGTCTGGGTTACGGCGTAACCAAAAGATGAGTTACGCCGTAACCTTCTATATCTCCATAAAATGCACTAGATCTGCTAGTTACGGCGTAACCTTATAAGTGGTTACGCCGTAGTCTTCAATAAACATGGTTACGTCGTAAGTGATGCAGTAGTTACAGCGTAAGTATCAGCGGCGTGGAACCTTTTTTGACCTAATGGAGTTACGTCGTAATCTTTGGAAGGAGTTACGCCGTAACCTCTTGATGAGTTGGACTTCAGGGTCATGCAATAGTTACGGCGTAATGTGAGAGACGAGTTACGCCGTAACCTCTTCAAAATAAGCATACTGTGATAAATCCTTACTAATGTTTCCATTTTCGCGTCTCTTTAGCTCCAATGCTCGCAATTTACCTGAAAGTGTAAAACAATGGAAAACAAGCGTAAATCCATATAAATGATATAAATAACGAGCATTAACGGGGGAAATTGACACTTAATATTCAGGACTATTTGATGTTATCATCTTTCCAGTGGATTTCTTCCTTGTCATATTCAAAAATGGTTGCTTAACCTCAGCTCCCTCCTCTTTATTTACAGTTTTGGGCTTATCACCAAGTTTTTCAGCTTCAGCAACCTTTTCAGTCTCTGCAATCTTCTGCTTCTTAGCATCCTTTGGTTGAAGATTGTAACCCTTCCTTTTAAGCGATGAAGCTTCCAACTCTGAATCCATTGGAATAAATTTTTTATTTTGGTACACTACTTTTTCAAATTCTGCTTTTAGAACATCATTCTTCAATTTCCTTAACTGGCTCAACTTCCAGGTAGGATTCCCTTGACTTTTGACGTGGTGGATCATATAATCCCTTTGGTCAGCTTTGGTAAAGGGTCTGTTCATCCTTTCTCTTTGTCTCTGTTCTTTGAGAAGCCTCTTCTTCTCATTAATTATCTCAAATATTTTACTTGCATAGTCTTCTCCGCCAATATCAGGAAGGATATCTCTGTTTACTACTAATCTGGCCTTTATAGTATCCCATTCTTCATCAGTGTAGAATTTGGCAGATTCCTGAATTTCAGCTTTCCTTTTCATTTGTTCTTCAGTTAATTCTGGTTCCTCCTGCAGACTTTTGGCAATCAGCTCATCATCCCTTGTTTGTTCTGCACGTTTAGCTTCTTCAGCCTCATCCTCTGCTTGAATCCTAGAAATATCAGCTAAGCTAGCTTCCTCTTCTGTGAGTTTCTTTTTGGTCTTCACTGGCTCAGAAGATTCTTGCACTATTCCTTTGCCTTCCCTATGCACAAACTCCTCACCAGTACTACCTGGATCACTACCAGGATTAATATGTTCAGTACTAGTATTAACTTCAGCATCAAAGCGAGTATTAAAATCTTCATCAAAAGAAGATTTAATTTCAGCACCACCAGACTTATCTTTAGTAAAGTCACCAGACTTATCCACTCCACTAGAACTTGCAGCTTCTTTATCTAGTCTCTTCTTAAAGGATTTCTTGTGACTGAAATTCTTAACCAAGATTTCAGCTGCTTCCAATCCTTGAGGACTAATTTGAGTTTCCTCAGAGGATTCCTCACCTTCTGAGTCTGTAATGTCTGTCCCCGTCTGTTTGAATTTCCCCTCTAATTTCTTAACTCTTTTACGAGTAGTCCCCAGTGACTTCTTGGTCTTCTTCAATTTTTTCTCCAACTCATCAACCCTTGAAATCAGTTGTAGTTGTGGGTGTTGGAGTAGTGGGTGTTGGAGGTTGTGGTTGAGGAATCACTGGTGGTTCTTCCTCATGGACTGAAGGTGAAGGTGGTGGGGGTGTTGGTGTCCTCTGTTCAAACTCTGTTTTTTCTGGTTCAGATGTAGGTTGAGCCTGAGCTTCTGATGTAGTAGTAGGAGATGGAATAGATGTAGATGTACCTTCAGGGTCAGTAGCAACAGAAGGCAACATAGCAGACAAAAGTGCCTTGTGTGCCCCTTCAAAACCCCTTTTCATATTACCAAATATCTTTTTAGTGAAAGGGAGAGCAATGTAAGGATGTTTGCTTGCTGTTTCAACATTTAAGATCATTTGCAAAAATCTTGGGTACATCAAAAACTTTTTCTTATTCTTGGAATTAGCAACCATGGCATCAAAAATCATTTTTGAAAAATTGAAGAGTCTGCCAGTGGAGAGCAGACCAATGCGAAGCAATATTGCTTCCAAATTGATCTCATCCACCACTTTTAGAGCTCAAACAATGTAAAATATGATGCACAAGGAAACGCCATTGTGGCGTAAAATGACTCTTCCAAAAAGTGAATGTTCCATCAGTTAGATATCCAATATTTTCCAATCCCTGAAAGTGGTCATTATTTGCCAACATTGAAATCCCTGAGGCATCAGCCAATTGAAGCTTGCTTCTCGACTGATTCCTCATGATTGAATACTCTAACGTATCAATAGTTGCATTTAACTCTAGTGACCCATCAGCAATAGTTCTAGCAGTAGCAGTCTGCCAAAACTGTTTGACTAGGGAATCATAGATAGTTGGATTATGAGTAAGGGCATACCTAATATGACTACCTTTTAGAAAGTCCACTATCTGCTCGAAGCCTGTGCTTTCAGCAGGCTTTTTGAGAAATCCCACTTGATTGTGCTTGTCTACAAACTTTAATTGTGCCATCTTTTATGTTAATTGAAGTACTGGTAAGGAGACTTAATCGAAATAAAAGAATTAAACTTTTAAAGATTAGGATAAAGTAATTAAAGGATAAATATGAATTCTAAAAATAAAAATTATCCATATAAATACTCCTGACCACCTAAAATTAGGTAACGGTACTATTTAAATAGTAAAAATCGTTTTTTAATTTTTGCACTACCAGACTAAAGAATCGTCAAACAGACTTAACAATGACATCACCAGAATTAACTCTGTACTATAGCACATCAGCTAGCACAACTTCCATACATCTCCAATCTGTGAGAATTCTTGCTTTTCAACATATCCTTAAACAAAAAAATATACCTAACAGATTTAACTAATATTAAGTCTTGTATTATAAACATAAATCCTTAAAAAAGAACAAAAAATCGAATGTCTATATGCTTTAAAAGAGTGAAATATGATAAAGGTAGAGTGTGACAACTTGACCATAACATGGTTCACTTGGATTTTCGTATAACAACACCTCCACAGTCGGTTCGATAGTAGTTAGTTCGTGATTCGTTACCCAAGTCACGTCGATCCACACGTGGCAATATGTTATCATTGTGCTGGTGAATGACGGTACTAAATTCCTCATCGGCTTCGTCATACTTATCTTTGTAATTCTTCAGAGGTGTCTTAATCACAATAAACAATTTTTTATCTACCTTGTCTTTCACATAAAACACTTGTCGTGCTTGTGCGGCTAATATGAACGGATCAACCTTGTGGCCTAAACTATTCAGGTCAACCATTGTATACCCAAGAGTAGTATCGCGTTTCACACCACCAGCTTTGTGATTAACCCAGTCACATTTGAAAAGAGGAATTTGCATGTAACGGTAATCTAGTTCCCATATCTCCTGTAAAACCCAATAATAATATGCTTTTCTTGTGGTTGCAACTTCTTTAGATATGTGCATATCTAATGCCTCAACACTAACCCCACTGTTCTGGTAAACTTTTCCTTCATGATCTTTCGTACGAAAAGTATACCCATTGATGTGATATGCATCGTATTTCACTACGGTGGCGCGTGGTGCATAGGATATCCACCTTACAGTTTCTGATACACTTTCTTTGTCGATTTCTAACTCTCTCTCAACCTGAATTTCATTACAAGTATATATTAGCTCAAAAAATAAGTACACCAATTTTCAGATCAAAATGAGCTGAGAAATAAGGTTTAGAAAGGGTATGTTGAGTAACATAAGATTAATTACTTCTTTGCGTAACCACTTGGCAAAAGATTTGCTGTGCTCATTCTCCAGAAATGCTATTCGTTTACCCGGGTTTTCGGCTTTCAAAACTTGCTTGTGTCGCCTGAAACAATGTGTTTGATTATTATATTTGATACATCATTTTCAGTAACGAAATAGACATGTGTTAGTAAGATTTACTCGATATACGGTACAATTTCATATGTATTATTTATTACATACAAATGTGCTTTCTAAAAGAGTTCCGCAGAAACTTCACTTGATTTGCCAGCCGACAATGGCTTTCCTTCCTCATTTTCATATGTTTCATGTTTATCAGGTGGGATAGCAACAGTTTTCATGGATTTATGATATTCGCTAAAAAACTCTATTGTTTCTTCCGCAATAGTCTCCTCAGCAATGTATCCTTCTGATCTATTTCTGTTCCGCACATGTCCTTTAATAACCTTCATACATCTTTCGAATGGATACATCCACCGAAAGCATATGGGACCGCATAATTTTACCTCCATAGTTAGGTGCACAGTCAAATGTATCATAATATCAAAGAATGATGGAGGAAAGAACTTCTCGAGTAGGCACTGTGTCACTACCAGTTCTGCTTGCATATTATCTAGTTCTTGCAATATTATTTCTTTGCAACATATTGATTTAAAGAAAAAGCAAAACCTGATAATAGCATATCGTGTGGGTGGGTGCATGATTGAACGTATTGCAATGGGCAGAAACTCTTGCATTAGCATGTGATAGTCATGCGATTTTAGGCCAATGAGCTTCCTATCCTTTAGGCTGACCAAACAAGAGAAATTTGAACAATAGCCTTGTGGTACCCTGATGTTGTGTAAAGTTTCACAAAAAATATCTTTTTCAGCATTCGTTAATGTGTAACCTGCTGGAGGTAGTGTTGTTTTGTCTTGTTCTTGCATAGCAAAAAACTCTTGTTTTACCCCCAACCCAGCCAGATCCAATCGAGCATTCAGTCCATCTTTCGTCTTTCCTGGAACATGTAGCAAAGTTCCGACAAGACTCTCAACAACATTCTTTTCTACATGCATAAAATCAATACAATGTGGAACAGAATTATGCCTCCAATACCTAAGTTTTCGATACCAAATGTTGAATTTCTTCCAATACGCACCGTTTTGTCCGTTCACTTGGCTTGAACTACCCTCTACTTCTGTTATGTTTCTTTTCTGCTTTTGAATCTTCCCACCTCTGCCTCTCGTATCTTCTTGGTTTTTTGATGCATTATTGTTTGTTCGTTTTCCTTTTCCCCACTTATTTTTAATATGTTGTACCTCGTTGTATATTTGTTCCCCGGTCATTGGATTTGGAGCCGGGAGAAATTCTTGTTGTCCATTAAATGCCTTCCTTTGCCTTCTGAACGGATGGTCATATGGTAGATATCGTTTGTGACCAACATAACTTTGCTTGGATGAGTCATAAAGTCTAACACAGTTTGTATCTTTCCCACATACTACACAACCTTTGAATTCACTGTATGGGCAGCCACATAATGTACCAAGTGCATGGTAATCATTTATTGTCCATAACACAACGGCACGTAGATTAAAGTTATCTTTTGTGGATGCATCATATGTATCAACCCCTGTATCGAATAAGGTTTGCAGATCATCAACAAACGGTTCTAGAAAAACATCGATATCATTTCTCGGGTATCCCGATATTAATACCGAAAGCATGATAAACTTTCTTTTCATACACAACCATGGAGGAAAGGTTGTATATGACAGTTAAAACAGGCCATACACTGTGATGCCTATTTCACGAGTTGACGTTAACCCTATCAGCCGATATTCCTAGCCGTAGATTTCTTGGATCTTCAGCAATTTCGGGGAATTTTTCATCTATGGTACGCCATGCCTTTGAATCTGCGGGGTGACGTAACACACCATCGGTTATCCTCCGTGTCGCGTGCCATCTTAAATCTTCTGAAATACTTTCTAGCTTAAATAGTCATTGCAGTCTTGGTATAATTGGAAAGTACCACATTACCTTTGCTGGAATGTTTTCGTACACTTTATGTGTCTTATTATCCACTTTCCATCTTGATATCCCACAAGTTCGACACGCAGTCAAATCCTTGTCACCCTTCTAGTAAAGAAGGCAGTTGTTGATACATACATGTATCTTTTTGTATCCTGATCCCATCAATTTCAAAATTTTTTTGGCTTGATAAGTTTTTTCCACCATTTCGTTACCAGCAGGCAGCATCTTCTTTAACAATCCTAGTAATTCAGTAAAGAACTTATAAGAGCATCCGTACTTACCCTTCAAGTTGAGTAGTTTAACTATTGCGGATAGCTTTGTGAACTCGGGACATCCTGCGTAAAGAGGCTTCTCTGCGTCTAATAATAATTGTTGAAACTTGACAAGATCATCCTCATCAAAATTATCTTATGTAGCATTAACCATTTCTACTGTTGCTGGGGCATCTGTTGGAATATATGAAGCAAAATTCGTGTCGTCAACAAACTCTGTTGTAGCGTTAACAGGTGTTTCGGTACTTATTGATGACTCATCCTTCTCTCCATGTTTAGTCCAGTTTAGGTAGCTTAGATCAAACCCATTGCTGAATAAATGGAACTGCACTTTCTCCACTTTATGCTCTATGTGGTTTAAACAATCTGTACACGGACATGGCATTGAAAGATCATTTTTCTTAACTCGTGGGTCGATGTTCCCCATCTTCCGCAAGTTGTGTACTGCATAATCAATAAACGCTGCTACTCCATCAACATAAGATTTGTTGGTCCTATTAGTTCCTATCCAAGACTTGTCCATGTTTATAAATGTGTCCCACTTATCCGAGCAGCAATGTTTATAAATGTAGTCCCTGCAGGCATATTAAAAAGACAGTCCAAGTTATTGAAGATTATACAAGACAACATCAAACTTCAATTGATGATCTTAAAAGTTAAAAAAGACATTCCAAGTAATGAGGATAGCTCAAAGATTGAATGTGGTATTGAATTATGCTAAGAATTGAATAAAGTCTAATGAAACAGTTCCTAAAGGGATGTTTGGGTCAAGAAAAAATAAGAAATTAACTAGCTAAATTATGGTTCCATGTTCATGTGGTAACAAGCTTAACAGGGTTTCTTAAATTTTTTAACCAATTAACTATCTAAATTTAACAAGAAAATGATATAATTTACAAGAGGATATCTCGAAACAAATGTTCAATTAGCTAATAGGCTTAACAGGGTTATTTTATGTGTTAGAACGATGTGTACAAAAGGAAGATAACAATACTTACCAGTGGTGACGGGACTGGTGGGTCTATGACGGGAGAGTTGTGGTGGTGACGGGATTTGTGGTGAGATGAGAGAGGGAGGTCTGGCGGTACAGGAGGAGGAGGAGGAGTTAATTTTTGCAATTAGTTTAGAATAGCCTTGATGCAACTTTGGGGGGAATAAATTTAATTTGTGGGGGGAATTTTAAATTTCCTTAAATTTTTGAAAAGTTTTCATATTAGTTTAAAAATGTTTTTTCTCTTATGATTTAATGATTTTTTTTTCATTTAATTAGTTTAAAAAGGTTTTTTATTCATAATAAATAAAATAAAATTCAGAAAAATACAATTTAAATATATATATATATATATATATATATATATAGTGTATCTTTATTTTGAAAACCCTGTTAAGTGCGAGAACTACGAGAACTCATTTTTAACCATTGGATTCCTTGATCAAGGGCTATGATTATTTGTGGCATTAATGTAATTAGTAGAAAGATTAAACTATTATTTAAAAAGCCGAAAGGGTATTATAGTAATTTTCATTTTTAATAAATGTCCCATTAAATTAGGCATTATTGTAGATCTAAACTAAAAAAATACACACACATTCATCTCTCCCCTTCATCAACAACTGCCGCTTCTCCCTTATCTCAAACCCTAGCCGCTTAATTTTTTTTTCTTCTCCAACCTCCTTCTAAATTAAAAATCATTTAAGACGATATCTTCTCTTGATCTTTATAAGCCACGAACAAAATACTTTTTTTCTAGATCTAAACGTCGATCAAAAAATTCTTATGGTTGATGATTTAAGATCTGAAGCCGGAGATCTGCTTAGCCAGCGCGAATCTGGTTCTATCAACGGAAAAACACATGATGTGAGATGATCGAAACTATAGAAACATGTAAGTTACAAGTTACCATAATTACATTATAATATTATATCAACCAGTAGGAAAAAACTCAGTTTTGAAAAGTGGGGTAGTGACTAGCGAGGAAGACAAAGGTTAAACTAAAATGTATTCATTGATTATACTTTGTTGATGACAGCTCATGTTTTATACATATAGTTTTTATATATATATTTTAAATTACCTACAATTCACCTCTTGATTTTTCAGTACATGCTTTATATATATTTTATATTTAAATTACATACAATTAACCCCTTGATGGAAGGTTTCTTTTGTTACTGCAGATCTTGGGTTCTTCATCTTTGTTGATTTTTGCGATTTCATTGGTGTTGTCATCTCAGTCCGATAACTACAAAGTCGGTAAGTGGTTCAAGTCTTGTAATATAAAATTTATTCTTAAACCAATGTTAATTTATTCTTTAACCATTGTTTGTTAATTTTGTCAATTGGGTTTAATTCTTTTTAAGAAATTGTGTGATTTAAGATGTGATATGGTGAATTAAGATTGTTTTTTTGGTTAAAGTAACAATTTTTTGATCCATTGATGTTTCTTAGTAGTGATTGGCATGCGGTCCTTTATGAAATTGTTTTATATGTTCAAAAGTTTGAAACTTGAAATTGCTGTAGTGATCTAGTAAGGTAGTAGAATAATCAGGGATAATAATAAAGGGTGATAAACAAAAAAAACCTCGTGTCGTCACTATAATAGGAATATTTAAATGTAGGTACATGTGTTTTTTTGGCTCGTACATATATGTTCTAGGTACATATGTGTTTTTTGGCTCGTACATATATATTCTCTACTATTTTTTTTTTGGTGTGCAAGTATGTTCTAGGTACATATGTGTTTTTTGGCTCGTACATATATGTGTTTCTTTGGTAAAATGTAGGTACACAAGTTTGGTTTGTGTTACATTAAATTTGTTCACTACTGCATATATGTTCTTAGTGCATGTATGTTCTCTACTATTTTTTGAAGGTGTGCAATGCATATGTGTTTTTTTGGCTCGTATGTTCTTAGTACATATATGTTCTTAGTGCATACATGAGTTTTTTTTTGCTTGTGGTTCTCTACTGCATATATGTTCTTAGTGCATATATGTTCTCTATTGTTTTCTTGAAGGTGTGCAAGTATGTTCTTGGAACATGTGTTTTTTCTCGTACAAAATCAATAAAAACATGCATGTTTCATAACAATTATGGTTCAAAACATGCATGTTTCAAAACATTTAGGAATGGTGCATACATGTTTTTTGGAATGGTGAATACATGTTTGTAGTTTCATGTTTCACAGCTTTTTCTATCTTTTATTTGATATAAAAATCTAAAATATGTTTATAAATGGTCTTATCGATTATAAAAAAAATGTATTAAAAGGTTTTAGTAACTATACAACCCTAAATTATGTTCTATATCTGATAAAAAATAAATATGTTTTAGTTTTGAAAGAGTAAAATTGTTAAAGATGCTAACTTTATTAAAGCATAAACTTTATTAAAGTTGCTAGCTTTATTAAAGTAAAGTTGTTTATTCATGATGGTTTTTTATGAATAATTTTTTAAGCAATATACAAAGCAAATAGAATGGAAAAGTATGTGTCATGTGACATTATTACTCTCATTGTGGTTATTGATTTAATGCAAGTAGTAAAGAAAGAGGGTGAAATTAAAAACTGGATGCATACTATTGAAAGACATTTGATGCGTATATTATCGTGAAAAAATTACGGATGATGTAAAGGAAAAAAGAGTATGTTATAGTTTATTTGTTTGTGCTTAGACATGGTTAATTGGAACATGTACGTTCAAAACATGTATGTTTTAAAACTTGAATGCTTCTAAACATGTATGCTAAAAATATGTATGTTTTAAAAACATGTATGTTCTAATTGATGAAGACATGTATGTTTTAATTGTTTTTGTTTATGCTTGTTTCAGATTGATGAAAATAACGATATCATTGAAGACCGAGAAGTGGATGAATACAAATATACATGAAGATTTGAAGATATACAATTATTGCATATGTGTTTTTTGTACTTGTAATTAAATGAAATGTAACATTTAAGTATATGAATCTTGTTTTTTCTTTAATAATGGTTTATGTTTTTTAATTTATGCTTCAAACTTCAAAAAAATAATAATAATGCTACCAAAAAAACATACATGTACTTCACTAAAAAAAATCATGCTTAAAAAAAAATACATGTACTTCACTAAAAAAAAAATCATGCTTAAAAAACATGCAAAAAACATACATGTACTTCACTAAAAAAAATCATGCAAAAAAACATACATGTACTTCACTAAAAAAAATGCATGATAAGATTATGAAACCATGCTCAAAAAAAAAAAAAAAAAAAAAAAAAAATCGGAAAATTTAGGAATACTTAAAATCGGGATTTAATAAAAAAAAAATAATAATATAAAAAATTGTATTTTACTATAATACCCTTTTGTATTAATAATAATTTTTAATATTTAAAAAAATCTCATTGGTTTAGAAGGGTTCTCAAAGTTCTCGCACTTAACATAGTTCTCAAAAGAAAGGTCCCCTATATATATATATATATATATATATATATATATATATATATATATATATATATATATATATATGTTTAAGTATTTAGGACTTTTAAAAAATAATTTTAAATTTTATGCTTAAATTTACAATATTTGGTATTTTTAGGATTAAGTGCATTTTAGGTTATTTCGACTTTTGTTAGTTGATTTATTTGCTTATTTAGTTGTTTTTAGTTTTAAAAAAAGTAAAGTAACTCCCAGTACCGTCTTCCACGGGTTATGGGTCCAAATACCGTCTTCCACGGTGTATGGGGGAGGTTGAGACGTGAGACGCCTTACCCCTACCTAAGATAGAGAGGCTGCTTCCGGTTCTACCAAAGGTTGAAAAGGACCTCCGGCCTTGCAAGGGGTGAGGATCGAACCCTTGAGAGGCTGCTTCTGGTTCTACCAAAGGTAGAAAAGGACCTCCGGCCTTGCAAGGGGTAAGGATCGAACCCTTGACCTCTTTCTCCAGAGGCAAGAGTGTTAACGACTTGATCTAACCTTGCTCTTTTTTTGTTTTTAGTTTATGTTTCATAAATTTATTCACAAAATCCAAATATCTTTCATTATTCTTTATCACCCGATCACGAACCGAACGCGAATTTCCATTCACACTCCGTTGGGACTTAAAACGACATGGGAATATCTCATATTTCTAGAAAATATTGTGTTTTGACTTTCTTTTACCAAATTGGGATTTTCATTCTCGGGTAGCCAGCAAATTGACCATTTGGTCGGGTTTTTCATAATATAATTTTATATATACTATTGATTGAATCATGTCGTAACATGACACTCTAAGAACCTATAACCCAATGCTTTTGACCTATATTATAGTGTGAAGGTTATATGAACTGTATTAAAGTTATTAAAGGTGGGCACGTTAATTTTGACATTTCAGGATGACATAAAATCATTAACTCACGTGTCTTACTCAAAACACTGTGTGAAACTGTGTTTAGGGTTGCGTTAGATACGTTGGGCACGGTAACACAACCCTTGTGCGTTTTCGTGCATTTTAGTCGGTCCTATACGTTTTCGTCCGTGTTCATACGTTTTCTTAGTTTTGTACATGTTTTCCGATTTTGTAATGCTTTACACGTTTTCGTCTCTTTTCATATGTTTTCGTCCGTTTTTGCACGTTTTTACACTTTTCCACATTTTCATACGTTTTTACACGTTTGGGTCTGTTTTCATACGTTTTCCACCGTTTGCGTACGACTTTGTCCTTTTTAATAAGTTTTTATACGTTTTCGTTTTTGTTTACACGTTTTTGTCCGTGTTTACACTTTGTCGCTGGTTTTTTCATGTTTTAGTCCGTTTGTATAAGTTTTTGACCGCTTTCGTCCGTTTCTAGCTGTTCTCATCTATATTAGACGTTTTCGTCCGTTTCTAGCTGTTCTCATCTATATTAGACTCATCTGAACTGTAGGTGTATTTCGGTACATCGCGTTATCTCACTTGTGGGACTCCAGTTCAGGAACGGCCCTTGTGAGAATTAGAGACGTGTTTTCACACTATGCTGTTAACACCCTCGAAATTCAAACTTGTAAGTGTCGGAATCCGCTTATTACTAACTGTTTTTATGTTTTCTTCTTATGGAAGCTCCAGAGCGGATTGATCGTGCAGACTCTTCACATGCTCATACTAACGACACATGAAAGTTCTCATCTCAATCAAAGGCTACACAAAGTTTAAAGACTCGAGAACTACATCATTGGTAACTCAAAGTAAAATAGAAGTGTGAGCATGGTGGAGAAAGACGTGGAGATACCTAACCAACGAAGTTGACAATGGCAGACAACCACATTAATTGATCACAAAGCATGAAGGAACAAAGAATCAAGACTATTCTATATCTACACGCAAAGTTCAAGCTCAAGGAAAGTAAAGATCTTATCAAGTGGAGCATCATTTGAATGACCACCCCTTAGGGGGAGATTGTTAGCCTTGATTATTTTTATTAGAAGTGATGGTCATTCACGATTAGGAACTTTGTAATGTGTGTTAGATATCGTGATAGAATAGTCAACGGGCTCGTGGATTGGGCTAAGCTAATTGGGCATTAGTTAAGATAAGCTAGCCTTGTCTAGTTCGTGTAACCCAAGCCCAATCCAAGTCCATCTCAAGGCCCATGGCCAAGCCTTAGGGCATCATCTCTCTTACCTATAAATACCCCTCAAGTATGTCATTTGAGGGGTGTGCTTGAGTGTGTGTGTGTGTTTTCCCTTGAAGCAATATACAACTTATTGTTTTCATCTTCTTTTCTCTACCTCTCTAAATATACACGAATATACATCAAGTCACCATATCTTATCTTAATCTTTCTCTTTATTTACGCATAACAGTTTGGTTTAAGTGGTTATACTTGTGTTTGGTTTGCTTGGTAAAGTGATAAGGTATACGTGATAAAGGGGTATAACAATTGGTATCAGAGCCAGGTTCCGATCCTGGGACCTGTGGGTTATGGGCCCAC
>OU343219.1:192853315-192924377 GCA_910596185.1 Chrysanthemum makinoi | reverse complement strand
AAACTTACAAATTTTTCTCCACCCATCATCCATATCGCATCATCTTTTCAACCACAGCGTACCACGCAGTGGTTCTTCATCTGGTTCAATTTCTTTACTCTCGATCTTATAAACATCAAATACATACAAATGTTAGATAAATGAATATAAACGAAAGTATGATGCTATTAAATGCAAATGTGCAAATGTTTACTGTTACCATTTGTTCTATCACACGGGCGTATCCACCTCGTCCCATTGTATGATCATAAACAGACTTGGAACGCAACACTTTAGCTTTTGCTAATCTCACCTTGCAACACACAAAAACTGTTTATGCTTAGATGTAGTAATGCTAATAGTATACAACTAATATATATGGAAACATATGAAAAGGTGAAAGATATTTGAACTTGAATAAAAATGACTAATTAACACCTTATATTCCTCGCTGGCTGTGTAGTTTACAAAATTAACCCAATCTTCGGCTTTTATAATTGCACTATACTTCTCCGGACTTCATTTAGTTTTAAAGGGTATTTTATTGGGTAATATGGTTTTGTGTCAATTTCATTCCCTAAACTTAGAAGTTGACCAAGACGATTCATTATCATCTTCCGACCGTCAAGTCAACATTAAAATATCGCTGCAAAGATTAACAAATTGTTGTTAATTAGTTGCACATAATGTAAATGCAGAGATAAACTTATTAACACCTTGTACCTACGATAGCCAAGCCACTACTAGTTAAAAAAGTATGTATACCGATTTCTCCCCACATTTTATCTCTTGCTTCTAAATCAACCTTCCTCCGTGATAGAATCCTGACACCTATATGCTCACGAACCAAATCACCAAAAACCTCAAACAATGCTCTCGTTTTTTCTTGATAAACCATCCAAGGCATCGGTTACATTGACCTTTATTCCGCCTCGCTTTTCCATATTCCCTATTAAACTTAGCTAACCTAGTTATGCCCTCTTAACAACATTCGCATTTGAATGGTTGTTTTCAGATCCTCACCCCTCATCTGAATACGCCTCCATTCATATCCTAAAGGGTTTTCATTTTCACATCGTAATAAACCAAATCATCCGGATAATTGGTTTGCTTGCCATGATTTCGTCGGTAATGTGTTAAAGAAAATTAGTAAACTTAATTGGTAAATAATGGTGTAAAATTGAAGTTCTGGTTGTTTTGCTTGAAGCCTGATTTATTGGAGTAAAATTATGGCTAATGATGGGGCGCTTTTTCAATTAAGGAAACCATAATTTCCAAAGTAATTTTAAAAATTTTATCGAATTTGGCTCCAAATTTTATAATTTTAAAATGTGGCTCAAAATTGATAATATAGCATTTAAATATTTAATTTTTGGCTGCAATTTAAATATGAATTAGAAAATCTAATTTTTGAAAAATCAAACAATTTATGAAACCAAAACACCCCTACGAAAATTGCTTACCCACAGTCCCAAACACCCATACTAAACCAAGCCAGTGTCAAAGACACATATAATCATAGATACACTAAAATCACCACATGCGATACAAATGAACAAACAAAAGCTAAAATGGACTTAAAGAAACTAATTACAACTATAACTAATAAGTTCCCATAAACAAAATAACAAAAATAGGCAAATCAAAACCAAGAACTGCCGATACAACAACAACCTCCTCAGACCTTACTTTAAGCCTATAAATAAGCAATTTATAAGCACTTAAATAAGCTCTAACATCCTCAAGTACCAAAAATCGAGGAAATCATGTAAATGCAATTAACTTAAAAGCAAAAACAACAACAAAAACATCCTAAATCTAGTGGTTCAATCAAAAATAATTTTCATGAACAAACGGTCCACTTCTAAACTTCATAATCGTTGATAAAAATTGACAACAACCTAAAAATTGAACATCCTAATCCTACAATAATACATTCTACCAGATATGAACTTAAACACCACAACCAATTCCTAAATTCAAAACAACATAAAAAAAAGATGAAACAAACTAGCGAACACATTACTTATATTAACAAACATATTTAGCATTCATATGGATAAACCATCAAAAGATCCATACACATTCCATTGTTAATATATCTACATACCATCCCATTAAACCAAGACGTTAGACATTAGACATTAGACATTAGACATAAACAGATGACACTAAGAAAACATCCCATTCCATAGCGAGAAGCCCTTCAACCATTCATCGCCTGAATTTGTTCTTCCTTGGTATCGATTTCCTCCTAAGATTGAGTAATGAGATCATTCAACCCTCATCTTAGACCTTGCGGCCTTCCCCTCATCCCTAAGATCCATCAAAGTAAAGACCTAATGTTTAAAACGGCAAACTAAGTCCTCTTCTTTAAACTATGACTATAAATTAGGGTCGTTGATCCGCTTCTAGGTATCGGTTTTGTTTCGCTAAATCGTTTATATTTTTATTTTGGTCAACACAAAAATCAAGATAACGTAACTATAATTAAACCAAAGCGAACCAAAATCAATATGAATTAAGTTCGGCTTTTGGGTTTACCCAATATGAATTAAGCTCGATTATTGGGTTGACACATATGGTGTTTAAACCGAAAATGGATTTAGTTCGCTTCTTGGGTTGACACAAAATTATTTATATTTTAAGCCATGGAAACGTATAAAAACATATTCAAAGGGACAAAGACGTATGAAAACGGACAAAACGATTAAAACGCACGCAAAACGTGAAAACGTATCGTGTGTAAAAGTGTAAGAAAACGTGAGAAAACGTTGAAAAATTCTTATAAACATATGAAAATGGGTAAAACGGATGAAAACTAAAAACCGGAGTAAATCGGACGAAACGCAAAACACCGTTCCGGATGAAACGCATAAAAATTATAAATATATACAAACGAAGTAAAAGATGAAAAGAATAAACGATATAAATACTCTGACGAAATACATATAAAAACAAAACTAAACAGATAAAAATTGAAATTGGGACAAAGACGACGTAAAACGTAATTCAAAACGTATTAAAATAATTTTAAAACGAAAAACGTATCAATGTGTGTGTAAAAGTAAAAACGATGAAAACGGTTAAAATCTTTAAAACATATGAAAATGGGTAAAACGGATGAAAACCCGGAGTAAATCGGACAAACGTAAAACAGCTAAAAATCCAACGAAACGTACAAAAGCGATAAAAGATTGAACAATGACGAACGATAGACGATTAACGGACAAAACGTGACATTAAAATGCGGACGAAACGCGGTATAAACGCATCAGTCGAATGTGTAAAAGTGGAAAACGTATGAAAACGGGCTAAAAATTCTTAAAACATATGAAAATGGGTAAAAACGGATGAAACGGTAAACGATTCAACGGACGAAAACATATGTAAAACATATGAAAATGTATGAAACGTTTGAAAATGTACGCTAATATGTAAAGCAGATGAAAACGGTGATTCAAACGGATCTAAAACATGAAACCGAAATGTAAACACGAACAAAACCTGTAAAGAAAAAACCAAACGTATAAAACAAGATTAAAAGGGACAAACGCATAAAACGGTATTAAAAATGCATTTAAAACGTATAAAACGACAAATGTGTAAAAGTGTAAGAAAACGATGAAAACGGGCTAAAAAAAGTCTTAAAAAAGTATACAACCCTCTAACTGATATATAGTATGGCTAAACATATGTGTAAAGATCCCACGTGACACGCTAGGAGGACTCCACTTTCACATCTATACTACATATAAAGACATCATAATCCAAAATATAAAATAATTAAACACACTAATTAATATTATTTTGAATTAAAACACCCTAAAATGAAAAGTACATATTATTATACACATTATACAAATTGATAAAACACACAAAGCTTCATACAAGCTAACAAGTTAATAGTATATATAGTTTTGAAAACCGGACGACCAATGATTCAACCTAAAGTAAAAAGTGACACGATTTAATTTGACCTCGTTTCATGATCCAACCCATCGGGTTGACGCTGTTTAAATCAATCCGTTTTACCTGAACGGTTCAACCGGTTGTACCACCGGTCGAACGGGTTTCAAACCATTATGTTTAATCCCCAAATCTTCAAACTTTTATTATTTTTCGTTTATAACCCATAAACCCTTTTTATTCTAAAAAATTTCTCAATATAAAATCCCGTTGCTATGCACGGGTACTCGTCTAGTATATGTATGTATTCATTTTGCTTAATTTTTTTCTAGAAGTTGGAGGGAATGACGTTTTCATTTTACTACCATTTTCATCATTGTCAAATGTCCGTGGTTGGTTATGTTATATTGCCAAATTCATGTATACATTTTGTAAATTGTTTTATCAATACCGAAGTGTTTTATGTGTTACTACAAAGCTTCTATTCTCCAAGAAGTATTTGTTATTTTTTCTTTGGAAAATAATAAATGTGAATTAGCAGTCTAATTTTGCAATGATCAAACCTCTTGGGTTCCTTAGCGCTTTAGTTAGAGTGTGGTTTAATTACATTTATTTACAATATATACTTCATTCTTATCTCTTAAATCCAATTAATATCAACCGTCAAACTTTCACCCACCACCATAATTACAATGGCTAACACTCCATTCATCAATGAGTTGAAAGACATGTCGATCAAAAACTACATCAAAGTTTCAAGTTCCTTTTCATTCAAGATCAACAGAAGATGAAGCATTTCGAGGTTTCTTGGGGAGCGATGCAATGAGTTGCGAGAGGAAGATACTAGTGCACTGAAAGGATGGCCGAGGTGTGGTCTCTAACCATGATGAAGAAGCTAGTGGGATGTCTATGAGTGCTTGAGGTTGTGAGATGTGATCGGGGAGGCTGGAGGTTTGAGGGGCTTGTTGGTTGTCCGTGGTGGTTTGCATGAGAAGGAGAAGCATATGGACATCATGGATTTTTATGATTAGGTCATATGTTTATGTATGTTTTGTGTTTCTCATCTTGGTGATTCTGTGTATGGTTGTATTTTTGGGGTAGACGGCATATATGGTTTAGGATGGGGATGTTAGATTAATGTAGCTATTAACAATGACAATGGTACAATGATGCTTATTATATAATGATAATAGTTTAGCATATGTTAATATGCTTTTATTTATGCAATTTTTTCTTTTATAGTTTAAACTATATCATGATATTTAGTTTTCTCTCACACACACATGGGTCAAACACACGACCTCAAAACTTGCAAAAACAAAATATGGTTTCTGTTGAAATTAGGAGTTTCTAATATACAACATATTTATCATTAAAGTCATATATTTAACATCTTGTGTTTGTGTATTCAAATTGATGATTCAATTTTGATGAAATGATCATATACTATGATCATCGTATGGTTGTATTGGGGTTGAAAGAGATGAATACATGTTCATCAAAGAATTATAAAGGTATATATCTTATTTTTATGTTTCATTTTGATAAATTGATAATTGTTTGAGCAATATTTGATGTTTTAATGACGACCTACTTGTCAAAATATAAGCTTGTTGCAATTTGGGAATTGGGTTCTTGATTATGATGAATGAATGACCCAGTTAGGAAATGTGTTATATGATGATTTTATCGTGATTTGGTGAAGGTTATGTGATTAGATGGACAATTTAGTTTGCACATCTTGACTTTGGTTCAATTTTAATGTTTAAATTGATTATTTCCTTTTGCTTTAGCGGTGTTTACCAACAAAATCAAGGTTATGATGAATTATGACGGGTATTTTACAAAATGATAATGCCCATATATTGGCTTTAAGATGTTATGCTGTTTTGGTGGCAATCCGATTTTTCAAAGCTGCTACCCTATCTCAAGCACGTATTTTGTGACTAATGGATTATCTGTAGTATGTTGCTTACCATGACCATCAACGCTTTGATCAATTATGATGGTAGTTTTAAACTTGAGATTTATACCAACGTTTTATAGCAATGTATAGATCGATTATGCGCATGTTTGTGACCGCTTTATTTTATATGCATAATATTATCACAACCTTGTACTTTAATGAAGTTGGTAAATTTCTTCGGGTCAATCATGTTTCATTGTGGTGGCGCCTCATATATCACGTGTATATATAGTTTCGTAGAAGCTATATATAATCATTGGTCCCTATCATACACCCGTCCCAATGAATCATGATTGGCTCAAGATGTTAACCATCCTGTGTATATAGTCGTAGAATGGGTCGAATTTGACATGAATAATAATACTTTGATTGAAAGTGCCACAAAGTTGCAATTATTTTTATGCTTGGTCCAATCGATATTGCACCTAAACGCATTGTAAGTGCAATGGTCGCAGACACATTTTGCAAGACAGATGAACAAATAGTGTTTGTTACATTGAAAATTTAGATTTGTATATGGAAATTTTACTCATTCGCTTTAATTGCGAATGCAAAACAGACTTCATAAACGGAGGCATTTCAATGCATTAACTCGAACCGGATGAGGATGTTGTTTCGCATCGATCATGGAATTCAAACACAGTAAAAGGTAAGCATCGTAAAATTAGTTAACACAAACACTGGATTTTATTTGACAAAACATCTTACAACCACCTGCCAAAGGCTAAAATCAAATATTACAACAACATTCAAAATAAAATTCAAGACAAATACATAAGCGCAAATGCAAAGACCAACATAAACAAGACATCATGACCAACAACAGCTTCCCCAGCTATGCAAACACACTTACCAATCCATTAAGCCCTTAAGTTTCTAAATGAACACATCATGATTTTGAAAATTTAGCTCCAATCCAGCTGCCAAAATGCTCATTTGCATGAGCTTTTCTTCATCTCTTGCATGAATTTCTCTTAGATATTCTACAGCTTTCTCGGGCATAAATGTTCCCAACTGTTTCTAACTCTTGAATAAAAGTAAGCCTCTCAGTAACACTCACAGTTAGCGATAGGACATTCATTTGTTGTGACATTTGAATGTCCCGACCCGGCAGCGTGCTTACGCGGCTAAACACTAGCATCTCGGACCGCTTATCAATTGGCTTCCGCTTCTTCGATCACACTTAGGGTGTCTAAACATTGTGTTTTCTTCCTTCTTTATTACAAGTTATGAAAAGTAAGGCTATATGTTTTGCATAATGATAGACCCTCTTAAATGGGAAAAGTAAGGCTATATGTTTTGCATAGTGATAGGCACATGTATAACATATAATTACACATTGAATACCATTTGCATGAAAACAAAATACCTGGAATCACTAATGCTTCAGAGATTTCATATTGATTCGCCAGGAAGGTATCTAACACAAATAGCATGTAAGTAAAAGCGGTTATTACTATTTGCATACGTCCTTAGTTCACTCCAAACACCGACTCGTTTCCATGTATCTTTACATATATTCATTTTTTCCTTACAATCAGGTAAAGAACTCAACGATCATACATGTCGTTATGGGTTTTTTCTACTTTGTTTTGAACGTAATGTACTAAGATGGAAATTCAACTCGAATATTTTCATTATGCACATGTTTTATTTGATGTTTGATTTTCATGCAAAAGAAGTGAACTAAATTTTGGGAGGATTGTTGGAAATTTTAGTGCACTTGTAGGATTAGTTCACACTGTAATGTAAATGGAGGTGCAGTGTACACCCATAAGGTCCCTGAACATCCCGACTCTTGGTGGAGAGATTCAGAAGTTAGTACTGGTAGTGCTAAGTTAATACTGGTAGTGCTAAGTTAATACTAGTTGTGTAGTGCTAAGTTAATACTGGTAGTGCTAAGTTGAATGACCATTTGAATGACCCTTTACATTGAAACTAAAATTTCAATTATCATATCGATAAAACCTTTAAGAGTTTTTTTGGTTCTTATACACTAACAAGCACCTTATTGTATAGTGTATCGCGTTAACCTAGCACTAAAGTCAACCACTTATGGAACAACAACACCATCCTACCAACCTGGCATACTACAACGTATATGAAAACACAAGTATGTTCCAACAAGATTAATTAGACATCATGAATCTAAAATTCATTTACTGCTAAAACATAAATAGAAAAGAGCATATATTAAAAGATCCATACACATAACCATTACTAGGTCTTATCCAACATATTCCCACAACCCCACCCATTTACAACATACCTTAAACCCAAAAATATATTTCACAAACACCAAAATAAACCAGATCAGTACACCATAGAATTCAACTTCTCAATGAATGACGTGGCCCCTCGCAGTTTCTCGCTTCTTCATGACATTCACCAAAATCGGCATTAAACTTGTCAAGTCTTCGTTTTGCAAATTATTCAACTGCGAAATGCTTTGCACACAAGAATCAAAAGTAAACAAAAGCTCCAACTCTCCAATCACACAATCCCTCCCCAACACGAGCCCTTATATCTTGGGCTTTTTTCATTAACTCTGCTTCATCCAACCCTGGTGACAAGAACCTCCCTCTAAATCGGACAACCATCATATCCCTAACCAAATTAGAACCAGCACAGCACTAACTCATTAAAAGGCATTGGTGTAGATTTTTTTTTTTTTTGGTTTTTAGAACACCTAATTTCTGGTATGTGTGTATGTTTAAAGTGAAAATTATTTGTTGGTTATGATTTGATAAACACTAATTGTATATGACTTATAAGCCATTTGACTTTATTGCCACCCTAGAGTTGCCTTCCCTATGAAGAATCATTAATTATCCAACCTCACATACTTGGCCTTTTTTTTCAAGTGTACTCCCAAAAAAACACATATGATGTTATTAAAAAGTATGTTTCTTATTTAAAAAGTACCTACAATTATATATTTTATTGCAACGTTTAACTTTTTTTGTTACTTGGATTCCACAGGTTTTTATCATCAAGGAACGTGGACATTCAGGGGACGGAAACAGATAAAACATTACAAACGTTAATGCAATCGGCGTAATTCAATAGCTACATTGTATATTTGATTAACCAATATTGTATTCACATATGTATTTATTTGAGAGAATACTAGTTACGGTTTACACAATAATGTATTAGGTCTTTGTCTTTAAAGTGTTGATTACGCTTTGATTTATTAAATGGGTAACTTGTATATTTATATGTGTCTTAAAATTTATATTTATGTTCGGGTTTGTTTAAAGGAGATACATTGTTATGTCAATATTACTTTATTCAAATTACCGCCACGCACATCGCGTATGGTTGTGATTTAGGTTACACATTGATACAAGTTACGACATCGCATATGTTAATGTAATATTTTTTATTTGTATGTTAAGGTACTTAATTTTGGAGTGATTCTACCAAATATTTTGTATGTATATAATCAAGGGTTTAGGTCATAAAATAGCTTCATACTTTTTCAAATGTACCGTTCTGGTACGTAATTGTTCCACTAAAACTTACATATTTGCATATATACCCAAAACATGCTTAAGTTGCATTGTACATCGCATTAAAACTTGTATTATGGAGAAATATGCAACTTTTTGAGTTTTAGTGGGTATATATGCAATGTCCCATAATACAGCTAAAAAATAAAACAAAAATCCTTCTCTTAATTAATAGTATTATTGCAGTTTTGAGAACCGTGATATATTACGGCTACACTTAATCACATAGTCAAAGCAAAATATTCAAGTCTATCTTCTTCAACATAACAACGCATCATCGTAATGTTACACATTTTTTAACCATGAACTGCAAATGTAAAGTGATATGCATGTTTCGATATGTTGATGGTTACAAATGCATGTTTGGTATTTTTTGCAATGTTAACATATCCTAAAGAATATAGTATCCTTTGATCATAATGTAATGTACCTTTAGTTTTATTAGAAATATATGTGATTTGATTCTTTAGAATATTGTGTGACATGTAAATATAGGATGATTTGAATAAAAAGAATCATGGATATATGTGAATGTGGAATACGAGTTTATTTGTTAAATAGCTAATTAGACATCTTGTAAACATATGTTTAATCTAGGTTAGTATAGCTTTTATATGATTTGGTTAAGCACTACACCTTATGTAATTAATTATCTCGCTTAGGTTTAAACATTGGATGAAGCAATGGCTTATGGTATGTTGGGTAGATTATGGATTTGTTACTAGATTTTTAACAAACGATATGGGGTAAGATGAATAAACGTAAAAAAATACATATTTTTACTCTAAAAGGACTATATGATTATTGATTTTTGAAACATAGTTAAATATGTAGTAATACATCTTCAATCATTTTTTGTTTGACACCATAATGATAAAGATGTATTGATCATCTAAGACTTGTATTAGTTGGTGGAAATGTTATGCATATGTGATAACCTTATTGACCATTAAGACGATTGTGTTTTTAAAATAGATTGAGCATCCAATTGTTGGTGGAGGCAAACCGCACAAACATTAGGACATTGGGTAAGTTGTACCAAAATACTTACTTAATGTTATAAATTTATCAATGTAACCATCAAATTGATATACGTGCTTACTTTTTAAATTTAAGATGCTTCATGTTTGTTGTTTACCAAAACACTGTAACAACAACTGGATATACCTAATACACAATAGGGGAACCAAACATAAGGTTTACTGGAAATTGGTTCGTGGTCACATTACTTTGCATGGGTCCAAGTGGCGAGATTTATTGATCACGACCAATACATCAATGGCCACATTCCATTTAATTCGTCAGGAAGAAGACTTGTTATTATGTAACGGGTACAACGATGCTGGCCAGAATGCCCCCGGATGCGATCGGCTCTTCTAGGTTACAGAAAACGTAGATGCCTGGTTACGTTGGATGAATATCCTGCACAACCTCTAGTAAGAAAAAATGTTAATCAATACATTGTATAAGTTTGTTGAAAATGAGGATTATTTTAATTGTTTGACCCGCTAATGTTTTCTTTAAACTAAACATTTATGTAGGTCCCTTGCAATTTCCCAATATCGACAATAACCAATTTGACGTTCTTGTTACTGGCGTGCTGTGAGCCTATCACTCACCATCAAATTGAAATACTAGAGGAAACCGATACGCGGTATTAGGTGGGCACGGATGGAATATATTGGTTCACGATGAAAACCCTTCTGCCGGCACAAGAGTTGTTTTCACAAATCTCCTAAACAATACTCTTTCCCGATGCCATTTCTGAAAATGGATTGATGATGCGTTCTAACTTGTAACGTGGTGGAGTGAATCGTACAAGACCGTTCATGAGAAACCCGTAGATGAAGGTATGTTAATCAAAGTGTAGACATAATCTATGATTTTATTTTAAAAATAAACCTTTCCATATAATAGCTTTTAAATTATTTACCATTTTTTATTAAATTCCAATCGCGATAAGCGTATGAAACACATATGTGCATGGAATGCATGTACAGAGCATAAAAGTGAAAGGGATTATTTTTACGCGCCCATCCTTGCATATGTCACGCAGGGTGAGTCGCTTGGTAATGATGCAAATCGAACCATTTCTCATTATCCTGCCAAAAAATCCAATATATGCAACACATGGACATATACTTTGTTGAGCATACTACATTGTTCTTTTTAAGTAACATACCACATAAGTTTACGAAGTGAAATCACATGTGGAACTACCATAACGCACTGTTGAGATACCTAGAAGAAATGAAGTTTTATGTGAACGTGAATCAACACCACGGTGATAGGCCTAGAAGCAAGAACCACGTTACCATAACGCCGATGGAGAGAGATTGTTGAGGATGCACGTGGGAACGAAACAAAATGGTCGAGATTCAATCTTGTTGACTTTGTCGCGACCAAGCTTCTGTCTTCCGTACTCAGTTATAATTCTTATTTAGCATGTGTTAAAACGTAATTCCAGCTTCTCGGTTGTTATTGGTAGACATGTTTATAAACAGATTCTTGGATTGTGTAGGATTTGGTTGGCTTCATTTAGGTGTGTGTTCCCAAGTAGTTGAAGCCATTCATGAGATGGAATGTAAACTACTTGGTATAGCCCTATCTGAAGTGTATGGTTCCTAGTGGTGCATTAAAAGGTGTTCTTTGTGATGGTTTTGTGTTGGTTGTCATATGTCCATGGTTGTACGATATGCGCTTTTTGTTATTTTAACTTATAAGAAAGTTATATTAGATATTGAATAGAGTTGCCTTGTATGCAACTTGGTATGGACTTGTCCATCGGTGTGTTGCTTTTTCATTGTACAAAGTTTCTTTATTAATACAAGTTCATCTTTGCACCCAAAAAATATATGTATTTTGTGTGTGCCCCTTATAAATAGAAAATTTTAGTGGTTAAAGCCGCTGCAAGTACAAAGTTAAGTCTGCTAGGTTAGTTTTAGTGGGTTAAGGGGTTACAAAGAAAGTTAAGTCTCAGTGCACCTAAGTTAAGTCTCTGTTTAGTATTCAGAAGTTATGTTTTATGAAAAACAGAATAGTTTTTTGTGTGACTATTGATAATCCAATGGCCACTATAATTTTATGTTTGTGTGGCTTTTCTAACATTTAGTCACACAAAGCATGTTTGTTTTGGGTATTTAGTCACATACAATTAACCATAAAGTGGCTAAAAGTGTTATAAGTGTGACCATATGGTGTTTAAAGTGAAGAAACGTGTATGTTGTGTGACTATATATCATCCAATGGCCACTTGAATTTTATGTTTGTGTGGCCTTTTGTAACATTTAGTCACACAAGGCATGTTTGTTTTGTGTATTTAGTCACATACAATTAATCATAAAGTGGCCAAAAGTGTTAATAAGTGTGACCATATGGTGTTTCAAGTGAAGAAATGTGTATTTTTGTGTGACTATTGATCATCCAATGGCCACATTAAATTTATGTTTGTGTGGCCTTTTCTAACATTTAGTCACACAAAGAATTTTTGTTTTGGGTATTTAGTCACATACAATTAATCATAAAGTGGCTAAAAGTGTTAATAAGTGTGACCATATGGTGTTTCAAGTGAAGAAGCATGTATTTTGTGTGACTATTGATCATCCAATGGCCACATGAATTTTATGTTTGTGTGGCCTTTTCTAACATTTAGTCACACAAAGCATGTTTGTTTTGGGTATTTAGTCACATATAATTAACCATAAAGTGGCTAAAAGTGTTAATAAGTGTGACCATATGGTGTTTAAAGTGAAGAAACGTGTATTTTGAGTGACTATTGATCATCCAATGGCCACATATTAAGTTACGGACCATATGTACGGATTTTGGCTACACTTAAATAATATGTGTGACAAAACGTTTAATGTGACCATATATGGCATTTGGTCACAGTGTTAGTAGTAAATGTGACTTTATATATTAGCTTTTGGCAAGCTAACACAAACTAAACTTTAAACACACATATTAACTTGAACATATGTATCAATTTTGGCTAAACTTAACGAATGTGTGACAAAACATTTAGTGTGACCATATATGGCTTTTGATCATTGTTTCAGTGTGACATATATTTGTCACAGTTTATATGTATATCGTGACTAATGCTTCAACCTTACTTTTCATTTGTCACTGTTCCAATTTCGTATGTGGCTAAAGATTTGGCAAAACATATCAGTCACCCTTTAATAATGTGTGACAAAACTTGACTCTATGATTTAGACACACAAAAAATTACTTCATGTGACTAACGAATCAAGGTTACTTGTATTTGTCACGCGTTCCAAATTCATATGTGGCTAAATGATTCAAACAAATTTACCGTAGATACCTTTAGCCACACAATGTTCAATTGTGTGGCAATACCGTTCTAATGGTCACACAATCAAAATTTTCATGTGTGACTAATTGGTAAATGTTGTCAATTTTCGTACCTTCAGCCACACAAATATGCGAATGTGTGGTCGTTCCATTTCGACCATGTGTGACCAAATCCCGTTTTTGTACTAGTATTCATCCAACCTTCCACCTCAAATCGCTCCATTCCTACTGATGCGTGCCAAACAGACAAGCTAAATCACTCAAGCTCCACTTGTGAATTTGGTATCAGAACTACTTTAAACTGCCTAAGCAGATGAAGATCCGGGAGTATAGTGTTTCCCCGGTCGTTATGTCCCGCCGAGCTATGCAATGGATCACCCTACGAATAGTGACTTAGAGATTTGAACGGAAAGGGATTTGAATGATATTATAACCAAGGAAAAGCCAACAAATTACAACTTAAATGCAAATAAAGGAAATTAAAAAGAAAAAATATTAATAAACGCTATCACTATTTTTAAAATTGATGAACGTTTAAAACTTAAAACTTAAAAACTTTGCGTTTAAATAAAAATTAACGTGAAACGCACTCAAAATAAAAAGTGATATCTAAGAAATAAAAGTTCTAAAAATATGAAAATGACATTTTTACAAACCTAATGATAAAAGAAAATATTTAAAAAGAAAAATTTTATAACTATTTAATTAATTACATAATTAAAAACTATTTTTAACTAATAAATAATAACCCAAAATGAAAGAAAATATGAAATAAGGCTTGAAAAATGAAATGAACACTTAGAAAAATCTAAAATATCAAAATAGACTTTTCAAAACTATTTTTGTATTTTTTTGATTATTTTTGTATTTTCTAGGAATTAAAAACTATTAAAAACTAATTAAATGGCTTAAAAATACAATTTTAACTAAGAAAAATCTAGAAAAATATTTTTTTGGCTTTTTATATTTATTTAAACTTAAGAAAATTGAAAAATTATTTTTTTGAACCTTTTCTGAATTTTTTGTATTAAAAGTTAATTAAAAGTGCTTAAAACTAATTTAAATCAAGAAAAATAGCAAACAGTAACCAAAATTAATGAAAAATTCAGGAAAATGCTAAAATGCTATTCTTGTTCTAATGAAAAATAAGAAAATGTGGTGCTTATGTGCAAAATATGAAGGCAATGATGTGTAAACCTAAATGGAATAAGCATCAAATAAGCTAATCTACAAATTAAGCAACCAAACTTCTACAGAACCTAGATTATACTCAAATAAGCTGATATAAGCTAAAACCAACTACCCCTAACTTCCGATAAGCAGGTCACAAGATCATGAGTTCAATGAGTTCAGATAAAGAAAAAGCAGAAAACAGTACCAACTTGAGCTTATGCATTAGCTTATCCAGAGAGTTAAGTTAAAATGTGCTATGAGGTCTTAAAGACCACCTAGTAGACCTTATAGACCAAAATCAGACCCTAAAAGCTTTAATGACCTCGCAATGATGTATGAAGTTCTGCATATCAACTGCTTTAACACCTTTTGACTTTTTGAAACAGATTGTAAAGTTTGACTAAAATGAAACTTGATTCCAATTTTATGACTGATGTTGAAGTATATTGATGAAATGAACTTACTGCAAGCTTTGTTTATGACTTTAAACACACAATAAGGATTTATTTCAAAATCCAACAGCTGGTTGGATGCAATTGATATGGATTTTGACTTTTGGATTACGTGCACACAGTAAGACGATATGAAGTGTTATATAAACAAACTTAAACCAACAAACATTAACCACCGATCTAACCCTAAATGCAGTTTAAGCAACAAAACCAAACACCCCTATAATTGACTGTTTTAACAATTAAAGGAGACAAACACTTTTCAAACTTGCATCAATGATCAAACTACATTTATATAACCCAATTAAAGCTTATTGAATGAATTGAACCGTATTTAACGCAAATCAGATAATGCAAAGGAACTTGAAAATTCACACAAGGGTCCTAGCCACTATGGCTTGAATCAAAAGAACCAAAGAACACAAAGCCTAACCAAACCCTATCCTAGCTAAATATCAACCCACCAAATCAATCAACCATTGTCCCTTTCCATTGCCATAATGACCTCGTTTGACTTCATGACCAAGAATCAAAATGAATGGAAACTTGAATGTGAGCTTGTACAAAGCTGTCAATAGCTTATACAAACTTATTTGAACTTAGAAATAAACTCAAGCTAACCATTTGTACTTAAGATTTGAATTTGCAAATTGAGACAGTGAACATAAACTGAATTGTAAACAATATAAAGAATTTGATACTTGAAATTAATTGCAATACACTTGAACACCTTAGTTTGATACAATTTAACAAAATAATACAAATCTTACACTGATGAAAACTTTAAATATAAAACGACATAAAGAGAAAAATAAAAAACTAGTAGACTACTTCTTTCCTTTTTGCTTTCTTTATAATCCAAGCTCATTGTCTCTCTTCAATAGTTCCCATCAATCCTCAGCCATTGGATGGCTTGAAATGATCCTAGCCATTTAAATGGATTTTTGGCGCCAAAATCTTATAAGTCACTGGGGACAGGACCTAGATGGGCGGAGGGTACATTTATTGCTTTTTGAAGCCAGGAGGAAGTCAAAGGAGAGGTAATAAGGAGGCGGGTGGTTGTGTTGGTGTATTGGTAGCAAAAGCAATGAGGGAAAACGGGAAAGGGAAGAGGTTAATGGTTTGACCGGTTATTAATAGAGGGGTTCAAAATTCATTATGACAGGCCAAAATTGGATTGACTGTGCCAAAAGGTTTTAAGGTTTAATAATTATAGGCCTAATGTGTAAAACTAAAATCAAGGGACCATTGCCAATTCTAAAAAGTTGATCCAAGGGTTTAAAGTGACAATCTCAAAAAGTATAAGGACCAAACTTGTCATTTTGCAATTTTCAGGGGGTTTTTGCCAAATTTCAAAGTTAAAGGACTAAACTTGTAATTTTCTCAAACTTTTGACATTTTTTCACCAAAGGACTAAATTTGACAACTTATGATTTTAAAAGGACCTTTGGTGATTTATCTTTTGAAATTATGTGCTGTGGACTATTTTTGACAACTTTGAAACTTTGGGGACCTGAAACTGCCAATTCTGCAAACTTAGCTCAATTTCATCTGATTTTGAACATTTTGCATCCTAAACATATAAAATGCACTTTTGAGATATTTTCTATTTTGATGCATTTGAGCATTTTAAACACGCTTCAGATTGACCAAAAATGATGAGTATTTACACACTCATCAATCCCCCACACTAAACTATTGCTAGTCCCTACCAATCTTTTGAGAAAAACTTAATGGATTTCATCTCTTTACCAAAAGCCATTACTACTGAGTAGCCAAATGTTTCGTTCAAGCAAGAACCATGGTACACCGATAACCATCGATTAGGCAAATCATAAACCATATAACGGATTTGATGTGTTCTTACCGTAATATTCGACTAGCCACTCTTAGATAAATTATCGTAATTATCTTTGGTGAGTGAATACCAATTATGGTTTTTCCACGCCTTTACCACAAGCCATAACCTTGTGGCTAGCCAACTCTTCACTTTTAGGACATGGTGAATAGGAACCATACAATTTTGGGCAAATTGCAAGCCATATAAACTGATTTGAGAAATCTTTACCAAGCCGTTTGCTCGGATTAGCCAATCCTTTTGTTTATTAGACAAGGCGGATTGATAACCAAATGAGTAAGTGTAACACTTACCCAAAAATTTTGGCCAAAACTGGGAATTGGGTGGTAAAATTACGCGGATAAAATTCGTAGAATTCCCCCACACTTAGAAATGAATATTACCTCAATATTCAAAGTACCGGCGTTATGTCAAACAAAGAACGGAAAAGGGAAATACTAAGGCCATTATTTAGAAAGAAGATTTTTTTTTTTTTTTTTTTTTTATATTTTACTTAACATATGTAAACCCCCACACTAGTGGTAGAAAAAATAGAAAGAAGTCTAAATATGGGTGAAAACCCATATGGCATGCTCTACTGTTTTTGATTCCCGAAGTCGCTGCTTGACTCACCCCGCATTCATTTGTTCATGGGGAAAGTAACGTGGAAAACCAATCTCGATCGGACTTCCGTTCACAATGTTAATAAACATATGAACATCGAAGTTCCACAACCGAGATATAACCGCATTGTTAATAGTAGAAACTATAAGGGATGATACCGGGTCAAAATGTGTCCCATTCCTCAAAGAAAGGAAAGAGCTACCACACCATCACGGAAGAATGGAATAAAGACGCACATGAGAATGCATGGCCATTCCTCATCGAGAGAAGCAAATCACCGCTTTGACATTTTTAAGCTTAACTTGAAGCTTATATGGTGATTGTCAATAAGATGTCCGAGGGGGTGGAAACGGTTCTTCAATCAATGATTTTCCGTAAAATGATGTCTCCTCCTGATCAGTAAGTATTGTCAATTCCTGTTGGAATTGACTCATCACTAAGAAATGCATCGACTTCATTCCAAAAGTTGTCATCTTCCTCATTAGGAGTGAGAGAAGGGATGGAAGAGTCGGGAATAAGACTAGAAGATGATGTATTCTTTTTGAGCAATTCATCAATGGGAAGAATGTCTCCATTGATCACAAATATCATCCAATCCAGATGAAAGGCAAGAGAGTTTGGTTTCATCCACGAGTTAACAAACTGGCGCGCAAACTGATTCCGAGGTGGGACAAGTGGTGTGCTCTTAGAGCTAGCAGTTTCCACCACTTCCGATGAAATCTCCGATTCTAGATCATCATCATCATCAAGAACACTTGACTTCCCTGGATGTACTTTCAAACCATTTGTTTGAACCAGGTAATTTTCAAAGTTTTGAGCTCAAGACGTTTTGAAAACTCCTCTTAACCGTGAAGTTTGAGAGTGTTGCATTGAATCTTTCGGATCTTTGATCAATTGTGGCAACACCTCTTGTATTGCAGGTTTGGAGTTCGTTGATATTTAACGTGAGCTCTTCGTTGTCAACTTCGTGGTCAACTCTTCGCCAAACACATCAATCGAAAGCATTTACTCGCTTCAAGAAAGCTCTCCTAAGATGAGGGGAACTCTAGGATCCTCATCGAAGTCTACTACAACAAAGTCAGTAGAAAAGTGAAACTTTCCCACTTTCATCACGACATCCTGCATCCCAAGGACGAAGTTGTGGTACGTCCGCTAGCTCGAAAATACAAGTGGATGAAAGTTTAGGAAGAGACAGCTTCTTCCATAATCGAGCAGGCATGAGGTTAATGCTAGCGCCAAGATCGCCACATGAGCATTGAAACATCCCCAAGAAATCACCTGATTAAAACCGCCAGTGGTCTTCAAGCCGAAGCTTATTAAGAATGGCCACAGCATTGCTCATTTAGAGGGTTTTCGCCATCTCGCACAACTTATCTTTGTTGGTGAGTAAGCTTTTAAGCTGGATGCAAATTTAGGCATTAGAACGAGCATCAACGGCTTATATCAAAGTGAAGCTCATTGAAGATTTGGAAAAAATTTTCCATTTGCTCTTTGTTTTTGTCTTTGAGCTTCTCATCATTCATTCTTGATGGGTAAGGAAGTCGACTAGACTTTGAGCCGGGATGGAAGTCTTTTCCTGCTCGACTTTTTCTGAACTTGTTCCGGACTTAAAGCTTGGACTCACCGGCGGTGTGGACGCGGCGGACTTCGGGCTTGAATAATGCACCTTGTCCGCTATCTCCTTAGAACTTGACTCAATGCCAAAGGGGCAGAGTAAGGTCCAAATTTTACCAACTACTAGTGGTGACTGATTTCAACCTGCATTGGGATTAGGAATTGTATTGTTGAGTCCTCCGTAAGATGACGGCTTTGTTCATATTCATGAAACCGCTCATCATATTCTTTAACTCATTTGTTCCGGAGATAATGTAGTATCAATTTCCCTTTTTAGCTCACCTCTCATGTTATTGATCCGAGTTTGCATTGAACCATGTTTGACCTACCATTTTCATGAAGTCATTTGGCACTGGAGCTTGAGGAGGTTGTTGATAACTTTGATGATTAGTAGCTTGATATGGTTGGTTGAAATTGTTCCTGTTTTGATTGAAATTTTGAGAGTTATTGAAGTTGTGTCCTTGATTCGAAACAAAGCAATTTTGATTGCCATGGTTTTGATTGCCATGTTTTGCCATGTGAGGAAAACCTGTGGTGTCATACCGCTAGTGCACAGGTGAGGAGGACTTGTGGTCGTATTGATTGTGGTTTACGGGTTACGGGAGCTTGGTAAAAGAAGCATCGGGTTGTTGACAATCATAATACGCGTATGGACCACTACAAATTTCACACACCTTGTTTATGGCTTTGATTGGTTCCTACTATGAATTTCGCTTTTTATTTCCTTTACCTCTTTTATCATACAATGGATCATGTCCGTTAGAGCGGCTATCGAGTCGCTAACTCGTAAGAGTTACTGGATGTAGAAGCGTGAGTGTTCGAACATTGACTTTGTTTCGAGAAATAGGAACTTTTGATTTACTCTCGTAAATTTCAAGCACATCTTTAGGTCTACGATTCAAGATATTGCCACCGCGGATGCTCAAAGAATCTTTGATCTACATTCAACCCATTATAAAAGATATTGACTTGTTGAAGTTCGCGGAATTCATGATGGGGACATTTCCTGAGGAGATCTTTGAATCTCTCCCATGCCTCTCCAAAGTTTTCATCAAAATTTTGACGAAATCCAAATTTCATTTTAAGATTAGTCGTCTTGGATGGAGGGAAGAAGTAATTAACAAACTTTTGAACCAGATCCTCCCAAGTTTCGATGGATCGAGGGGGTTCTTTTTTCCACCAAACCGGCCGCCCTCAAGTGAGAATGGGAAAAGCATCAACTTGATTATTTTTTGGTACATCCTTGAAAATTATTGTTGAAGTCAACTTGTTAAACCAACGGATGTGTGCATACGTCTTCGCATCGCATTCGCTGAATTGATTTGTAGATACAAGTTGGATCAAATGTGTCTTCAATTCAAAGTGATCAGAATTGATTATGGTAAAACGATGGCATCTCCATAACTCCTGGGTGCTTGAGCATTTCGCCTAGCTAGTAATGCTCACCGCCATATTGTTGCTTGAAATAGTAACTAATCTCGGTTCGACTATTTGGGCAAGACGCCTTTAGAACGTCGTCTAGAATTTCTCGCTAGATCACGCAGGACTCAATGATCTAGAAGAACGAAAAGATGACTAGAGTTAACTCTAAGAAACTCAGAGTTAAGGAGAGAAATGGGAATTATGAAAATCTTTCAGATGAGAATGAGAATTATGAAGACGCATAAAAATCGTGTGAGAAGAATCTTTATGGGTTTTCTCGTTCAAACGTCGATATCACAACAAAATCAATTAACACAAAATCGGAAACAACAAAGGAACTTAACCAATAATCCCAATATGAATGGCTTCTTTGAAAAAGGTACACCAATCACAAGGACACAAAGGCAAGTTTTAAATCTTTAGTTCGGGAACTTATTATGGTCGCACCCCCAGCTAGGTAGTGCACCGCCTTGGTTTGCGGTAATCTTTAAGTTATTATTATTAAGAAAACGACAAATCTTTTTGTATTTTTATTTTTGATACATATATAGAAACAAAAGAAAATTATTTTTTTGTGTTTTATAATTTTGGTTGTTTTGGGTTTTGGATTTTTTTTTATAAGAAAATATGGATATATATATATAGATGATAGATGGATGGTATAAACAAAGAGTGAGGATTCAAACAACTAATCCAAGCAGCGGAAGATAGATCGACAACACTGCAATGCGCTAAATTTGATGCGGCCAAACAAGTCAAGCTAAATCACTCAAGCCTCGCCACTTGTGAATGGCGAGACCGTGAATCAAATTTAAAACTGCCTAAGCACTAATGCAATGAAGATCCGGGAGTATAGTGTTTCCTCGGGTCGTTATGTCCCAATGAGCTATGCAATGGATCACCCTACGAATAGTGATCGAGAGATTTGAACAGAAAAGGGATTTGAATGATATTATAACTAAGGAAAAGCCAACAAATTACAACGGCTTAAATGCAAATTAAAGGAAATTAAAAAGAAAAAAAATATTAAATAAACGCTATCACTATTTTTAAAATTGATGAACGTTTAAAACTTAAAATACCTAAAACTTACGCTAAAATAAAAAATTAAACCGACAACCCACGATAAAAGAAAATATTTGACAAACGATTAACCCATAACAAAATGAAAGAAAATATGAAATAAGGCTTGAAAATGAAATGAACACTTAGAAAATCTAAAATATCAAAAAGACTTTTCAAAACTTTTTTGTATTTTGATTATATTTCTAGGAATTAAAAACTATTAAAAACTAATTAAATGGAATACAATTTTAACTAAGAAAAATCTAGAAAAATATTTTTTTGGCTTTTTATATTTATTTAAACTTAAGAAAATTGAAAAATTATTTTTGAACCTTTTCTAATTTTTGTATTTAAAGTTAATTAAAAATGCTTAAAACTAATTTAAATCAAGAAAATAGCAAACAAGAATCCAAAATTAATGAAAAATTCAGGAAAATGCTAAAATGCTATTCTGGTTCTATGAAAATAAGAAATGTGGTGCTTATGTTTAAAATATGAAGGCCGATGTGCAAACCTAAATGGAATAAGACTGAAAATAAGCTAATCTACAAATTAAGCAACCAAACTTCTACAGAACCTAGATTATACTCAAATAAGCTGATATAAGCTAAAACCAACTACCCCTAACCTCTGATAAGCAGTGTCACAAGATCATGAGTTCACTGAGTTTGACAGCAAAACAGGAAACAGGTACCAACTTTGAGCTTATGCACTAGCTTATCCAGAGAGCTTAAGCTAAAAACAGATATGAGGTCTTAAAGACCACCTAGTAGACTGCTTATAGACCAAAAATCAGACCCTAAAAGCTTTAACACCCTCGTGCAGATGCTGCTCGTGATAAATCGCTTTTAACACCTTTTGACTTTTTGAAACAGATTGTAAAGTTTGACTAAAATGAAACTTGATTCCAATTTTATGACTGATGTTGAAGTATATTGATGAAATGAACTTACTGCAAGCTTTGTTTATGACTTTTAAACACACAATAAGTGATTTATTTTCAAAAATCCAACAAGTGAACCTGTTGGATGCAATTGATATGGATTTGACTTTTGGATTACGTGCACAAGTAAGACAGATATGAAGTGTTATATGCTAAACAAACTTAAACCAACAAACATTAACCACTGATCTAACCCCAACTGCAGTTTAAGCAACAAAACCAAACACCCCTATAATTGACTGTTTTAACAATTAAAGGAGACAAACACTTTTCAAACTTGCATCAATGATCAAACTACATTTATATAACCCAATTAAAGCTTATTGAAATGTAATTGAACCATTTAACTCAAGAAATTCAGATAATGCAAAGGAACTTGAAAATTCACTTACAAGGGTCCTAGCCACTATGGCTTGAATCAACAAGAACCAAAGAACACTAGCCTAACCAAACCCTATCCTAGCTAAATATCAACCCAATTCCAAATCTGAATCAACCATTGTCCCTTTCCATTCCCATAATGACCTGTTGACTCGCTGACCAAGAATCAAAATGAATGGAAACTTGAATGAAGCTTGTACAAAGTCACAATAGCTTATACAAACTTATTTGAACTTAGAAATAACTCAAGCAACCACTTGTACTTAAGATTTTGAATTTGCAAATTGAGACAAGGAACATAAAACTGAATTAAAACATAAACTCAATTTGATACTTGAAATTAATTGCAATACACTTGAACACCTTAGTTTGATACAATTTAACAAAATAATACAAATCTTACACTGAATTGAAAACTTTAACATAAGAACTACATAAGAGAAAAAATAAAAACTAGTAGACTACTTCTCTTGCTTCCTTTTTGCTTTCTTTTTATAATCCAAGCTCATCTCTCTCTCTTCAATAGTTCCCATCAATCCTTAGCCATTGGATGGCTTGAAATGATCCTAGCCATTTAAATGGATTTTTGGCGCCAAAATCTTATGCAAGTCAGGACAGGACTGAGATGGGAGGGGTACATTTATTGCTTTTGGAGTTTGGTGGAGGGGGGGAACGAGAGGTGAGAAGGAGGTGGGTGGGTTGTCAGGCTGGTATGGGAAAGTAAAGGGGAGGGAAAACGGGAAAGGGAAGAGGTTGACCGTTTGACCGGTTATTTAATAGAGGGGGTTCAAAATTCATTATGACAGGGGCCAAAATTGGATCGATTCAGCCAAAAAGGTTTTAAGGTTTATAATTATGTGGGCCTAATGTGTAAAATCAAATTCAAGGCCAATTCAGAAAAGTTGATCCAAGGGTTGAAAGTGACAATCTCAAAAAGTATAAGGACCAAACTTGTCATTTTGCAATTTCCAGGGCCATTTTTTGCCAAATTTCAAAGTCAAGGACTAAACTTGTAATTTTCTCAAACGTTTGACATTTTTCACCAAAGGACTAAATTTGACAACTTATGATTTTAAAAGGACCTTTGGTGATTTATCTTTTGAAATTATGTGCTCAGGACCTGCTTTTGACAACTTTTGAAACTTTGGGACTAAACCGCCACTCAAACTTAGCTCAATTTTCATCCTGATTTTGAACATTTTCATTCAAACATATAAAATGCACTTTGAGATATTTTCGATTTTGATGCATTTCGAAAGCATTTTTAAACGTTTTACAGTTCAGATTTGACCAAAAATGATGAGTATTTACACACTCATCACCTACCACCACCATTCCCTAGCCATGAAAAGAATTGTTATGGATCTAAACATCCCTAAGCATAGGAATTCAAGTAGTGCTCTATTCTTAGGCATAACTTAGACTTGTTAGGGATCTTACTTCATGTTTGAATCATTTTCTTAGTTTTAGAGTTATGTACATCATTTCTCTTGTTTTATTGAATGACATTACATGTTGTATGCTATATAGTTATGAGAATATGTTTGGTGCTATAATACATGACTCTCTTTGATGTTAAACATCACATGTTAAATCCACATTGCTGTCAAAAGAATGCAGGTACACGGTTTCCTCACTTTTGCCTAGATGGATCCTCACAGAAGGATCCGTGGGATCCGTGCAATAAGCACATTTTATCACTAATATGAATCTCATTTTCAAGAAATTATGCACCATATACTTGTTTTCTAACATTTGTTTTGTAGATTTTCAAAATACACATGAAGACTTTGACAACCTCAACAAGGGGAGCTTCTCACAAAGCAAAATTGCAAAAATGTTTTAATACTTTCACTTAGGTTTTATTTACTGACGCCCTCCTCATAAGGGAGCACTCATCAGGGGAGCATTTCACAAAGACGAAACCACTTGCAAACATATAATGTACAACACCGCTTAGACTTCATAATTACTTGACGCCCTCAAAAAGGGAAGCATCCGTCAAGGGGGAGCTAAGACGAGAATCTTTCTCTCTTCTTGCTCTCTATGTGTTTATACTATCACTTTTTACACATTTTTCTCAAAATAATGTGTTAGTTTCTTTTCGACGCTCTTTTTGTTTCGAAGGAGAGGAAGAGAGTAAAAACTCCAATTCAAATTTTTACGAATTTATTTTCATCTTAAAATAATCTTATGTTTTGTCATCAACAAAAAGGAGGAGATTGTTAATACAAATAAACTATAAAAACATTTATTTGTATTTTATGATCTTCTAATGTTTTGTCGATAACAAACGTAAAATTATTTTAACGAAACAAATAAAATACATAAAAAGGTTTGAGCCAATAGTTTACTAACATACTTATATTTTCATATAAACACTAAACAAGTAACATTGTTTACATCTTATAGAAATGCATATTTATAACAAGTAGTGTTTACATAATATAGAAATGTACATATATACTTTGTATATATTGTAATGGGTAATGTAATGGGTAAAAACCAAAGTCCATGACTCATGACTCATGATCCATTGACAAGGTACAATGAATGTTGTTGGGTAAAGACCTAAGTCCATAACCCGTACCCATGGAGCATGATCCATAAAACATGACCCATTGCATGACATCATGCATGAAGTCATGTTGGGTATTATCCATGATACATGACCCAAAGTCCATGACCTATGACCCAAGATCCATAACCCATTGTCAAGGTATATTGCATCTTTTTGGCTATCCATAATCCATTACCCATAACCCATGGTTCATAACCTATAACCCATAACCCGATTTGCAACCCGAAATCCGGACTAAACTTACCCAGGGAATGATCCCAGGATTACTAATGGCTCCGAGGATCCGTGGGAACCGTGGGACAGTAGAAAATTTTGTCTATAAATAGTGAGCCATTTCTCTCGTTGTAAAACCTGAAAATCTAAAACATGAATAAAGACTAAAATACCCTTGGAATCGAAATTTATAAAATACGTAAAAGACATTTATATTCATTTAACGAAATTAAAAACTTAACTTATCTATAATTAAAACTTAATGAATATGTATGTGATCGACATTGTACGACAAAGATTTAACCGCAGAAATCGCTTCCTTGCTCGTTAAATGGTGAACCAAGTTGGGCCGTTTGTTTTGTTGGATTGGACTTACGCCGAGAGCCCAAGATGGGCTGTTGTTTATGTTCGTTGGATCAAGAAGCCGAGAGCCCAAAGGGGTGTTTGTTTTGTCTGCTTGGACCCAGCCAAGCCCACATCACACCCCAAGCCACATCTGATCGGTACCCTATATAAACAACACATTAACACAAATTTTGGAACCCTAATAGTTACAAGTCTCGGTATTTTTGCTTGCCTCTTTCCCTTTTCTTTTTTTTCGCCAGAGCTATTCCTTGGTGTCGCGAGTTTAGTCCCAACGTGAGCAAGTAAGGTATAAACGTTTCGCCTTACCTTGATAACACCTAACGCTATTATGTTGTATCATGTTTTGTTGTTATTTCAATCTTGTGTTTTTGGTCGAGCCGTATGAAAACAAAAACAACATAATGAATCGGATCTTATATAATTAGAGAGCATGTAATGTTATATGTATTGTACGATGTGGATATTAAGTATGTCGAGATAAAAGAAACCGAACCACATAGATCATGAATCGACCAAGGTAGAACATGCATAACGAAAACCCTAAGTGATGTGAGTCTAAACATGCAAAACCTAAACCCTAAATGGGTTTGTCGATGTGTAAAGTAGTACGGTTCACATCTATTCGGCTAGTGTGCATGTGTGTGATGTGTATCTAATCCGATAATAAGTAACTTTTGTTGTCACATGAAATCATAACATGGATATAAAAGTTGACGATAAACATGTATTTAAGTAACGTATGGTTAAGTCATGAATGTGTTGAGTAAATAAACAAGATTTAATGAGTTGTTTGAGTCATTAAATGACGTAGCATGTAAAGTAAATGCGCATTAATGTGATATTAAAAGAATGAGAAAACCCTAAAACATAAAGAGCTCCATTAAGGTTTGAAGCTAGGTATATTAATTCTATTTCATGTGTGTGAGTTATGACTCTTAAACTATTTTCACATTTAACCCTAAACTTTAATAAATGACATAATGAACCTTAATCTACAATATTGGTTATCAAATACGTAAGTCTCATCTAATCATAAATCTCTAAAATATTAAGATCATTAAATATACTGAGTATAAACACCAAACATTTAAAAGATCATTTCGACAATTATGGAATCATAAATAACATGTACGATCGTTAATGTGTATAGGTTCTGTGAAGAAGGAGTAATCCTTTGCTTTCTGATCTCGGTTGTTTTGTGAGTGGTGAAAAACACAATATCAATATATCAAATTAATCGTGAAATTCAACAAATTAACCTTTTAGGAAAAGGGTTAACGTGCCAAATCTCACGAATGTGATAAAAGTGATACCGGGAAAGTGATTTCCCCGGGTCGTGTCCCAACGAGGTGTGAAATTGACGGTTTCGTTGAGTTTTGTGATTATGGACTTGAATTGGTTTAACAAATTTGGATTTTGAATTATGTTATCTACGAATTAATTAACGGGAAGGTAATTAAGGCAAGGGAAACCTAATAAACTACAAAATAACTATTACTAAGCCTAAGGAATGATAAAAGGAAGCTAAACTAGGTCCTAGGGTGCTAAAACTAAAAAACGTAAAACCCAAGAACCACCCGGAGCCATAAACGTAAAAGTTTTGAAATTTACATATGCTGCGGTGAAAATAATTTTCTTACGCTCTATTTGACTAAAATAATTTTAGAAAGAAGCCGGGAATTTTTTCGACTTGTAAAATAATTACTACGAATTAAAAACAAATTTAATCTAATTAATTAACTAAAATACTAAACTATTTTAGAAAATGTGAAAATTAAATGTAAAAGTACTTTACACTATGGGGATCTAAGAAAATAAAGGGCACAACAAATATACTGATAATCATAAAAATAAGCTAAGTCTAATAAGCTACTACTAATCAAACGTCCTTAAATAATAAAAGTTGCAAACTATAACCAAGAAAAGTCCCAAGGGCTCATCATACAGTACATGCTATCACTCTTTAAGTGTGGAGGTCTGTGTTCGAGCCCCTCAGCTTCCCAATTTTTGCTCTTTTATTATTATTATTTTTTTTTTTTGATTTTTTTTTTCTTTTCAAACTTGAAGATGAGATCAAAACTTGAAACTTTTGTGAAAACTTTTCAAAGGAATATTTTCAATAGGCTTTTGGATGCTTATTGCAAAACAGATTTCAAAAGCTTAACAAAACACCCTTTTGAACTTGAGATCTCAAATAGCATACAACCAAACACCCTTTTTGTTGACTGATAAGCACTAACAAGCACAAAGGTCACTAAATAAGCAAATGGGGAGGACAAAGAAGCTAGAACAGATTCACCTTAAGCTAAATAATAAGCTCACATTAAGTAAACAAGGGGAAATCAGTGGGCAAAAGCATTTGACCTAAGAAATCCTAAAACTAAGATAATCTTGAAATAAGCAAATAGAGTTACCTAATAGGCACCAAGTAAAACTAATAAACTATCCTAAGTATCTAATATAAGCTACCTAAACCATTACTTTCCTAAATAAGCTAATTTAATTCTACTGATGAGCTAAAAAGAAAGAAAAAATAGTGACCTGTGACTGCAGTGGGCTAAAGTAGCCTGCAATGGTATACTAGAGCTTATTTTTAAGCTCCCCAACAGCACTCCAAGCTAAGTCAAGCTACAGGAAATCAAGGTTAGCTCAGTTGACTATCATAAAATGCTGATTTGGGACCAAGAAAAAGCTAATAATGAAATTTAAGAATAAGCTTGCATCACTTATTATGGGCTTTTTGTTGAGACAAAAAAATTGGCATTGCAGATTTTTTTGTGCCTAAATCTTTCTAAAAAAAAAGCATTTTCTTGCAAAACAAATGTAACCTATATTGAGTATAGCATATAAGGACTAAACAAACACTACTTTACTTAAGCTAGACGTCAAATAAGTCGAAAATTTATCCAAAACAAGCAGTGTAAGCCGTTTTAACTCTTTTTCTTTTTTCAAACCCAACTTCTACAAAAACATGCCAAACCAACTTTAAACTTTGAAACTTGACTGATAAACTAAAAGGGAGTTTGACTTCAAAAGTCAAACTACTAAAACTATTTTTTTGACCAAAAGAAAGCTTAAACCAAACACCCCGACACTGGTTGACACAATTAGCTTATTGAAACTGAATTTAGAGAAATACTTAAGCAGATAACTAATGCAGGAATTGAATAACTAAAATAACTTGAATATTAAAGAGATTGATCAAAAGAAATTTTCATTGAATAAAAACAGATTACAAATAAAAGAAAACTAAGACTTGACTGAAAACTAAAACTAGGGTTGCCTTCCAATGGCTACAAAGAGGCTCTATTTATACTAAATAATCCTAGGTCTTCAAATCTCTTGGTGTGCTTCTTTTCTGAGGTAAAACTTGAGCTGAGATGGATTTGTGCTTTCTTGAGCATAATCCTGTCCATTGAAATGCTTTGGAGAAGCGATCATGTGATCAAAACCATTGATGTCTTCTTGATTATAGAGGCTCCAATGGGAGCATGTTGCCAAGGTGTTATGCAATCTTGTGACTATCTTTGACTTCTCTTTATGCGCTTCAAGATGGAGAGTGACAGGGGAGGTTGAGGATGCCGAGTAGGAAGTGACTGGGTGATCCGGTTTGGGGCAAAGGGATTGATGGGGGATTTTGTGTTTACCGTTTGGGAAGAAAGAAGAAAAGGGAGAAGAAGATGGGTATGTTTTTAATAATCGGATTGGGGAAATGGTGAGTCAAAGGTCAAGGCTGAGGTATGGGTTTAAAAAAAAAGTTAAGTTTATTATTTATTTATTTTTTTTGTACAAATGGTTTTGAGGTTAAAAATATTTTTGTAGTTTTAAATTTTTTTAGATTTTTTTTTTTTTTTTTTTTTTTTTTTGAAAATAAAAATTTGTTTAAAAAAAATAGAATTTTACAAAACGGTTTTTAGGGTGAAAATAGGATTTTGGGATTAAAAGGTGATTTGGACATTATCTGTCGGAAAGGGTGAAATCGAGAATTTTGGGTTCTGGAGGATAGGATTTTGGGATGTTTTCCCCGATCACTCTCAAAACGTATCTCGAGCTTCAAATGTAGAAAATTGCTTCCCGGTAGGTCTTGATGCGACTCTTTCGGATTCAAACGACTTTTCCCGCTATTTTAAGCTACGTTCAATCCTTTTGTACCGAAGACATAAAACACTCCCGAGGATATTTTTAACATATTTTGATCGTATTTGGGTGTTTTAGTCATTTTTGGTCGTAGGTGAGTAAAAACGCGATGAGTGAATAAGCACTCATCACTTCCGTATTTCTGCTTTTGGTCATTTGCTTTGGAATAAGGTACGATATTCCGACCTTTTTCAAGAAGATTCTTATAACGTTTTCTTTCATTAGCTTTTATATTAAGGTTTCCTAAGCCTTTGCTATGAACCCCATTCTGTTTGTTTGAGCTGTTGCTTATCCGAACTCGATTTAATTATGAAACATCGATTTTGAACCATAAGATATGAAAACTCTGATTTTGGAAATATGATTAACTTGATGATAAAGTATGATGCGTCGCTTTGACATTACGATTTGACCTAAGATAGTTTGACACCCGAGCCAAATATTTCACTAGTCATGGGGTTCCATGTCCGGTGTCGATGATGCACCTCTAACATGACTCTAGAGGCGATAAGAGTGATGTTCTCAACACGCCCCTTATCTCATATCACGTTATGAGCTCAAATTATGTTATATGACCAATATGCAAGCGTAGGGGGCTATGGATGCATCCTAGATCGTTATCCATTATCGTTATATGTTATCGTTATTCGATGATTGATGCTTTGCGTGCATGCACGCCCTTCATAACTCTGTAGGTCTCCACTACAAATGTTGCCTTATGTGAATATGATTATGATCGATATATGTTTTCGGCTCGGTAGTTAACTATAAACTTTATTCGTTAATTATGATTTATACTTTGAAAATGATTATGATTTTGCTATTTTTCGTTCGTTATATTTTGTATTCGATATCGTTTAGTGATTCGCTTTGCTTTTATATCGTCGTAATCGAGCTTTTGAAGCTCAACGGCATTTCTTTTCTTCCGCGGCAGGTATCTAAGCATTGGAGCTGGGTTTTGCTTTGGGATGAGTGCTTGAGTGGACTTACCTTAGAGATATTTAGCTTTGATCTTATGATGCCATTTAAGACTTCATTATTTAAGATATTTTGTTGGAGTTTATTTTCCGCTGGGACCTATGTATTGAAGTCATGTTGACTTGAATTATTCCGCATTTATGTTAAGACTTCTTTTGGATATTTATGTTTGCTTTGATATGACACCATTATTTGTGATTCCTTTACCCTTGTCGGGTCGGGGCGTTACACTCGTGCTCATTACCACTTTTACACATACTCTCTCTTAGTATTGTAACATCTCTAACCTCTGATCCAAATGATCATTCTATGTAGTTTTATGTTTGTGTGATTCTCCAGGTTTCTCTTAAAGGCGAGATCACCACCTCTTTAAGACGTGCAAGCTCAAGGTCATGAGTTGCTAAGCTTTGTCATCATCAAGACCACTGAAGTGTATCTTGTTGATAGTTCTTTTCTCCCTCTGATGAAGTGTTGTGTTGAAGGCATTAGTGAAAGGTGCTGAAGGATCCTGTTGAAGGCATTAGTAAAAGGTGCCAAAAGGTCGTGCCGAAGGCATTAATCAAAGGTGCCAAGGGTTTACATTCGATATGGTGCATCGATGTACAAGATAGATAGTTTGGGTTAAAGGATATTGATATCCTTCTAGTGTTGTAATAAGGATTGTGTCTCCTTTGGGGTAGTCGTGTTGTGGTGTAGTGTTGGGTAGTAGTTCCTCCTTTGTAATGGAACTCGGTATCTAGCCTTGTACCGGATAAAGTGTAGGCGACTTTGTGATAAGTATGGTTCTGCCTCGTGGAAGAACTCGGTGTCTAGTCTAATCGGATAAAGAGTAGGCGCGTTGAAGGCTTTCTACCACATTAGGAGGTTGTGTTTGTAGTTCTTACGAACTCTAGAGGGGGTACTTTTCGAGGGAGTAAGGCAAGGAATGTCTCCTTTTGCCGAACCACTATAAATACCTGTCATGGTTTTGTGTTTCTTTACTCTTTATCTTTGCATTACTTGCTTATATGCTTATCTATCGTTATCCAACAAACACATTAAATAGATTGACATAAGTCGATCTAAATAGTTTAAAACGAAGTTTTAATCGGTAAAACTATTCAACTCCCCTTCTAGTTTTCAACATCTTCTTCCCGAAGATGAGAGATTCTCCTAATCGCCTTCCTACACTTCAATGTTTTGCCGATCTACCACTCGACCATCCAAGGTATATAATAATTAGCCTTCCTTGTTCCTGATAAAACCACCAGTGAGCCCTTTATAACCTTGATCTTGCCCGACTGCATCTTCATGGTAAAGCAAACTTTTTCAAGAGTGCCCGGCGATACCAAGTTTTTCCTTAATTCCGAAACATACCTGACGTTGTCCAACAGAAACTTGACCCATCCCTTATCTGACTCGAACTTTTCCAGTCCCCCGTATACGACATTCTCTGCCATAACCCAGCATTACATTACTACCATCATACTTCTCAAAATCAAGCAAGTAATCTCTCCTGTATGCCATGTGATATGAGCCCCCTGAATCCATGATCAAATCTAATAACCTTTCAATACTAATAGCCATTATAACATCAGCACTGTCATACCTATCAGCTCTAGCGAATACCTTATCTTTATTCTTGACAAAACCTTGAGATTTCTTGTGATTATACCTGAGACAATCCCTTTTTGCTCACACGATAACCTTGTCGATATAAATTAACCTTGCTGACCAATTCTTCTAAACCCAAAGAATCTTGCAAAAACTAACTTGACAACCTCGATGCTTCAAAAACCCAAAACATCAAGAACACTTAAGGATCGACCAACAATAAAAACAATGTCTAAACCTTGATCTTCAAACCAAAAATCAAGAACCCTGATTATGTTTCTTAGTCGAAAAGCCCGACAAACCCAAACACACCAGCAACCTGCCAATTTTCTAAACCGAAAATCGACAAACCCTTAAGCTTTCTTAAACCCGAGTCGATAATCCTCGACAACTCAGAAACTTAAGAAACATTTTTTTTGCCAGACCTGGTAGCCCACACATAAAAAAAACCTTCTCCACTTTCTAGAAAAAAGAACACCAAAAGACCCTCTCAAGCCTCTCGCTTATGCAAGTACACGAAAAACCGAGAAGCTTCAAGACCGCTCACAATCCAACTAACCTTTATGTAGAACATGCAACATTGACACCTTTGCAAACTTCAAAATCAAAAATCCCAAAGACGAACCCCTTGTCTTGACTTCCGTTTTGGATAATCCCCAAAGCGGAAGCTTAACTTCTTGTTGCAACCGATGACCAAGAATACCTTGTTGTCTTGAAAAGAAACAGCAAGAAACATGTACACCTGTTGTCTTCAATCGATAAACAAGAAACGTCAGAAAATCTGCCACATCATACACGAGACCAACACGCGATACCAATTGTTGGAGAAACTCAACAAACCAGGAATCTAGAATGCGGAATATATGACCTTGTGATGACGACACATACACAAAAGTTATCTCGACTGAAAAGTAAATTCACAGGACACGTAATCTTGTTCCTAAATGATTATGCATTAAGAAGAAAGGAAAACGGTACATAATGCCTCACCCTCATCTCTATTTATAGAGGATGAGGGGAAATCTAATCCTAATATGATCAAAAAGAGTCGGCTACAAAAGGAGATGAAAAGAACCTTACTTCCTTTGAACTTGAGCAATATGTCAAAGACATCCTTGTATCGGTTCATTCATGCATAGAATTCCGAATTTGACAAAATATAACTAAACTATCACTTTACCCCCCTATAACTATTGTTAAATATCAATAATAATATATAACAAACATAATATTATAATATGGTATCACATTATTAATCACAAAATTTGTGAGCTTGAATTTCTTTTCATATATGGACATATTGCTTTTTCAAATGTACAAAACTTTGAAGTTATAAATTGTTAAATGATTTATAGCTAGTCCAAGTATAGCAGAAGTCAATTGATGATTATGCAACGTCAAGATACATAGTCAATGAATCAATAAATGTTTAACCTGAGTCTCTTGAATGCTCTTCAAAACAAACACTACAAAATTGGTTTAGTAATAGCATTTTTTTTCTCATACTAAAGTATGTAAAATTTTATTAATTTTTAACTTAATGTGTAAAATTGGTTACATTGATAAGTGTGAAAAAAATTGTAAAAGAATAAATTTTCACACTTATACTTGTGTCAAAAAAAATTCACACTTTTAAGTGTGAAGAAATCTAAGAAATGTCCACCCTCACAAACAATCTCCACACTTTCTCAAAGTGTGAAAATTTTGGGTGTTACAAATAACTTCCATACTTAGAAGTGTAAAGAAATCTTATAATTCTTCACAAATAAAAGTGTGAACATTTATTTGATATAACTATAAGTGTGGAAAATCTATTATTTTACAATTTTTTTTCACACTTATTAATGTAAATAATTTTTACACATCATTAAGTCTTAATAAACTAATAAAATTTTACACACTTTTAAAAATTATGAACATAAGCTGTGGAGAATCAACTATTTTTTTGTAGTGAAAGATCTCAAAAGCAGATGAAGTGCTACTTTTTATGATTATCAATCGGTAGATGCTCATTCTTGAGATTACATGAGCTAATAATATGATTATATTCAAGTAGTCAATGAAGTAACTTCAAAAAAAATGTATAACGCTTCAGCTTCCTAAAAGGAATGTCAATGTAAATCTAGTGTTCTTGCACGTGAATGGCTTAATTTATACACGTAGCGCTGCTTTTTATCAACTCTCCATTTCCAGTAAATCGATCATGTGGAATAAAGATATGACAAAATTGTATGTTGTTCTCCCTTTTTTCACATTTTGGAAAGAATATATTTGATAGAAAGAGAAACACTTTACAAGTCTTTGTTACCATTTCATGACATACACAAATACATGAACTATATGTTATTTCATTTTTGGCCTTTCCATTCAAGCGTATGAAACATCCCCTTCGTGTCCCAAACTCCAATGATTAACTCAAGAAGGCGTGATGTGGTGAGATGAATTAGCATTTCTTAGTTGGGTGAGAATCCGTGTAGTATCTTTTATATTGATTTTTAGAGCATACATAAAAACCATTGTAACAAACTACAACTCATTGTAACATATTTAATGTACAATCCGCCATTTACAATTCAATTAAACTTTCGACTAATCTTTTCTTATCCCATGATTGTCTAAGTTAGTTGTTAATCTTTTAACAATTCTTAAGTGAGTCCTAGAGGTTCATATCAATCGATGTTCGAGTTGGCAGCTCAAATTATCTTTATGACGATGGGTTATTTTTTCACCGAGTTAGTTATTTTCAGTTAGATTCTTGGTCAATGCTTGTTAAATTTTGTTACGAAATGGTTATGTTAGTCAAGATTCTTTGTTGAGTTATGAATAATTACAATGCCTCCTTCAACAATAAATACTTCAAGATAAATGATTTTGGCAAAAGTATTAGAAAATCTTTGAGTTAATAATTTCCCATAAAAACCTCCTAAAAACCAAATGTTTAATGCTACGATTATGTGAAATATGTTGCCTGTAGTGTATATATAGCAACGTTCATAGTATAAACTTCCATATTTCAATCTATTATTTGCTTCTTTTGGCGAAAACAAAGTTGCAATGACTAGAAAGAAAGTGAAGCTTGCTTTCATAACAAACGACTCGGCAAGGAAAGCAACCTTCAAGAAAAGGAAGAAGGGCTTGATGAAGAAGGTGAATGAGTTGAGCACCTTATGTGGCATAGATGCATGTGCTATAATATATAGCCCGTATGAAGCTCAACCTGAGGTGTGGCCCAACAATATTGGTGTTCAACGTTCGCTCAGTTCAAGAAGATGCCCGAGATGGAGCAAAGCAAGAAGATGGTGAATCAGGAGAGTTTCATCAGGCAAAGAATCACTAAGGCGAATGAGCAGCTAAAGAAGCAGATCAAGGAGAACCAGCGAAGGAGATGATTGAGGTCATGTACCAGTGCTTGACTGGAAAAGGTTCCATTACAAACTTGATCCTTCCTGATTTAAATGATCTGGGTGGGCTGGTTGACCAAACCTTGAAAGACATCAACAGGGGGATTGAGTCCCTTAAGAAAACGGTCCCTGGTAAGGCAGTAGCTGCACCTCCACCACCATCACTACCATCTCGACCACAAGCCACTGTTGGTGCTAACAATTTGTCATCTAATAATGACATGATGGCAAGAGGACTAGTGATGCATGGATTGGAGAAAAGACATGTGGTTCATAATTCGAGTGCTATGGATGGGATGCAAAGAACTCAATGGTTTACAGATTGGATGACCAATCCGTCTGACCATAATCTTGGTCTTGGCCCAGGGTACGAGTTGACTCCATTTGTTGATAACGGCAATCAGATTTGGCCACATCCATATTTTCCGTGAAGGCAATTTTATCGTTGTTGGATGCAAACTGTTATTCCTCCTTCTGCACTTTTCCAATTCCTTTTTGTAATATCTTTGTTTTAATTTTTAGTTTGTAACTTGTTGATCTTGATCTGGGATTGCGTTTTGTTACATTATTGGCTTGAAAGATTAATCCTTAAAATTTATTAAGTAACATATATGCCGTTGAATATTTGTTCAGATTATATGCTTTATTCCCATGTCGTTGGTAACTTTTCTCGGTTGTATGTCTAAAAAGAGAAATCAACTGCATAATGCCAGAAAATGAGATCAAAATAATACTATTGTGAAATCTCTTTAGAAGGAAATGTTAATAATCAGAAATTTAAATTTGTTTCATCGAAATCGTTTTATAAGGTTAGATTTTAAATAGAATATCTTCAGGATTTTGATAATTACTACTGATAATTCTGTATTAAATAGCCTCTGTTGTTACTTACTCCATAATATGTCGATATTTTGAGCTTCTGGACATTTCCATGCAACAGTGCATTTTTTCTTATTTTCCTCCTACGTAGATTCCTTCTAGCCATGGTAATGATCAAAGGTTGACGCTTGAGGTTCTATAATGTGTATCTCCTCCTATCCATCAGCATCTGAATATTACAGCTGAAACAATTTTTTTCTAAAGGCAAGAGTAAATAAATTACCGAAGAAAGAAAAGTAGGGCAATCTAGTGATAAGCTAGAAGCAAAATAAAACGAGGCACCGATTACTCAAGAATGATACAAGAATTAAACGGGTCAAGAATCCAGTCTGGCTACAGCGACCTAACTTTGTTACAATGGGTAGCTATTCAATCAAACGACACCTTTTGAGCCATTTAATCTCAAGCTTAATATTTTTTTTCTTCCACTAGCCATATTAACCAATAGTTGAGACAATACTATAAACTACTTAGCTAGTCCTTTGGCCATATGGGTGTACGTTCACTTGATCTTGCTGTAGATATATCACATTTATACTGTTATTGCTAACTTAATGTTTGTGATTGGGTGTGTAGTTTCAATATTTTGTTTAAACTTTTGAAGATATAGCTAGTAAACAAAGTAATATTTCGGTCCTTGATTCATCGATCTATTTGGTTTTAAAGTTTTCCTCATGTGGAACACATTAATCAACTGCTCAAACAAGTAAATATAAGCCAATGGAAGAATGATTAAGAATGAAACAGAAGTTGATTAAACTTAAACTTTTTGAACACCCTAAAGACACACAAACCTGATCACAGTAATCCAATCTCACTTGTAACATTTTTAATGCTAGCTCGTTGCTCGACATAAGCGTTAATATAATTGTTGTCCCAAAAGAAACAAATAAGCCTTTGTAGTGCTAATAATTGGTCAAATAAAAATACGTATCTGATTGGTGATTTTTTATAGCATGATTGGCAGGTCACTAAACTTGAGAACCATACTGTCAGAAAACTTGTGCCGAAATAGCTCTAGTGATGGATTAATTTGTTAATAACTTTTTTCTCTGCGTGTCACTGGAGGTCTGGAGCTCTTTAGGATCACGATGTGATATGTGACTCTGTCACTGTGAGAGTCATCAATAACTCTTTAGAGAACAACTTTTCAGGGACTGTAGGTTCAGAAAAGCTAAACACTAGTGTGTTTGAGAAGCTTGAAACACATTTAGTGACTCGAATGTTATTTTTTTTTGACTCGGGTGTTCATATCCTACTGACAGAGTGTTTCTATAAGATTAGGTCAAAGAGTTCAGTGTTTGATTATGAAGACATAAAAATTTGATAAGTCATTAGAAAAACTAACCGGATCAATAAAAACTAGCGTATCAGCTGTTGGCCTTTGAAACGGGATCTATGGTCTTAACGTTAAATCAAAAAGTATACCAAGTAATGTGCAGGATTAATAAAACTTAAATATGTCTTTGTATTAATCAATAATATGTCATCATGTTTTTACATCAAATGTATCAAGTATATATACCGAATGAAATGGTACAAATGAACCATTGTGATGGTTCAGGGAAAGTGGCAGTTATTTGTAACTGCTATGTAACCGTTTGTGTAACTGCTTCTTGTTGACTTTCGTTGAGGTTGACTTTCGTTGACTTTTGTTGACCGGGTCATAATGGGTTTAAGTGGGTTAGAGTGGGTCGATGGTGATTAACCCAATATTCTCCCCCTTAATCACAATCGGCTTGTTTCAGATCTTTGACTCCAATTAGTTGCCTCATTGTGAGGAATCTGATCTTTGGTAATGCCTTTGTCAGTATGTCAGCCTTCTGAAATTCTCCACTTATGAATTCGACTTGTAGGTCTTCTCTTTCGACGCATTCTCTTATAAAGTGGTATTTTATATCAATGTGCTTACTTCTTCCGTGGAATACGGGATTCTTCATTAGTTCGATGGCGGACTTGTTGTCGACTAGTATTGTAACCTTTTCTTCTTGCGTGTGTGTAAGCTTGCTAAGTAATCTCTTTAACCATAATGCTTGTGTTCTTTCTTTGTTGTTGCAATGAATCGGACTCACATGATGATAAAGCTACCGTGGCTTGCTTTTGTGTACTCGGTGATTGGTGATTCACGCAGTAGTTGAAGATAATTCAGTAGTGCCTTTGCCTTCGAGTGTTGACTCGTAGTTCTTTGTCACTATAGCCTTGTATCTGTTTTCTTCCATTGTGCTTATAGGTGATTCCATAGTCTTTTGTTCCTTTAACATAGCGTAGTACTTGCCTTATAGCTTTCATGTGTTGTTCCTTTGGTTCTTGCATAAAGCGACTAAGTAATCCAACGGAATAACTTAAGTCAGGTCTTGTATGTAGCAAATATCGTAAGCATCCAATCAAGCTTCTATATTGATTGAGTTGACCGTTTTTTCTTCAGTGTTCTTTGTTATTCTTGTTCCTGGATCCATAGGTATTAAAGTTTCATTGCAGTCTAGCATTCCAACTTCCTTTAGGATCTTTCTTGCGTAAGCGGATTGCTTTATTGATATGTCACCTCCAGTTTGTGTGACTTCAATTCCTAAGTAGTAGGATAGTAATCCTAGGTCACTCATCTCGAATTTTTCTTTCATTTGAGATTTTGAACTTGTCTATTTCTTTCTTTGGTGTGCCAGTGATGATTAAATCATCCACATAGACTCCTACTAGAAGTATTGAGTCTTTTGATTTCTTCATGTAGACAGCACTTGTTCTAAGCGCATTCTTGAAATCTAAGAACTTCAAGGTATTGTCTAACTTTATGTTCCATGCACGTGGTGCTTGTCTTAAACCGTATAGAACTTTTATCAGTCTGTAGACTTTTCCATTATCTTTTATAAATCCTTCGGGTTGTGTAACATACACTTCTTCTTTTAAGTCTCCATCGAAATGCATTTGGCGTCGGTGATGTACTTCCCATTTGTTATTAGCGCTATGGCTAATAGTAATCGGTTGTTTCCATTCTTGCTAGAGGTGCAAAGACTTCTTCAAAGTCTATGCCATGCTCTTGTATGTAGCCTTTGCTACTAGTCTTGCTTTGTGCTTGACTATATTTTCATTATCATCTTTCTTGGTCTTGAATACCCACTTTAATCCAATGGCTTTATGTCCTTTTGGTAGAGTGGTTAGTTCCCATGTATTGTTTCTATTAATGGAATCTAATTCGACCTTCATTGCTTCGATCCATTTTAGATCGTTCGATGCTTCCTTGTAATTTTAGGTTCATCTTCAGCTAGTAATAAATGCTCGGGTAAAACTTCCTCGGTTTTTTCATATAAATCATTCAACGTTCTAAAACCTTGTAATGGTGTGTGATCAAAGTCTGGATGTAAATTCCGGGTTGTAGTTGAGTTACTTTGATTGGTTGAATGTCTTGAGGTAGTTGGTGTAAATTGAGTATTTATTCTTGATGAAATTGTAGATGGTGTGCGAAGTGTTTGTGATTGTGAGTGAGTCGGTTGTTGATGTTTCATATTCATGATCATCATTTGCAGGGATATCATTGTCTTCTTCATCCGGTTGGTTTTCGTTTTCCGATGTTGGTTTGTGGCTTCAAGGTTTTCGAATTTGAAGTCAAACCATTCGGGTTCATCATTGGTGTGTTCATCCAGGTAATCCTTCAAGTCCCATGCTTCATCCTCCTTAAACTTCACATCTCTACTAACTCATATTCTTTGTGTTGTTGGATCAAACAGTCTATAAGCTTTTGATCCTTGTTCGCTTCCTAAGTATACCATTTTGTTGCTTCTATCATCTAACTTTGTCAGATGTTGTGATGGTACCTTTGCATATGCTATGCAGCCAAAAACTCTTAAAGTTTCTAAGTTTTTCTTTCTTTTCTTGATAGCTTCATATGGAGTAATGTCTTCTAAGGCTCTTGTAGGAACACTGTTTAGAATGTATATAGCATGTCTAACAGCTTCAGCCCAAAAGTTTTGTGGCATGTTAGTTGCTTTCATCATGCATCTCGTTGTAGACATGATTGTCCTATTTCTTCGTTCAACTACTCCATTTTGTTGTGGTGGGTAAGGTGCGGTTAGTTGTCGTGCTATGCCGTTCTCTTTGCAGTATTGAGTGAATCGTTAGATGTGAATTCTCCTCCACGATCTGTTCTTAACATTTTCAATGTTGTTCTTAGCTCATTCTCTATTGTTTCTTTGTATTCCTTGAAAGTATCGAATGCTTGATCTTTCGTGTTTAGGAAATATGCCCACATATATCTTGAGTAGTCATCTACTAACAAGAATATATATTTCTTTCCAGGTGGTGTTGGTGGTGTGATTGGTCCACATAAATCTCCATAAACTAAATCTAATGGTGATGTTGATCTAGGTATTCCATGAACTAACTCTCTTTGAGTCATAGATTTTAATGATTCAAAGTTGAGGTGTCCTAATCTTGCGTGCCATAACCAAGTGTTGTCACTTAAGTTTGCTAATAAGCAAACAAGTGTGCCTATCTTCAGACTTGCTTTGTATAGACGGTTTCTTTGTCTTGTGACTTTCAAGAAGATTTTGTTGTCCATGTCATAAAGTCGTAGTTCATCGTCATCCATTACAACTTTACAACCAATTTCGGTAAATTGTCCAAGGCTCAATAAGTTGTTTTTTAAGTTGGGAATGTAATAGACTTGAGATATGATTCTTTGTTTCTCGTCTTCACATTCTAATAGGATTGAACCTTTTCTTTTAATCTCTACATGAGATCCATCTCCGAATCTTACTTTTCCACTAACGTTCTCATCTAGTTCTTTAAAGTGTTCTCTTATCGGTCATATGGTTACTAGCTCCATTGTCTAAGTACAATTTGACTATCGACACTTGTCTCTTTATATCCTACATCTTCTTCGTTGGGCGAGACCTTTTGATCTTTAAGCTTTGTTACATGTGGGTCTTCTAATATTGCCATTAATAAGGTAGGTTCTAAGTCCTCCTCGACATGATTAGATTGCATACTAGTGTTTGGTTTTGAATAACACTTAGATGCATAATGACGATTTATTGCACTTGTAACATTTTACTTTGCTAAAATCAATATTCTGTTTGTTGAAGTGATTGTGAGTGTTTTCTCCATCCTTCTTCTCGTGGTTATTTTTATCGTGGTTTTTCCATCCTTTATATTTTCCACGTCCACGTCCTCTGAAATTTTTCCCTCTATTGTCATAATGGTGTGAACATCGGTTTTTCTTGATTGTCCACTTGTTTTCCTTTCTTGAACTTAATCCTTTCTTCGTAGGTCTTAAGTCTTCCTATTGCCTCTTCTAATGTCATTTCACTTAGATCGAATATTGTTCTATAGATCGACTATTTGCGATACCTTCGGGTACAACATTTAGTAATTTCGTCGCGAAGGTTTCATCTTCTATTTTGTGTCCTAGACTAGCGGCTTTGTTTACGAGTGTTGTGAGTTTTGTGGTGAAGGTGTCGATTGTTTCATCTTCCTTCATATATAATATCTCAAATTCGGATTTGAGTGTTTGTATTCTTGCTTGTTTAACTCTGTCTTCGTGGCAGATACGGTTTTCAAAGCATTCCAAATGTCCTTTCTTGGTTTGTGCTTTGTTATTTAAGTAATTGTTCTTCTGGAAGGCTTGATAAAGGAAAGAAATAGCGGTTTTATGCTTTTCTTATCGGGTTGAGTCGTTTCGCTTCGGCTCAATTGTTTCTCATAAACCATTCGCTTCGAGAATGATTTGCATTCGAATTGCCCATAATGAGTAATTCGCGGGCTTTAGGATTGGGCATTGAAATTCTGGTGTATTATTCGAAATGTTAGTACTAGGTTCCTTTCCTTTCGTCATATCTTAAAATGATAATGTCAATAAATCTCCAACAAGAATTTTAACACAAAGTGTTTCAAAAAAAAATCTTATTTCAAAAAAAAATGAGCTCTTAATGTTTTATTTTCCTCAAATGGGTGTAAAACTTATCTAGGTTAGTTTTAACAATTTTTAAACTATCCTTGGAGATTATAAAATTTAAAATGAATAACCTAAGGTTAATTACTCTTTACAAATTATTCCTAATCAGTATTCTAAGCAGTGTAATCACTAAGTTAGATATACTATCAAAAAATGTGATAAGATTTTAATAATTTTTTAAAATAACTTATCAAACTAAAGCAATATACATCAAAAAATATATAAAGTAAAAAAAATGAAAGGTGGTTTTGAAATCTTTTGGAACCTGGAGGGGTTGATGGTTTAACCCGATGCCCTATTAATATTATCCTCTTGTGTGGCCCTTGTGTATACGCGTCCCTTAAATATTTATTGTTTATCTTCTTTTCGTTTTTTTAGATAAACCCACGCGTATTCTTTTTCTTTCTTTCTGAGACAGTAATATCAATCTCTCTCTCTAAGAAGATTACTTTATCTTCTCTCTTTCTCCAATAATTTGACGGTTGACCGGCTGTTTAATGGCTGTGTTTTTTACCACCTCTTCTTCTTTCTCCGGTATGGGTGTTCTTTTACGAGCACAAGTATTCCTCCAATTGAAACCTAGGGTTTCGACTTATTTGGGGGTTTTCAAATCCATGAGTAATTTTACGATTGGAGTATGCAAATGAATCAATTGGGGTTTCAATTGAACCTTCTGGGCTTGATTCCGTTTATGAACAGGTGTGTTTGTTCTAATTCGAATATTTGGTTTGTGCCCTAATTGATGACGCTCGTTAAGTTTTTTATTTTAATCAAATGTAAACGATTTGAATTCGTTTCGATCCTTTTGGATTGGGTAATCGAAGCTGGTTTGAAAAAAATTTGAGAATTTGTTTTGTTGCCGGGTTGTGAGTAATCACTAAGTGATTATACCCCTGTTGCGACAAAGGTGTGAAGACACAAAAAAAATGATGTCTTGGATTTTTTGTGTTCTTATCGATTTGCAAATTTTTTTTTTATCGAAACTGTTTTGATTTGTTTTTATTCTGGAAACTAAAACGAGTACGGTAAGTGATGATTGTTGGTTAGTAGATCAAACCGCTCTGATACCAATTGTTGGCCTTTGAAACAGGATCTATGGTCTTAACGTTAAATCAAAAAGTATACCAAGTAATGTGCAGGATTAATAAAACGTAAATATGTCTTTGTATTAACAATAATATGTCATCATGTTTTTACATCAAATGTATCAAGTATATATACTGAATGAAATGGTACAAATGAACCATTTTGATGGTTCAGGGAAAGTGGCAGTTATCTGTAACTACTATGTAACCGTTTGTGTAACTGCTTCTTGTTGACTTTCGTTGACTTTTGTTGACCGGGTCATAATGGGTTTAAGCGGGTTAGAGTGGGTCGATGGTGATTAACCCAATATCAGCTCAGTGTCCTAGAAATTTCAAAAACTACGAGAATTCATCTAGCCTTTACTATGATAAAATTGTTCACTACTAGATTCCGAAATATTGGCCAGATTATGTTTTGTAGCTATTGATGCATATGTTTGCAAAGAAAATGAGTCCACCACAGTGTCTCTTCACCCGTGCAGTCCAAAAGGAAAATCCAAGTAGTATAATTTAAAAAAAGCATCAATCCAAACAGCATGTATACTACGTTATTAGTTAATAGAAAATCAATATAGCCAAACCAAAACAAATTATCTTCCACGAACTACCAAAGAAATATTTTGATATTGCATGCTTGGAGGAAACCATATAATTTCATTCTATATAAACCCAAACGATGGATTTATGCTTCACACCAACTCATTAATTTCCCTCATTTCTTATACATACAAACACAATGACATCAACAAACCGAACGATCCTGACTTGTTATTTGGTTTTACTCTTCTTCTCAACTATTCTACTTTCAAGTACTGCATCCCGGGTGCTCCTTGAAACTTCAACCCTAGAGAGCCATGAGCAATGGATTGCTCATTATGGATGCGTATATAAAGATGCTTATGAGAAGGAACGATGTTCTAAAATTTTCCAAGAGAATGTCAAGTACATAGAGTCATTCAACAATGCCATGAACAAAGGTTACAAACTAGCGGTCAATGAGTTTGTAGACCTTACAAACGAAGAGTTCAGAACGACAAGGAACCGATACATGGCACATGAATGCTCTCCAGCGACCTCTACTTTCAGGTATGAAAATGTTACAGCAGTTTCATCATCAATGGATTGGAGAACGAAAGGTGCGGTTACACCTATTAAAGACCAAGGCCAATGTGGTAAGCAATAATTACTGTGAAATAATCACAAATAAAACAAATTAAATTAGTAATTAATATAAAGAGTAAATTTCATGATATGTAGGATGCTGTTGGGCATTTTCGGTTGTGGCAGCTATGGAAGGTATAACCCAGCTGAAAACAGGTAAATTAGTCTCGTTATCTGAACAAGATCTTGTGGACTGTGACACTAGTGGTATAGACCAAGGGTGTGAGGGTGGTCTTATGGACAACGCCTTTGAATTCATCGTAAGCAATAAAGGTCTCACTACAGAGAGAAATTATCCATACAAAGGAGTTGATGGCACCTACAACACAGCGGGAATCTAACCATCTGCAACCATTACGGGTCATGAAGATGTTCCGGCTAATAGCGAAAGTGCATTGTTGAAAGCTGTAGCTAGTCAGCCCGTCTCTGTTGCCATTGATGCAAGTGGGTCTGACTTCCAGTTCTACTCTAGCGGTGTGTTTACAGGACAACGTGGGACAGAACTTGACCATGGTATTGTAAGATGGTTATTGTTTTCATTCAGCAGCAATCCCAAAAACGGGAGATACAAATAGATGGTAAACACTACAAGTAGAAGGCTTGATACCAATACATAAACATATATGGGCCGAATACATACACTAAATACATACTACTAACACACCCTCGCAGTTTGAGCGGGAGGACACCGAACACTCAAACTGGTGCGAAATTCTTCAAATAAAGCGGAGGGCAAGCCCTTGGTGAAGATGTCCGCAAACTGATAGCGAGAAGGTACATGAAGAACTTTGACATGACCTATTGCCACTAAATCTCGAACAAAATGAATGTCAATCTCGATATGCTTGGTGCGTTGATCTTTGAACTGGATTCGAGGACATCTAGACAGCACTGATATTATCAAAGTATACAAGTGTTGAAGATCTGGAGTATGAAGCTCTCGAAGAAGATTCCGAACCAACATGTTTCAAAACGGCGTTGGCAATCCGCGATATTCGCCAACACCTTTGGAGCGACGAAAGGGTCGGTTGGCGCTTAGAGGACCATGAGAGCAAGTTGTTGCCAAGAAATACACAATATCCGGAGGTAGACCGCGTAGTGGGGCAACCAGCCCAATCAACATCAGAATATGCAACCAACGAGGTAGTAGAAGAAGAATACAACTGTAACCCCGTAATCCAAAGTAACTCGAATGTAGCGCAAAATCCGTTTGAGCACAGAGAAATGGGGCTCTCGCGGATCATGCATATGAAGACACACTTGTGTGACATAAGATATATCAGGACGAGTGAATGTAAGATACTGAAGTAACCCTGCAAGGTTCCGATATAATGTGGGATCTTTTATCAAATTGGCATCATCGCCCAGTTTTGACTCAGTGTCAACCGGAGTCCGACTGGAATTACAATCATCCATGCGAGCACGCTCAAGAATCTCAAAGATACTTGCCTGAGACAAAAACATACCGAAGTGTCACGAAATGATATGCCCAAAAATAATTTAGAGATCCCAAATCTATCATAGAGAACTCCTTATGAAGAGCGGCAATAATCCGTTGAAGTAATTTATCCAAGCTGCGCGTCGGTACAATATCATCAACATATAATAAAAGATAAGCGATAAAGGTCCCCGATGATAAATAAACAAGGAGGTGTCACAGGCGATTATGTGTAAAGCCAATCAGAGAACATATGTAGCAAAATGTGAAACCAAGCGCGAGGAGCTTGTTTCAACCCATAGAGAGATCTGCAGCGTAACAAACATACATAATCCGGTGCTTTCGGGATCAAAACGGGTGGCGGTGCATGTAAACAGTCTCCGGATAAATCCCCATGCGAAATGCATTCTTAACATCGAGTGGTGAACGGCCAATGTCTAGAAGTAGCCAAACGAGAGTGCAGATATCTTGCCGGGTTTAACAACCGGGCTAAAGGTCTCATCAACATCAACCCCTCTATCGAGTGCTACCATTCGCGACAAGCGCCGAGCCTTGTGGCCGAAAATACCGTCATCAGTACTTGTGGTGAAATAACCACATACGAACAATATTGGTGGCAGGTAGGACGAGGTACAGAATCAAGTTTTGTTTTTAATAAGAGCATTAAATTCATCATACATAGCATTTAACCAATTAGGATCATGAAAAGCAGCGTTATAAGAATGGGGTAAAGGGGAAACGGTAGACACATGACAAGCGTCGGGATTGGGATGGGTAGTCCCGACCACAGAAAGTGTAACCATGGGATGATGTCATAGTCGGGGTAGGGGTAGCAACAGGTTGGGGTTCTTGGGAAACGAAAATGGAAACGGGGGCCGTTGGGTGTGTAGAGGTGGGTGGTGGTGGGGAGGGAGGTTCGTCTGGGGATGCCACAATGAGAGAAGGTGGAGGTGAAATGGGGGAAGGAGGTGGGGTCGGTGATGTAGTATCAGGTGGGGTTGGCTGAGTTGGTGGGGTTAGGGCTAGTTTTATAATGTTGGAAATGATGCTAGGTGAGTCGTCTAAGAAGTCGTAGGAAGGTTTCACAATGGGTGTGGTGGTGCCAAAGGAAAAAACGGTCTCATCAAAGGTGACATGGCGAGATATAATGATTTTGTTTGTGTTGAGGTCTAAGCAAGGATAGCCACGGTGATTGGTGGCATGTCCCAAAAATATGGATGGTGTGGCTCGTGGTCCAAGTTTGTGGTTGGTATCTAAATGAGGATAACAAAGACACAAAAAGACACGTAAAAGACGGTAGTCAGGTGGGGTGCCAAACATGCGTGTAAGGGGAATGTCATTATCAATGGCACGGGAGGATAGGATATTTAAGAGGTAAACAACCATGTTGAGGGCTTCGACCCAGTAGTTTGGGGGTAGATGGGCTTGAAAAAGTAAGGTCGATAAAGGTTGTTAATGGTGCGAATCATGCGTTGATTTACCATTTTGTTGGGAGGTGCGGGGGCAGGGAAAGCGAAAGTGGATCCCATTGTCGTTAAATAATTTATGAAATTCATGGTTATCAAATTCACCACCATGGTCACACTGAAAAGACTTGATGTCGCGGTTGAATTGCGTTTTGACAAAGTTGAGAAATAATGTAAATTTGGACAAAACATCATATTTATGAACTAACGGATAAACCCATACAAATTGAGAATAATGATCCAAAAACAGAACACAATATTTAAAACCAGATAAGCTCGGTATTGGGGAAGTCCACAATCCGAGTGAATGATATGAAAACAAGTGTTAACTAAAGTAGAAGAACTGACAAATGGAAGTCGCACGTGTTTGCCAAGCTGACAAGCATGACAAAGCACGGGAGATTTCTCTTTGTTACAAGAAATGGAATTATTAGAAATAACATTACGCAACACTTCACTTCCTGGATGTCCAAGACGTTGATGCCATGTATATTGAATTGTGAGGTAGGCTTGTGGTATAGGAGATGGCTTGGTGACAGGGTATAGGTCGCCAGATACTATCACAATGAGGCAGACACGACGAGTTTGAAAATCCTTAAGAGAAAAACCAAAAGGGTCAAATTCAACGGTGCAATAATTTTCACATACAAAGCTGCCTTACGAGAAATCAAGTTTTTAACAATATTGGGAGTAATTAGAACATTGTTTAGGTGAAGAGGGCGAAAAGGAGTAGGCAAAATGCTATAACGAGTTGGTGACCGAATTGTGTGCCGCCATGGCTGGATGAATAAATACTAGAATTAAAAACATCACTAAGATTATGAACCGAGTCATTTAAATGAGATGACGCACCTGTGTCCATGTTCCAGTTTCCAGGAGCGGGGTCATGAAGGATTGGAGCATCAAATGCGTAAGGCAACACAGTTTCATGACCCATCGAAGCCCTTAATAACCCACTTGTAGTCTGTTGAACTGGTGTACTAGGTGCAGGTCCAAGAATGCCAGGTCCAAGATACTGGCCCAAAAGAGGGTTCGGTTGAACCTGCTGGTGAACCTGGTAGTGAAATGTCGTAGAGTGTTGACCTGGGTAATGGCCCATTTGCTGACCCGGGTAGTGAACCTGTTGTTGACCCGGGTAGAGAAGCTGCTGGTGACAGGTGAGAATAATACTTACAACTAAATAAAAGTAAATGGCTAACAAGGGTAAAAGTAAAATTAATAGATGATATGCAATATTAAGCCTAGAATGCTAGACCCATTCTATTAAAAGAAGAGAAGTAAATTGCAGGTGAAGCGGTACTGTTTGTTTTTTACCTGTCATTCTATGCTCTTTTGTAACGTTGAGTAAATGATATGCTTGAATTGAATAAATGGATATCCACATGAAAAGTATATGGTTGAAATGTAGAAATGGATATCCACCGGAGAAGTATTTTTTCACTCGAAATTCATACTTTAACCTCCAAGGGTCCAAAGGCTGGGAGCGAGTTGGATTTTGAAATTCAAGTTTAACAGTAAGCCAAAAAATGTGAGCCAGAGTTGAATGCTCTAGTATAGATTCCCTATGCCTATCGGCCAGGGCTGGCCGGCTCAGATTTGGATCCATCCATAGACCTGACCTAATAACGTTTGTCTAACCCTTCTCGGAGGATTCCATCCACAAACCCAAAGTTTATGGCTGACTGATATGGCTCATCATCATTTAGCTATTGCATTTATTTTTCTTATTGTTGGGCATATGTATAGAAAGTATAAAGTAAAAGAATGCCCATATGGTGTCCCCACATCAGCTATTCATTATAGGAAGTGATTGGCATACTCATAAATTAGATTGGGACACTCAACAGTTTATATTTACAGTACAACTGTTTAATGCACGTTTTGGGGTGTCCCGATCAAATATGAGAGTGTACAAATCACCTCTCAATTCGTTATACTTCCATTCCCTACATCCCCATGTACTTAGGGTCTGATTGGTTTGTAGATAGGTTTATGATTTGGATTTGAATTTGGATTTAGATTTAGAGTTTTGGATTTAATGTGAAAGAGAGAAAATATATTATAATATAGATATGTTATTATTGTATTATATATAAGTTTGAAACTAATTATTATTATAGAATCTTGCAAAAAGACAAAATAATTGCAAAAGATAAAACAAAAATGTAATAAAAAGTAGGTTATAAATAAGAGAGAGATGGATATCCACCCATCCATAATAGAATCGGTCTATGGCCTTTCTGACAGATTTTTATTTTCACTGTTATTAATATTTCATCAACCAAACAAATACAAACTGGTCACATCATTTTAAAACACATTCCATTCACTAATAACAAACAACCCCTTCCCTACTAATCTACTGTAGCCAACAACACTTCAATTGTTTTAATTTTCTTTTTGTAACTTCACACTAATTCAAGTTCTAGCCATGTGGTATTAGAGTGCCTACTAAACATGCAGTAGATGCAGCAGTCCAATATGCATTGGTGGTTTAGTTTACGGAATGCATCACCTAGGATATATATGTTCCCTTCCATACCATACGAAAACATCATAATGCATATGAAAACATGAGCAAAACACCTAACATAAGATATTAAGAAAGTAATAAACGCACCGACCTAATCGAAATGTGCATGGAATCATGCATGTCCACAGTTAGAACATCTATAATCCATGCAATAAAAGAAAAATAAAACAAAATGGCTGCAAAAAAACATATATTTTTCTGCACTACACCAAAATGGAGGTTTGAGGATGGCTAAAATTTAGGGACAAGATTGTCGTCCCTAAATGTCCTCATGAACCCACTTTTTATCAACAAAAATTGTAGTCAACAACCAATGTCGTCCCACACAGTTAGGGACAACAATGTCGTTCCTAACTGTTTTAAAAGATAAGGATTTGTTTTTTAATATTTAAAAAAAAATTAAATCAATTTTTGATTTTTAAAATACCTTTATAATGCAAACCGAATTTAAAAAAAAACGTAGGGACGACAATGTTGTCCCTAACTGCTTTGAAAAAAACATTTTTTTTTATTTAGAATAACATTTATAATCCAAAAATCTATTTAAAAATACTTATATATAAATTAATTTAAAAAATTATTTGCTTTAAAATAATAAGTTAGAGTAAAAATTAATTTAAAAAATATATAAATTAAAAAATATACAAAATCAATACTTTACTATCTATCAAAAATACTTTTGTAGTTAAATATATTAATTATAAAATTTAAAATGTATATTAAAAAAAACACTATACTATTTTCATATTCCTTAAAACAAATACTCGAAAGGTACATACGAATAAGTAAAAACATTTGTGTTACTCCAACATTAAAGCATACAAATTACATTACAGATCGATAAAATTTGAAACACTATAGCGTCGAATTACATTACACAATGATAAAAGTTCAAACACTAAAGCGTACGAATTACATTACAGATCGATAAAAGTTCAAACACTAAAGCTTACGAATTACTCCAAACTAAGATTGTCCAGGTCATCGTAAAGGTCGTGAAATATGGAAACTGATTGAACTGTGTGGTTCTAAGGATGCCTATACATTTCTAGCATTTTCTTGAGCACCATTATCGTGTGATTTAATTTGATGCAGTTTGAGCACTCTGCATTTCGAGGACTCGATGTTGAAGGTCATGAGAGGAAGTTGGATTTCTTGATGCTCTTGTGGAATGATTTGGAGGCGTTGTAGCTCTAGGAGAACCTGTCATTAAGGAGTCGTTCATCCTTCCATAAAGAAATCGCATCCATAATCAACTGTCCCTAGCTATTAAAGAGTAAAAATTATTATTTTTAACAACTAACCAAATTATTTATATAAAACACAAATAAAGTATGTAATTGTTCACCTTTGATAAAGGATACGCATAGTATAGTTCACCACAGGTGCGAGGTCGATGCAATTGACGCAAAACTACGTCTCCACGTCCACAAGGACAAGCAAAAGATTCAAATTCCGCCATCTTCATGATAACAATGTGTCTGTTTGTGGTAGTGAGGATAAGAGAGTATATAATGTGTTCGTGAGGATAAGAGCAGATCTGCTAACTGTTATATATGGTAAAAAATTAGAGCTTTTGATGGGAAGTTTTGGCGCCAAACTTTTGGCGTGAATTTTTTATGGGAAATTTTGATAGAAATTTTGGTGAGAAGTTGAGTGTATTTTCATGAAAATAGAGAAATAGTGGAATAAACTGTTGGTTATCTACTCATAATCAAGTTTGTATTACGATATCATCTCAACTCATTCGTTTAACATCTCATGTATAACGATATCATCTCGACTCATCTGCTAAGCATCTCATATATCACGATACCATCTCGACTCATTCGTTTAACATTTCATGTATAACGATAGCATCTAGACTCGTTCGTTTAACATCTCATGTATAAAGATATCATCTCGACTCATTCATTTAACATCTCGTGTATAACCATATCATCTCGACTCATTCGTTTAACATCTCATGTATAACGATATCATCTCGACTCATTCGTTTAACATCTCATATATAATCATATCATCTCGACTCATTCGTTTAACATCTCATATATAAGAATATCATCTCGTATCACAAGCAAATGAAACAACATGATCTCATTAACCTAGTTAAAGTGTTTTTACTCATTCGTTTAACACCATCTCAACTCGTTTGTTTAACGATCTCATGTATCACGATACCATCTCGACTCGCTTATTTAACATCTCATGTATAACGACACCATCTCGACTCACTTGTTTAACATCTCATGTATACATGGTTCATGATATGAAGATTCGATGATGAAGCTCCAGCGTCCATTTCAAAGTAGAAACCTTAAAAGATTTTTTTATAACTTGAACCAACACAGTAACCTCTAACAGAGTACCAAAACACAATACCAAAACAGCCCTAAAATGACCCGTTTGATAGCTTATAAGAACAGTAAATAAAACCCAAAAAAAGACAACAAATAGAAATTGCACAAGAAAAACTTCTTTGTCCTTTTAAGGTTTCTACAGAGCCCGTTTGATCGCTTCGAGCCTACATACCGTACACCCTAGGATTGATGTAGTCTTGTAATTGTTTATTGTAATCGAAACAATATCGCGTAAATTGCACAATCGATTTGTAGAGTAAGAAAATATTCGTCAAGATTATGTGGAGTGACAAAGATTAAAGAGATAGTGATTTTTGGTGTGTCTACAATAAGTTCTGAATCTCGATTTATAGATGAAGAAAACAGAATTAAACCCACATATCATCTAACTATTTTCCCATGATTCACTTCCGTAGATCACTCCCACATCCTTCTTATTCGTGATAACAGTGGACTAAGTTAAGCATGCAACAACCCACTACTTTGAACAAGTCAAGCAAATCATGCAAACTTATATATACATGTTAGAACATGCATGGGTTATCCCAACCACTCTCTTTGTTCTCACATAATTCAAAGTTGTTTAATCAAACTTATAATCTTATTATTTAATTTGTTTATCAACTTATAAACATACATATTTTCTCTATAATGTTCAACCTATTATTAGAAATTTAATGTCACTACATATTAATTTCCAACATAATCTTGTTCCCAAATTATTATATATTAAGAACAAAGGAAAAGAAAAAGGTACATAATGCCTCACCCCTCATATCTATTTATAGAGGATGAGGGGGAAATCCTAATCCTAATATGATTTGAAGAGTTGGCTAACAAAGGAGATAAAAAAATGCAACCGACTTTCCATTGAACTTGAGCAATATGTCAAAGACATCCTCGTGTCGGTTCATTCATGCATAGCATTCCTAATTTGACTAAATATAACTAAACTATCACTTTACCCCCTAAATTATTGTTAAATATTAATACTAATATCTAACAATTTCCACCTTAGGATTAATATTAGCCTATATCAATCTCAACAACTCTAACCAATGCTTGAACCTCGGACCAGGGACCGCCTTCGTTAAGGCACTAATAGCAACAACCTCTATTAACATTATTTTAGCTCCTAAATCTGTCAAGAGTCCCTTTAACCAAATAGCCTTCTTTATAGCCTCCGTAAGTGTCATATACGCCACTTCAGTTGTTAACAAAGCTCCCATGTGCTGCAGTACCTTAGCTTCCCAGCTCACTTCACATCCTTGTGTCATAAACCCACTCTCTGTGATTGATCTACTCATGACGTAGTCAAAATCCTAAAAAACATGTACGTCTGTCTGTAACCCATGAACAAAATCCAACATACCAACAGCTGCCGATATTATGTCAAGTCTCGTACAGACGTCCTGATACACCTGGCATCCAATTGCATGTATATATATATATACGACCACTTACCATTCTTTTCCACATCACAGTCCCCTGATAGACTACCCTCCACTGATAGTGTGGAGTGTCCCTTCAACAAAGTATGTACCAACTTTTCCTTGTAAACCCTAGACTCTGATACCCTCAGAGTATTATCACTCTGATCCCTGACGATCTTCCTACCAATTACATTTCCCTTTGCTTTATCCAGCGAAACATTAGTAACCCAGATCTTAGCCTTGCATCTATAAGAAAAAATCATACCATCTATATAGAGAAATATATGTATGAAAATACCTAGTGCATACTCCCACTAATAGTCATTGTTTTCATCACTGCTTTTCCTACAACCGTTGCTGAGCACACACACATCTGACCGAGTATCCATTTCTTCTTTCAATCCAATATTCCACTTGGAAATTACCTCACAAGCAACTATTTATTTGAAATTCAATGACTCATGTGCATATATCCTTTCCACCGCAACAACTAAAAAAACAACCTCATTACTGTCTTCTCTATACCTGTTTAGTTCCCATGCTTAGTATTGCTCCCTATCACGTACTGAATGATAGTCTATCAAATCCTAAGTTTTTACTTCCTGTGAAGCGGCTACCTGACCGACATTCCCTTAAGGTTTCACCTCGAATGTATGATCCCAAGATGTTCCACCTCAAACTCAACTCCCTGCAACACCTGCACTGAACTCGTACCTACACCATAACCAATGAAAGTTTCCTTGTATTTCCCACTCTTATTAAAATCCATATTCCTATAAAGCACTCCCTTTGAAGTAACTTCATCAAACCTCCAAAGATGATAACCCACTATACCTTCAAGGTATATGAACTTGACGTTACCCGATTCAAGCATCGCTTGCTTTATACAAGCAAGCCAACCGAAAACCCCTAACATATCCATAGGTGTCTCGAACCCAATCGCTAATGATGGTGACCTTTTCATTAGATATATAGACATAGCTGTATACTCTGCCCAAAAAAACTTGGGACAGACCAGACTAAATTATAAAACAACTTACCTTAGCCAAAAGTGTCACGTTCATCTTCTTAACCAACCTATTCTGCTATTGTATCCCCGCAACACCCAAACGTCTAGCGACCCCACTCTTCATACATTGTTGTGTAGAACCCAAATTACAAGATTCAAGGACAATAATTGTCTTGATCTTCTGTTAATATAAATAAACCATAAAAATGTTTATTTATATTTTACGATCTTCTAATGTTTTGTCGATAACAAACGTAAAATCATTTTAATGAAACAAATAAAATACGTAAAAAGGTTTGAGCCAATAGTGTGCTAATACACTTATATTTTCATAAAAACACTAAACAAGTAACATTGTTTACATCTTATAGAAATGCATATGTATAACAACTAGTGTTTACATAATATAGAAATGTACATATATACTTTGTATATATTGTAATGGGTAAAAACCAAAGTCCATGACCCATGAACCATGATCCATTGACTAGGTACAATGAATGTTGTTGGGTAAAGACCTAAGTCCATAACCCATACCATGGAGCATGATCCATAAACCATGACCCATTGCATGACATCATGCATGAAGTCATGTTGGGTATTATCCATGATCCATGACCCAAAGTCCATGACCCATGACCTAAGATCCATAACCCATTGTCTAGGTACATCGCATCTTGTTGGGTATCCATAATCCATTACCCATAACCAATGGTTCATAACCCATAACCCAGTTTGCAAGCCGAAATCCAGACTAAACTTACCCAGCATCCGGATCCCCAAGATTGCACTAGCTGGATCCCTCTGGGGTGGGATCCGTGGGAACCGTGAGACAGTAGACAATTTTGTCTATAAATAGTGAGCCATTTCTCTCTTCCTCATTACCACTTTTACACATACTCTCTCTTAGTATTGTAACATCTCTAACCTCTGATCCAAAGGATCTTTCTATGTAGTTTTATGTTTATGTGATTCTATAGGTTCCTCTTAAAGGTGAGATCACCACCTCTTGAAGACGTGCAAGCTCAAGGTAATGAGTTGCTAAGCTTCGTCATCATCAAGACCACTGAAGTGTATCTTGTTGATAGTTCTTTTCTCCCTCCATAGAAGTGTTGTACTGAAGGCATTAGTAAAAGGTGCCGAGGGATCGTGTTGAAGGTATTAGTGAAAGGTGCCGAAGGTTCGTGTCGAAGGCATTAATGAAAGGTTCCAGGGGTGTACGTTCGATATAGTGCATCAATGTACAAGATAGATAGTTTGGGTTAAAGGATATTGATATCCTTCTAGTGTTGTAATAAGGAGTGTGTCACCTTTGGGGTAGTCGTGTTGTGGTGTAGTGTTGGGTAGTAGTTCCTCCTTTGTAATAGAACTCGGTATCTAGCCTTTTACTGAATAAAGTGTAGGCGACGTTGTGATAGGTGTGGTTCTACCTTGGAACTTCGGTGTCTAGCCTATACCCGGATAAAGAGTGGGCGGCGTTGTGAAGGCTTCTCCGCCGCATTGGAGGTTGTGTTGTGTAGTGCTTACAAACTCTCGAGTAGGGTACTCGGGGAGTGGAGTAGGGCATGTAATGTGTCCTTGTGGCCGAACCACTATAAATACTCGTGTCGTGGTTTTGTGTTTCTTTAGTCTTTATCTTTGCATTACTTACTTATATGCTTATCTATCATTATCCAACACACACATTAAATAGATTTACATAAGTCGATCTAAATAGTTTAAAACGAAGTTTTAATCGGTAAAACTATTCAACCCCCCCCCCTTCCAGTTTTCCACAATTGGTACCATAGCTTCGTTACCAAGTTTCTTAGAGTATGTCGTACTTTAAAAACTTGATATGATCCGTGTATGTTTGAAAAATACAAAGAATAAACTTTCTAAAAACAAATACTATGTTTAAGAACACTCTTGTTATATTTTGATTAGATGACAACACTAATTTTTCTACATCTTATTTTGTCTTACAAAATGCACTAACCTTTCTTGTCATTTTGTTTAGTTAATCTCATAATAAGCAAGCCATCAGGATTCCTTGGTAATAAGATAACATTTTCAAAAAAGGTGTCTAAACATACTACCAACTAGATATATAAATATGTGTTGTCTTAACCTAATTCCTAAAAATCAAATCTTTCTAAATACTAATAAAACAAAAACACAAATCTCAAAAATTCCTCCTTTCCCATAAAATCTCCTCCGATCGTCTAATATCACCAACAAACCCCATTTTTTCAAATCTTCCACTTTCAAAATACCTCACATTCAAAGTTCATCTTCTTCATCATCTCACTTTGAGAAATCTAAACCAAGAAAGATCTCCATCACCATGGTTTACATCGCCCTCGTGCTTATCATCATATAGCTCATCACTCTCGTGTATCTCATGAGCAAGTTTTCTCATGGAGACATGTACTTTGTCTTATTGATCTACATTTGTATCATCTATCCGATCCTTTGTATTGCTCTAAGCTTTGAAATGAAATATAATTAATTTCATAGTTTATCTCGTTTATTTCTCGCATAATGTGTTATTATATTGTTTTATTTTTCGCACATTCCAAACCTTGACATGCTTCGAAATCATCAATGCATGCTTAAGAAGTAACATTGGATAAAACACATTTTTCTTTGTAACATAAAAGTTACAAAAATCGATTCTACATCAAGATCATTTTTTTGTGTTGCGATCCGGATCACAAGTTTTAACAAGCGGATCCCCTTTACAAGGGCCAAGCGTGAGCTCTGGATCTGATAGCGACACTCATGCAACATAAAAACCTTTTCAGAAAACTTACCATAAAAGGAAAAACCTTACTATAATATTAAAACAAAGTAAGTTAAATGTCATTGTTAATAAAAATAAAATAATCAATAAAAACATTAGGAGATCATATCATTTCAACTATAAAAGAAGGGTTAAACTGCTTAGAAGTATCACCAATAAAAAAAGTTCTCACTCTTGAATTTTTTACTATGTTTCAACATACTCATCTAAATTATTCGTTCCATGTCTATAGGTTTTATCATGTCTCATGAGTATGACTTCGATCATCAACTCACTTATGTGTACATTCCTAATATATCTCTTGAGCATAACACACCGGGCAATCATGTTCGTGGGTTCAACAATCTCGAAACTCATCACTTTCATGAAGGACGTATTGTTTACTCGTACCTAATCTTCCAAGAAGGTATCAACACTTCATTCCGCACCATAGTACTAGAAGGTCTTCTCGAAATCAATGAGAAAATTTTTGTCCGCGGTTTGATTTGGAATTCTTCCGTCAAGTTGAACTCATTCGTAACAAGGATCGTTCTCTCTCGCTATGGTTTTGGATCAAAAACCAAAAGTTTGTTTTAACTCTTGATCAATTTGCTTACATTCTCCAAATTCCAAATTATGGACAATGTGCCTTCACCGAAGATTGGTCACTTAATTCTCTCTTTAACTATCATGAAGAAAACAGTCCATATTGTTCATACATACCCTCTCCTCAAGTGATAACTCAACTTTTATGCATTCCTCAAGCCAATTACACAAATCCAAACATAATTTATACACGTGATCTCCGAGATGAGCTCAAACCTCTCGCAGTCATTCTACGTGAAAATGTTTGGAGTCTTACAAGAAATTGTGAGATACTTCCGCATGTTGTGCTCACTTGATTTATTGTCTCATAACTCAACAACCATACAATCTTGCCTACTTCTTCACAAGGCAAATTGTAAACCTCCAAGGCAACAAGGACAAACTAATTCCATATGGGATGTTCCTAACATGCCTATATCATCATGTCATGTACTATCACCCTCAATTTCAAAGCCCTCAATATATACTTGTGAACAAAATGATAGAACCTTTGAACACATCTCTCATAACTTCATTCCTCATTCCTAAATCATCAACTACTCACAACTCACTTGACGATCCATCAAACGAAAACGCATGAGAAATTTAGTCTTTTCTTTAATAGAATCAATCCTTAGGATTTGTCATTTATCTACCTTTGAAACTTGATCACACCTATGAAATGAATCGTTTGTTGATCATTGGATGTTCTTACATGCCACTCTTACCATGTCTTGCTTGTTTATATGTATAGTTACTTTGGAAATCATTAGTTTTAAAACTTGACACCTATAACAAAATTTTGCACGTATTCCGTAGAGTAACCTATTCCGGAAGCCGGATCCCTGGCTTATAACTAGCCGGATCCCTCAAGTAAGGGATCCGTGGGATCTTGGCGATAGCAAAGTTATTCTTGAACATTTTCACGTCAATCCAATCTTCTAGACCTTATTAGACTAGGTAAACATGTTACTTTAGGATCACTTAAGTCTTCTTCAAGCTCAGTTGATCTCACATTTACTCATGAATGACTCAAGATCACATTCAAGGTGTTTTTTATTTATTACTTCTTCAAAGCTCACCATACTTCTGCTCTAATGTTCACACATTGTTCCTCTCATCCTAAAACACCTTGTTTGATATTTATCTAAAATTTAGAAAATTGATTTTAGTCATCTTGATCACAAAATAGGATAAAAAGTAGTTTTTCATTTCTTATAATTTTTAAGGAATTTTATAAATTCTCCTTAGATCATCATCTGATCTATAGGATCATTTGACTCCACTTGACACCCTCAAAATTTTTAGTGTCATCTTTGATCTCCCATTGGTGTTCATAAAAACCCCATTTCTTCCATAGAAGACATCATTAGCTACCCTCACTCATTGCACTTGATCATTGAAGTCATATATCATTTAAGACACCTGAGGAGACCAAAACACTCAAGATATGTAGGTATTAGACCTTACAAAAACATCATCTTTCTTTTACTTGGCTCATGAGAGCCGGATCCCTAGGTTTAGCCTAGACGGATCCCTCATGTGAGGGATCCATTGGAACCGGCTGCACAGACTAAGCCAATCCTACTTAAAACAATCATTTAAAACCCTCTTTGTTAATTTGAACACTCCACATTGTCTTAATTGACGTCGGATCAGTGCAACTCATGCTCTTATGCATACAAATCATTGCAATTTGAAGGATTTTAGTGGCTTAAGCTTTAATTCACTTACCAATTCTTTCCTTTTATAAACCTCTTTGTTAGAACTTCCAAATCATCATTCACACACTCATTCTTAGTAGCTAAAACTCTCTTTTCACACCTTCCCTTTCTACCATTTCACCATGAGGAAAGCCCCTAGTGTTAACTCATCCACTTAAGGACCTCCCAAGAAATTTGCTCGGGCTGTTCATGAAATCTTTACAACCGAATTATCACCTGTTAAAGCCTCAAACACTAGAATTACCTCACAACCAACTCTACCAATCAAACCAATTCCTAAAAGGATTGTTCCTACAAGACAACCCTTGCCAAACACTACTATACCTCATAAACCAAACACCCCTACTTTCACTAAACCATCACCTCTAGTACCTAGAGCTATCTTTTTCACCACTCCACTCTCATCTCGACACCTCTTTAACTTAGAGGACTTGCCTCATAAGCCATCTCATCCACCACCATTGCCAACATTTTCCTTAATTGAGAAAATGGTGAAACAACAACCTTCTCACCAAAACTTTGGTGTTGAAACAACACTAGCACCCGTATCCTTTTCTCCATCACCCTCAAATGGCCTATTTTGGGTTATAAGGAATCATCAAAATCAACAATCAGATCACATGGAAGTAGATACCTCACTACCACCAGCATCAACACATATTCCACCACCTTCACCATTAGTTGAACCACCTCCAACCTCATCAAACATGCCTCCACAAATCCATCCATCCTTTGTGGGACCTCCACCTTCTTCCACTAGAACAAAAAGTGGATTTGGCTACACCAAATATGTGTGACGATATACATATAGTCACACATTATTTTTCGACCGTGTGTGACTAAAGGTCGCGCGACCATAGGTACCCTATTGGTCACATGTTTGACTTTTTTTTAGTCACTTTTACAAAACAGTAACCAAAACCTTAACATGTGTGACTAATTAGGTACAAATTTTGTTGGATTAATCAGTATTAGTGACATATAAACACTATATAGTCACACAAAGCATGTTTCTTTTGGGTATTTAGTCACATACAATTAAGCATAAAGTGGCCAAAAGTGTTAATAAGTGTGACCATATGGTGTTTAAGGTGAAGAAATATGTCTTTTGTGTGACTATTGTTAGGATATGAAAGTCTTTGAAGATATCAAAAATCTTGAAATGAAATATAAATAGTCAAAGAAATCTTGGAAGAAGTCAAAAACTCAAAGTTACATTAAAGACAAAGTCAAAGAATCGCAATAAGAAGTCAAAATCAAGTAAGAACAAAAGAAGCTGTTATATTCGCTTATGGAAAAGAATTGTATTCTATGTTTAGATTACTTGTAACAAGGTTATCAATTGTAAACGACTAGGATATCCTTGAGTCTATAAAAAGGACTCTCTAGATTGGCATTAGAGGTAACGATTTGGAAAAAGAATTTTAGAGTTTACTTAATTAGTGTTTTATAGAGAAGTTCGATTATCTTAGAGTTGTATTAGAGTATCTGCATAATAAGCAGATTTAGAGTTTATAATAAAGGTTATTCTTAGCAGCTTTTAAGTAAATTCGGCGTGTTAATAAAGATTACTCAGAGTTTCTTTGTTAATAACTTAGGATTTATCCGAGGTTATTAAACCTTAACACGCTAGTTAAGATAGTTTGATTAAAGTATATCGATCCAACAAGTGGTATCGAGCTTGTGGGAAACTCGACTAGGAAGAAACCCTAGTTCAACTATATTCAAGATGTCGATTGTCGTTCCACCACCCTCAATCACCTCACTCAATTCCAATAATCAAGAAGGAGAATATGATCTCGGTGCATGAAGATGAGGATTACATTGCCATTACTGAGACAATATGCTCTTTGGAATGTTACTGTGAATGGGAATGAAGTTGTAGCAGACCCCATTGATATTCTTGGACAACCAAAGGCACCTAAACTAGTATTACAGCGACAACCTTAAGGAATCAAGAGAAGGCACTCAATATTCTCTTATCTGCCATTCCGGATGGTCATCTTCTCAAATTTCATGATGCTAAAGATGCTAAGTAGCTCTGGTCGCTCTCAAGACGATTTGGAGGAATGAAGCCTCTAAAAAGATGCACAGAAATTTGCTAAAGCAACAGTTTGAAACTTTCACGGTTGGTGAAAGAGTCTTGATCTTTGCATATGATAGGTTTTGAATCTACCAACATGTTGGAGCTATACAAGCGAAATATCGTTGAAGATGCTAATTCGAAGTTTCTAAGGAGTTTGCCATCTTCATGGCATGTGATTGCTACAATGATTAGAGGACAACAAGGTTTGGATGTCATGGACTTTGATGATCTATATCATCAACTTAAGGTGTATGAGCATGAGATGAGTGGTCAAACAAGTTCTAAGTCTCAGAGTATTGCTTTTCTATCATCGAAAAGAAGGCCGGTACTTCAAAATCACGCCTCTCAAAAGTACTGTTTCTCAAAGTCTGTACTATACACCCATATGTTCAACGAGGCCCCACCAACTGCCACTATGGCCTCAGATGAAGTTATGTGCTCCTTCTTTGCACAACAAGCTAGTTTACTGTCACTTATGAAGAAGATCTGCTTGCAGTTGAAGAAGAAGATGCACTTGAAGAAATTGATATCGATGGCAAGTTGCTATGATCCTGCAAGAATAAAAAGTACATGAAGAAGGCAGGGCAAAGCATTGATTTCATACCCAAACAGGGCATAACTTTTGACAAATCTAAAATTGAATGCTTCAATTGTCAAAAGGCAGTCACTTTGCAAAGGGTGCGAGGTTTGCTAAGTATCAAGCAAACGGACATCTAAAAGCCAAAACTTGAGCTTAAAGAAATTCCCATTCTTGAAACAAAGGCTTTGGTTGCTCAAGAAGTTATCAGAAGTATTGGAGTGAGGAGTTTGATGATGAACCAGAACTTATTGCATGAGCAGTGGAAGAAGAAATTGAAGATTCAATGAAGCATTGGATTGGACCTTTGTTTTTTGAGAAGACGAACATGCTTTTGGAATCGATGATGGCTTTGGAGATTTGGGAGCAAGGAAAGTGAAGTGATCTGTTCAACTAGCATTGGTGGCTACTTAACCAAATCAATCTCCTATCTCTGAGGTATGCTCAAATTGCTATGATTTTTATCATAAATTGCTTAGCGGTTATGTGATTGAGAGAGATAATTGTGTTAAGGCTAGGTGAAGGGTAGGGTTATCAAATAACCTTAAAATCTATGGAAGCCAAAATTTTAGCACATGAAACTAATGAAGTAGCAGGTGAAAATATGCTGGGATTACCGTTAAAGCTTAGTGAATGGAAATTAAAGCTGTAAAATTGAAATTGAGAAATTAACTAAGGAAAGAGATGATTTGTTAGCTAAGTTTCTTTGCTTGGGTGAAATTATGCATGTGTTTCTTATGTTCAAAAACAAAGAGCCTATCTTAAAAGCTGGATTAGGTTTTGTATGTTTTAGTAAGATAGAAAGAAAATCTAATGTAATCGGGATGAAGGTGAGTATGAGGATATAACCACTAGTGATGAAGAACTCATTAATTATGTAGATACATCTAGTAATGATGGTTCAATAAGTGACTCACCTCTTGCATATAAGAAAGCTAATGATTATCATCTTGTTCCACATCCCATTGGCATTCATCAACCGGGCTGATGTTTCTTGTTTTGGAATTTACAGTCTGGAGTTTAGGAAAAAGCTAGTTGCTAAATCTAGGTCGAAAAACCAAAGACATTTAGCGGTGTTCAAAAATCAAGCGGTACCTTTAAATCAAAATCACTCCACAGCGATACCTTCTTCAAAACCTTTTCAACAGTCTTGCTAAACCTTTTTGGAATAATTTTGGTCAAAACAGGTTTAATCACTCACCAAGAAGGCAAAATAATTTTGGGCATAGACATAGAAGATGTCACTTTGACATATGGGTTAGGCGTGTTTTGTGTGTTTCAGTCCTAGTCATCTAATTAAGGATTGTGAACATCACTCAAAATACCTTAGAAAATTTCCAAATAATGGAACTTGAACCAGAAACCTAGAGAGCATAAACTAGTTTGGAATAATTCAAATAGGGTCAATCACAGAAATTTCTCACCGGATCATAAATACCCACACAGACCTTTTTCAAAACCTTGATATACGTATTTAAATAACATTAACTCTGCCCAATACTTTCACAAAGTACTGCTTTCAGACAAACAAAGATCGATCACAATACTTGGAATAGAAATTCTAGGCAATCTCACTATCAACCTAGAAGGTATTCCAATTCACATAGGAGATTTAGATCGGAGGAACCAAGTGTTAAAAAGAATGGGTTAAAGGGAAAGTACTGAGAGAGACTGAGCGGTACTTTCAACTAAAGTGAATCAGATGTTTTGTGATGACGAGAAAAAGATTTGTGTTGAAAACCAGAAAGTTTTGAAAATCCACATGCTAAAGATCAAAAGATAATTATGGATCATCATTTGAAAGATAGTGGTAATTACATACTCAAAGAATTTGAGTTTGTAACTCCACAAGGGAACACTAAGTCGATAATGGCGGGTTCCTAAAAGTTCTAACTCTTTTCTTTATGTAAGAGACAGCAGGAGAAGCTTAAAGATCATCTTATTGTGGATAGTGGTTGCTCTGGAAGTATGACAGAGACAAAGAGATCTGTGCGATTTTAGGAAGATTAGTGAAGGAAAAGTTTCATTTGGGAATGATCCCAATGGAGGAAGGATTACTAGGAAAAGGAACAATTAAAGTTTGGCGAATCGATTTTGAGAATGTAGGATATGTGAAGGAGCTTAAGTTCAACTTGTTGTCGATCTCTCAAATTTGTGATAAAGCATCGCGTGTTATTCACGACACGAATGTCTCATCCTTTCCTCACGACTTTAAACCTGTTGCTGATGACTTGGTAGTACTTAGAGTACCAAGGACAAATGATGTGTATAGTTTAGACATGAAGAGTCTACATTCTTATGGCGGAGCCACATGTTTGGTGGCTAAAGCAACATCTGAAGAGGCACATCAATGGCATAGAAGATTGGGCCATGTTAATTTCAAGAACATCAACAAACTGGTGAAAGGAAATTTAGTTAGAGGTTTACCTTCAAAGACTTACAAGAATGAACATGGCATGCAAGAAAGAAGTAAACAACACAAAGCTTCCTGCAAGAAGCTTGAGGAGAACCTATTAGAAACCATTGGAACATTACATATGGATTTATTTGGACTGTCTCTTGTGGCAAGTTTAAATAAGAAAAAAGTAATGTTTGGTTGTTCTTGATGATTGTAGTAGATTCAGTTGGGATTTCTTTTTGGGTTTTAAAGATGATACTTTTGATGCTATCGGACAGATTATTGCTCTTGAAAACCAATTGAGACTCAAGGTTAGAGGTATTAGATGTGACAATGGGATTGAATTCAAGAACAAACTTATGGATGAATTTTGTGCAAACAAAGGCATAAAAGGGAGTTTAGTATTGCAAGAACACCACAAGAATGGTGTTGCGAAAGGAAGAATAGGACTTTGATTGAAGCAGCAGAACAATGTTAGCGATTCTCACCTACCTATTCATTCTGGCTGTAGAAATCTTGCTTGTTATGTACTTGAGTCTCGGTCACTAAACCATGAGATGAAGACACCTATGAATTATGGGCACTAAACCCAACATTAGTTTTATGAAACCTTTTGGATGCCCTCTTACTATCTTAAACACTATTGATAATCTAGGGAAGTTTGATGGCAAGTCAGAAGAAGGATACTTATTGGGTGCACTAACAAGAAGCTTTAGAGTATACAAAAAGGTTACTAAGAAGGTTCAAGATTGTCTTCATGTTGAGTTTTTAGAAGATCAAGCCAATGAGAAAGGTAAAGGTCCTGATTGGATGTTTGATCTTGAGGTTTTAACTCCATCTATGAACTATGTACACATTAGAGAAAAAATCAACCATTACACAGTGGAGAAGATTTACAATATGTGGTTCATGGAGTTCATATTGAGCTGATGTTGTTCTGATGAAGATCACGTTAGTCCAAAACAAAGTCTGAAGTTCCAAAACAAAGTCTTGTTGTTCCAGAATCTTCTTTATCTGTAGGATCAATCTATTCAAGAGGAACTTAATCGGATGCTTCTTCAAGATGTTTTAGCACATTCTTACACTGATGAACAAAGGAGAGCTTATGAAGAGGCAAAGAAGAGAGCAAGTTGTAGAGTACTCTCACAAGACTTTTTTTTGTACAAAGTACTATGCTCTGATGACGATACTGGTGATCGGATGATCATACCATGCTGGATTAGAAGATCTTGATGATGAATTTGAAGATGAAGGTATTTTCCAAATTCCAATGAAGGTGCTGATGTTACTAATTTAGAGGATAATTATGAAGTTCCACAGTCTCCAAACTTAAGAACTCATAAGGATCATCCTTCGGATCAAATCATTGGTCCTTACTTACGAGTAATGACTAGACACAAAGCTAAGACTTTCTCTACATCTCACAATGCTTTACTTAGCTTTGTGTATAAACAAACAGTTTGAATCATAAGGACCATCAAACTTTCTATTTACTTGTTTTATCTCTCAAAAAGAACCCAAGAATATTGCTCAAGCTTTGACTAAAGAAAGCTGGGTTGAAGCTATCAGGAAGAACTTCTCATTTAAACTTCAAAGTTTGGGTTTTATGTGATCTTCGGATGGGAAGAGTTATTGGAACCAGGTGGGTTTTTAGAGTTAAAAGAGATAAAAGAGGCAATGTTATCAAAAACAAGGCAAGGTTAGTTGCTGGGGGTTATAGACAGGAGGAAGGGTAGATTATGATGAGGTATTTTCTCCTGTAGCAAGAATAGAAGCTATTAGAATACTTCTTGCCTTTGCTTCTTATATGGGCTTTCAAGTTTACCAGATGGATGTCAAAAGTGCCTTTTTATATGGGAAGATTACAGAGAGAGTTTATGTCAAACAACCTCCTGGTTTTGAAGATCCTAAACATCCAAACAAAGTCTATAAGGTTGTTAAGGCTCTTTATGGCCTTCATCCGGCACCTAGAGCTTGGTATGAGAGACTCTCCACATTCTTATTGCAACATGGATATAGAAGGGCAGCTATTGACAAGACTTTGTTTATCAAGAGAGACAAGAAAGATATCATGTTAGTTCAAGTTTATGTTGATGATATCATCTTTGGGGCTACCAACAGTCCATGGTTAAGAGTTTGAGCGGTGATGCGAAAAATTTCAAATGAGTTCAATGGGAGAGTTGACTTTCTTTTAGGACTTGAGTTAAGCGGATCAAGGAGGTATTTTTAACGACATACTTAAGAAATTTAATTTTGATGATATGAAGGCTGTTACTACACCTATTAAATCTATCAATTCATTGGGGGCAAAGATGAAGATGGATACCACATTGAAGTCAAGCTTTAGATCAATGATTGGCTCTCTTATGTATCTTCGCATCCGGCACGATATCATGTTTTAGGTTGTCATGTGCAAGATATCAAGTCTCACCAAAGATCTCTGAATCTTGATAAAAAGAATTTTGTTATTTGAAACAACAACCTAAGTTGGGGTTATGGTATCCTAAAGAGTCACCTTTTCACTTGGAAGCTTTTTGAATGAGTAGTATCGCGGTGATAATTATGATAGAAGATCCCACATTTGGTGGATGCCAATATCTTGGAAGAAGCTAGTCTCACGGCAATGCAGCATACAATTGCAACATCATCTCACCCGAAGGCTGAATATGTAGGCTGTGCGAGTTGTTGTGGTCAAGTTTTGTGGATGCAAAATCAACTCTTGGACTATGGGTTCAATTTCAAAAATACTCCTATCAATATTGATAATGAGAGTACAATTTGTATTGTGAAGAATCATGTGTATCATTCCAAGACAAAGCACATATTCGAGATTAGGCATCTTTGTCAGATTGTTATGAGCATAGGCTCATCAATGTTAGGTTACCGCACGGATGACAATGTAGGCGATTTACTCAAAAGGTTTTGATGTGTCACGATTCAATCACTTGGTCTTGAGCATTGGAATGATTAACTACTAAGCTATGTTTAAGGGGAGGACTATAAGGTGTTAGTATAGTCCTGTGTATTGCTTGAGGGAAGGATGCTTGTTTATACTTAGTTTATATGAAGAATTTGGCAAAGTCTTTTTTTTTCCAATCTTTGCTTGGAAATCTTGCTTGGGAAAGTATCGCTTATGTGGAAATCTTGTTTGTGTATTAAACTCTTTTCCAACGGTAATATTGATGGGTAATTGATAGTACGGTAACTTTGTTATTTTAAGTGCGTGATTTTTCAAATCCTACCTATAAATAACTACTTTCCGATTTTCCTCTCATATTATTACTTTACATCTTTTCCATACTTATCTCCCAATCACCATCTCTTTATTCTTCGATAAAATCTTTATTGTGCTCACTTATTCAACAATGGCGAATCGTTTAACTGTTTCAAAGCACAATATGGTGGCTAATTTGGACAAGACTGAGGTGAATATGGCTTTTTATGATATTGTTGATTATCTTACTGGGTCGCCTATTAGTTATGCTCTTTTAGGTTGAACAGGATGTTATTGAACCATGGATTCAAGAATTTTGGGCTAATGCTAGAGATAACATGGAGGATGAATATTATATTAGATCTACATTCTTTGGGCCCGGACTATCAAGATTACGTAAGCCTCTATTCAGAAGATTTATTATTTGGAGATGAAGATGGGGCTATTCGATTTGACAAGCAGCTGATTTGGGATACTTTTAGGAATCTTGGTTATGAAGGATCTTTATGAGAACAAACATTCAAGCATGTGATCTCAATGGAAGTTCTTGATTCATGTCTTTGCCATTGCATAAGTTCTAAAAGTACTTCTTGGAGACGGTTTGGGTCCAATATAGCATCTGCGATGGTTGGACTAGCTCTTGACCGAGTGTTTAATTTTTTCAAAGCTTATTTTGGATGGGATGCTATCACATATATCCTCTGGGTCAAAATGGCTGATGTACCCAAGTTTGTACAGGGTTTTCTTAAACAAGCAATTGGTTGGTGTTCCAAAACACTTTGTGCCTCATTGTGCAACAAGCCAAAATCTTTACATTTATGGCTAGGCGAAGTGATTTGTTTAGAGGTGGAGATATTCCATTAACTCCTACAATGATGGAAGTTGTTCAGCATGCAATGATGAAGTTTGGAGGATGAAGAAAGTGAAGGTCGATTACGTACATGATGCTGCTGCAAAGTCTGCTCAAAGTTACGTTTCTCAAGATCTGCTTCACAAAGTGCTTTCCTTAAAGTCTTGCATCACAAATCTGCTTCTATTGAGGTACTTGCATCTTTACAGTGGTATTTCTCCAAGCCCCGAGGTTCAAATTGAAAGAACACCTACTCCATCTCCACAACGTTCGTTCTGTTCCGGAGGAACATTAGCATCTCAAAGGTTTGAACAAAATTTGTTGAGTTTCAGAAGCCTTCGCTTAGAGGAAATTGAAGCGTAAGTATATTTGGTTGAGGAATTTTATTAAACCATATATTCAAGGTTTCAACTTATGGGTTAAAGAGGAAAACAAACGTCGTAAACAACTTCGAAAGGAATTAAAACGAAAGAAGGTTCCTAAAATCTTCATGTCAACTTGGGGAGGAAATTAGAAAAGGAAAATTTGAAAGAAGATGTTGCGAAGAAGAAAGAATCGCGTAAGTACTTGCTGAAAAAGATTATTTGGATTAGAGGAAGAAGAGGAACAAAGTTCAAGATGCTTGATGATCAAGGTGCGGGCATCAAAGTAATGTTTTCATGATACATCTAGGCAAGAAATTGATAACACCAAGGGTATTGAATTTTGAAGAAGATCTGGTCCTTACAATTGTTATAGAAGAAGAGAGGAAGCTACATTCAAAACCTATTCGTTACGCAAGTGATGATGAATGAATTGCTACAATATTAGATTTGTCACAACCAAGAGGAGGAGTTACTATTAGAGATGTACAAGAAGAAGAACAACCAAGAACATCTCAACCTGCAATTGATCCAAAAGATAAAGGAAAGGTATTCGGGTTGAAACAAAGAAAAAGAAACTCACTGGGGAACTTAGAGCATTGAAGTTGCTAGGAATGAAGGTATGACTAAAAAGAAGAAGAGTTAGATGCTAAAGATAGAGAGAAGAGCAGAGGAAGCTCAAGAAGCTCTGAATAGAGAAGCTGCTCAAAAGGTGCAAGATAAATTAG
>OU343219.1:192708643-192853215 GCA_910596185.1 Chrysanthemum makinoi | reverse complement strand
AACTTATAGCCAATTAGCTTAGCCCAATCCACAGCCCGCTGACTATTCTAGACGATATCTAACACACGCTATAAAGTTCCTAAATGTGAATGACCATCACTTCTAATAAAAACTATTAAGGCTAACAATCTCCCCCTAAGGGGTGGTCATTCAAATGATGCTCCACTTGATAAGATCTTTACTTTTCTCAAGCTTAAACTTTGTGTGTAGATATAGAATAGTCTCGAATCTTGTTCCTTCATGCTTTGTGATCAATTAATGTGGTATTCTGCCATTGTCAACTTCGTTGGTTAGGTGTCTCCACGTCTTTCTCCACCATGCTCACACTTCTATTTATCTTTTGGTTACCAATGATGTAGTTCTCGAGTCTTTAAACTTTGTAGATTCTTTGACATTGACGAAGAATCATCTTTGACTTTGAGTAGCCTTTGATTTTGATGAGAACTTTCATGTGTTGTTGGCATGAGCATGTGGATAGTCTGCACGATCAATCTGGTCCGGAGCTTCCATAAGAAGAAAAACATAAAACAAGTTAGAAATAAGCGGATTCCGCATTTACAAGTTTGAATTTCGAGGGTGTTAACAAAGATAGTGTGAAAACACGCTCTAATTCTCACAAAGGCCGCTCAACTGAGTCCCACAAGTGAGATAACGCGATATACCGAAATACATCTACAGCTCAGATGAGTCGCCGAGGTAATCAAGCATCACCCCATGATGTAGACCGCTTGAGACACACAAGCGTAATCCACTGGGAGTTACCGAAGTGACCGCTGGCTGTGGCGCTTGATGTTGACCCTAGCAGGAGTTTCCATTCAATCACTGAAGATCACAATTGTGAAACCTCTCATAAATGTTCTGGTAGATTGCTAAGATCTGTGTATGACAAGTGATGTCATGTCATGTGTTCCTATGAGATCTTTTGATGAATCTCGAGGCTCTAGACTCAATAGTGCATTTTGGTTTTCCCCGAAGGAGACTAGGGAGAGGGTCTCCTTCTTCAATATAAACAATCTCTAAGAGAAAGTCGATAGATTATGTAGGGTTCCCAGTGAGAATGAAACAAATCCTTTAAGAGGAACTGAGTGGCTAGAAGGTTTAGTGCGCGCCACCGGGTCCATGACGCCTTTGTCTTCAATACCGCTGTCATCTTAGTGACAACCAAGAGTGCATGAATTGAACCTTACGCCTCTAAGGTTGAATATGGAGGGCTATTTCTTTTCACCCTTTCTTTTACATTTCTTTTAATTCTTCAACCCCTTCTTTCTCCTTTCTCACATTACTCCTTTTTCAATCATTCCTAAGGACTTCTAATACTAACTATTTGTATTGTCCTTGGGTAGATCCCTCCGCTCTGGCGGATCATAGGACGGATTTCCTATCCTTAGTCACCTTATAACTCCATGATGTCCCATTGTTGCCATAAAACCATTTTTCTTGAAAATCTCTCAGAGTGTTTATGATAGAAAACATGTTTGAGACACTTCGAGTTTTATATTTTCGTAAACACTCCCCTTCACATGTGCTTATAAGTTTTGACAGAAATCTGCACATAGAGGGTAGAGTTCGCACTTTTGAATTGATCGAATCATGATAGACAATTCCCCACGGGACACGGTTACGCTGTTTAGTTAAAGAGTTGCATTGTCAGCTTTTAGGTGACAACTAGCTCTAATAACTAACTTGAAGTTGTAAACTCTCCTTGAAAAGGAGGTTAGACCCATGAAGGTGCATATCTATCACAAGTTTCTCGAGATGGTACATTTACTAACATTGATTCCCCGTCAATTCGTTGGTTCCGTCTGAGTCGAGCTCATTTTGAGATTCAAACACTGATCATTAAACTTTTTGATCACATTTTAATCACGTCTCCTTCCCCTCAAAAATAGCATATTCGTGATATTTTTTATATCAACGGATTAAACAACATTTTAGAATCTTTTGGGGAGACAAACGGATTTGATTTAAGCATGAATTTGGAACATTTTGTTTTATACTCCCCCTTTAATAAAGCATAATCAACTAAAGGGTTTTAGAGGGAGTTATCTTGAGCACAAAATATTTTGAAAGATTTTGAAAATCTTTTGAACAATCTTGAAAAGGTGCTCAAGATGATGATGATTTCTCACCATTTTAAAATGTAGCAATCGGCCGCATACCTTGATTTTTCTTAAAAACACGAAGTTTTGATTTGAAAATAATCAAAAGTCATCATTTTTAGTCCCGTTTGCATCAAGTATATATATGAAAGCCATAGTATGAATATTAAATTTTGAGAAACGACATGTTTTAGAAAACATTAAAGAACTCTCGCCAAGCATCCGGACATACCCAGTATCATTGTTGAATGACATTTCTAGAAACGCATGAATATCGATTATACGAGAGACATGTCGTGAGAAGAATATTTTGGGATTTTTGATTTTATATTGTTTTTGTATTTTTGAAAGTTTTATATTTTTATATTTTTCTTTTGTTGGTTTTTTAAATTTTGTATTTTGTTTTTCAAAAATATTTACAAATAAGCTTGTTGGAAAATCATTTTCAAGAAGATTCGAGAAGACTTTCTAACTCCTCGTGGGTTAGGCTTTGCATTCCAATTCGTCGAACTAAATAGTCAAACCTTTCTTTTGGAAGGGCTTTAGTTAATAGATCGGCGAAGTTGGTAATCACTAAGAATAATTCAACAAAGCATCATTTTCGACGCACTTTTGATGAAGTGGTAGCGACACGATATGCTTAGTCTTTGAGTGATGAACAGATTGCATGATATGGCTATGGCACTTTTCGAGTCACAATACATAGGTATTTTATCAAAAGTAAAGCCATAATATTTGAGTTGTGTTCTCATCCATAGAACTTGAGCACAACACGCAGATAGAGACACATACTCGCCACGTTGAAAGTGCAAAGGCAATCTTGTTTCTTTGAAGACAAGCTTACTAACTTTTCACCCAAAAATTGTGCTCCTCCGGATGTACTTTTGTCGTGACTTGATCACCAGCGTGGTCCGTGATCCAAAAGGCAATTAGATCAAATCCGATTCCTTCCGATACCAAAGTCCCATGTGAATGGTTGTCTTCGTACCAAAGATCCTTTTAACCTCTTTGAGGTGTACCGTAGGCTTTGCCAAAACCGCTAATAAGCAAACAAAGAAATGAATATCGGTCGACTAGCAAGAAGGTACATGAGAGAACCAATCATGTCCGATATTTCTTCGATCAATAGGTTTTCCAAACAAATCGCTCCAATTTTGGTGAAGTTACCATTGGTGTTCCGATCGAATCACAATTATCCATACCATGATTTTTCAAAATCTCAGTAGTGTATTTAGCTTGATTTATAAAAATTCCACGTGAGGATTGATGTATTTGTAAACCAAGAAAGAATTTTAGTTCCCCATCATGGACATTTCAAATTTGCTTTTCATGAGATTTTCAAAGTGTTTTGAAAGATTCGGATTAGTGGACCCAAAGATGATGTCGCCCACATAAATCTGAACAATCAAAATGTCGTTTTTGCATTTTTGTGTAAACAAGGTAGGATCAACTGCTCCTTTGGTGAAATTGTTTTGGAAAAGGAAAGAGGACATCGTCATACCACGCCTCGAGCTTGTTTCAAACCATAGATTGCCTTTTTGAGTTTGTAGACGTAGTCCGGATGTTCCATGTCGATGAAGCCTTCTAGCGGCCTCACGCATACATTCTTCTTTCGAGTTCCATTCAAGAACGCGGTCTTAATGTCCATCCGATAAACCGTGATGTTTTTGTGAGCTGCATAGGCTAAGAATATCCTCGACCGCTTAAGTCCGGCTACCGCTAATGACTCTTCAAAGTCTATCCCTTCCTCTTGTTCAGATCCTTTGGCCACAAGACGAAGCTTTGTTTTAATGACGCTCATTTCTTCATCTCGCTTGTTCTTCCATAACCATTTAAGATCAATGACGCGAACGACAATGGGTCTTGGAATCATTTCCCAAGATTCATGTAGACGGTATTGAGAAGTTCCTCCCTAATTGCTTCTATCCATACGGATCCGCCATTGCCTCGCGAATGTTCTTTGGCTCTATATTGCTAATTGAGCAAAGGTAAATGCATAAGTCGCAATCGGTGGCAAGTTGGCGCCTCTGAATCCGACCTTGAAGGTTCACCAATAACTTGTTCAATCGTGGTCTTTTGTCCACTTCGAGTAGAAGGATACCGCTGGTTAAACGCATGCAGGTAGATGGTTCTCGTAAGCTTGAAGATGATTCACCGTTCCGTAGCAAACGGGTTTTCAAATAAGTCCTTCATCTAACGCTGCATCGCTCGGGTTTTGGTTTTGCTCATCAACCGTATAACGGTGCAATAACCGGAGTAGATGTAGATGATGTTGATGGAGTTGGTGCATTGGTTTCACCGTTGTAGATGCATCTTCTGTTGGTGGTGGAGGATGATTTTGAGCGGGTGCAAATGAATGATGGTTTGATGCATTTGTCAAGGTTCCACCATAGTATTCATCGAACATTAACTCGAAGAAATTCTCCCATTCTTGTTCTTTAGGATTGTCAAACGAAGTCGATTGAGCTCTTTGAGGTATGAATCCTGAACCGATGTGTCCAAGTCACCGTTTAGTGGTTCTAGAGCGAGTCTCTCAGAAGCCATTTTTTTTAACACAATATGTTGTATATTCCAAAGAAAACACACACAAAACACACACTCAAGCACACCCCTCAAATGAGACTTTGAGGGGTTTATATAGTACATTACATAAACGCCCTAATGGGCTTTGGCTTGGGCCTCGTGGACTTGGATTGGATAACACATGAAGAAAGGCTAGCTTAACTTAACTTATAGCCAATTAGCTTAGCCCAATCCACGAGCCCGTTGACTATTCTAGCACGATATCTAACACACGTTACAAAGTTCCTAAATGTGAATGACCATCACTTCTAATAAAAACTATTAAGGCTAACAGCAAGAGAATATATTCACAAGTTTCTTCTCGACACTGTCCCTGGTTTGACAAGAGAAGTATTCTCCAGACAACTTACTCCAAACATAGTCGCATTGGTTAAACACATAATGGCCAAAGAATGCGATCTTCTCAAACTGGCCAAGCTAATTGCTAAGTTGGTGATGCAAATGTCAAAGCGATCTGCAACTTTTACTCGATGAAGCTAAATTTTTGAAGGTCTACTAGATTATCAACTCGGATCATCATGCAAGGAATCAGATATCAACCTAAACGACCAATGGTTGTGACGATGATAAGGACAAGGACTTTGCACCTAAACGCCCAAAGAAGTCCGGTGAATCTTCCTCCATGCCACCTCCACCCCAAAGGACTCCATCTCAACAAATCTCCTCCACGCTCTTCACACAAACCTCGTGACTCGAAGTTACTACCCAGGAGCGCATGAGAAAATCGGTGATCACTTGAAAGTATACCGGTGGTGACGATGAGGAAGTCCCGAACGAGCCCCAACAACAACCCACCTATACAACAAAGAAAACCAAAGATCCTCATCTAGGCCAAAGAAGAAGAAGAAGTCACTTAAGGCTGATGTTGTCTCATGGCTAGACGAAGATGACACTTTTCGAAGTTTGAATGGTTCTCTACACTTGTTGATGCTACTCCTTCCCAGCCTAACTGATGATCCGTGATATGGTAGAAGGTCGTGACGTTGGAGCATGCTAAGTTACCGCAAGAAAAGTTCCGTGTGAAGAAGATGACGAAATCAGAGTTGAAACGAATCAAGAATGAAGCATTTCAACTACTCAAAGACAACTCGGAAAGTGATATTGAAGTTGAATATCACCTTGAAAACATAGCACGAGCCATGTCCAACAACATTGATTGGCTCAACCTCGCAAACATCGACTTCACCGTAAGAGACAACCCTCCATACTACACCGACTAGTCTAGACCTCTACCAACGATTGGCCAACCAGATCAACCTAAGATTCCATTTCGCTACTTCTTCAACAAAGACTTGAATTTCTTCTACACGGTAGCGATGATTCAAAGAAATACGCTACATCACCTTTAGTTCAGCCTGCCCCTAGCCATATACTCCAAATTTGCATAGCCATCGAAGAAAAGGCTGCCCACATGTTTTCCAACAGTGTGGAACGGTATGACATTGATGCAATGTACGGGATTCACCATTGGCCGGAACGCCGGCGAATCTACTACAAAAGCTTTGAGTTCGAAAGTCTCAACATGAAGTGTACAAGGATAAAGGGATCGTTCTTTGTCTAAGCATGTCACTCTTCGCCTAAATGGGATTACACCTTTCTCAAGACTATAGTGGTCAAAAGACAAGACGAAAGGGACTATGAATTCTGTGGCAAGCGGACTTTCGAACTTGTCTCAACGACATTGAAGATCAGTATCTTGCCAACGCGGGGAAGAATGAGACAATTCTCGATTGAAATCCAACGTGAATACATCAAGTCCTTGCTCATCTTCATCAGAAGCATAGTGATCCAGAACGCGTGTAGAAGATTTACAACTTGATTTTGAATCGTGATCGATACGTGTCAACCTCACCGCATTCCTCGGCTAGAACTTCGACATCAACCATCTTACACAATACACTCTCATCAGCAAACCATTCGGAGTAGTTTACCGTAGTGAACTACAACGCAACCGCTATGATGGCGTGTAGAATCTTCATAAGTTTGGGGATCACACACCAAGAAGGTCGGGGACGGCTTGGCTTATAGGTTAAAGGAGATACATAAAGGCATTGGGTCTCCAAAGCGATGGAATTCTCGTGACGACGGATGTTAAAGGGATCATCACTTGGATCGATGAAAGGTTGTACATAAGGGACCAGCCGAACTCTAGAGAGCTTTGTAGGTGGTCGTCCCAGGATTACTCTCACAGGCTATCAACGCCCTATTCGCATTCCTGGAAATATTGATGGACTACCTGGTACCCCTTAAACTATTTCTATTTCATATTAATTTGGATGTGTGATTCTATAATGACAATGGTTTGTGCACACATAACAGTGTACAACCCGTACTTGTAATGAAAGGACCCTGTGGTACGCTTCAGTGCCACAATCCTTATAAAAGGAGCGAAAGCTTCTTACTTTTGAGTAAAACTTATCAAACCCTTCAATTTCAAAAGGTTTTGCTCAAAAGAACAAGTACTTCCCCTTATGTTTTTTCAAAACCTCAACCGTTAATATCACTTGTTGAGGGGGAGTATTTGATCAAAAACTTTGTTCACAAATTGTTCTTCGTGTAATCTTCCCACAAAACTCAAAATGGTCATATTTATTCTTAATATTTCTTCAAAAATAACATATTTATATGCTATTTTTGAGGGGGAGAAAAATTATGTGATAAGAAATATGTTGTGTTTTGCTATTGAATCCTCGTGTGAAAAGACTTCAACCCATGAATTGACGAGATCTGAATAGTCATACATTGAAAAGATTTGTCTTCCAAGACTTATCCAAGTAAATTGTACCCATTCGAGAAGCTCTTGATAGACATGAACTTTGACGGGTTTGACAACCTTTTGGGGTTGTCCACATCTTCAAGGTAGTTATTAGAGCTAGTTGTCACCTAAAAGCTGACAATGTATCTCTTTAACTATGCAACATAATCGTGTCTCGCAAGGAATTGTCTATCTTGAGTTGATCAATTCCAAAAGTGCGCGCTCTTTCCTCACTGTGCAGATTTCTATCAAAATTCTTAAGCACATGTGGAGGGGGAGTATTTCTGCAAAATCTTAAACTCTCACAGTGGTTCAAAATGGTTTTACTCATAACCACTTTAAGAGATTTTCGTGAAAATGGTTTTATGGCAATGGAGTTATAAGGTGATTAAGGTTAGGAATAACTGTCCTATGATCCGCCAGAGCCAGAAGGATCTACCCAAGGACACTACCAATAGTTAGAATTAGAAGTCCTTAGGTATGATTATCAAAAGGAGAAAATAAGAATCGAAGAAAGAAGGAGTTGAAGAATTAAAAAGAAATGTAAAGAAAAGGGTGAAAAGAAATAGCCCTCTAGATTATTCAACTTAGGGCAGACACCGGGTTCAATTCATATGCTACTGGTTGTCACATGATGACACCGGTATTGAAGATCAAAGTCGTCATGGACCCAGTGACGCATACACTAAACCTTCTTAGCCACTCAAGTTTCTCTCAACAGAAGCTTGTTTCATTCTCACAGGGAACCCTACGTAAACTATCGGCTTTCTCTTAGAGATTGCTGGTATTGAAGAAGGAAACCCTCTTCCTAGTCTCCGCTCAAGAAAACCAAAGCGCACCATTGAGTCTAGAGCCACGAGATTCATCAAAAGATATCTTAGGTACACTTGAAATTTTTATCGCTTGACGTTCAACAATAAGAACGCAAGTGATACTTTATCGTGTCCTTCACGATCTTAGCAATCTGTCGAGAACATTTATGAGAGGTTCACACATGTGATCCTCAGTGATTGAATGGAAACTCCTACCGTGGTCAACATCAAACGACCACGACAAAGGTCACTTCGGTAACTCCCGTGGATTATGCTTATCGTGTCTCAAATGGTCTACAGTGTGAGGTGATGCTTGGTGTACCTCGGCGACTCATCTGAATGTAGATGTACTTCGGTATACCGTGTTATCTCACTTGTGGGACTCCAGTTCAGGAACGGCCTTTTTAAGAATTAGAGTTGTTTTTTCACACTATGTTGTTAACACTCTCGAAGTTTAAACTTGTAAGTGCCAGAATCCGCTTATTACTAACCTTTCTTATGTTTACTTCTTATGGAAGCTCGAGCGGATGATCGCAGTGATTCTTCACATGCTCATGCCAACAACATCACTAATGGAAGTTCTCTCAAAAGGGCAACACAAAGTCAGAATGATTCTTAGTCAAGTCAAAGAATCTACAAAGTTTAAAGACTAAGAGAACTTCATCGTAACTGAAATCCAACGTCAAAGAGCGTGTGAGCATGTTGAAGAATGACGTGGAGACACCGGAGCAACGGCAGGCACTGATGCGCATAACAACAACATACTATCACTACCATCACAAAGAACAAAGAAAATGATGACGTCATAGCAGAACACGTCAAAGGAAACAATTTCTCTACACTGGGGAGATTGTTCGAATCAAGACACTTCTTCTCACAAGAAAGAAGAATGTCAGAAGACGTCAAAGCTACTATTACATCAGCACCTACAATGTTTATCACTTTTTCATTCATCACTAACACTTAGGGGGAGGTTGTTGGAATCACTCCTAAACCATATCTCAAGTGTTAGGGCTCGTTTGGTTCGCAGAATGTTTTTGACGGAATTGGAATCTGTTTAAGGAATTGGAATGTGAAGGAATGGAATGTTAGAAATTGAAATCCTTAGGATTTAAAATCTGACGGAATTGAAATCTGCAAATACTAACGCATGTTTGGTTGGAAGAATAAAATGAGAATAAACAATTATATTAAAATATTTAAAATTTAATTTTAGTTTAAGATTAATAAACTAAATATTATTTAATAAATAAATTACTTATCAAATTATAATAATAATTTTTAAATAATATTATATAAACTAATATATTAAATAAATAATTTTTTATATAAAATACAATTGTATTTTTTAAAGTATAAATTAAAAAAGTAAGCTATAAATAAATTATATTTAATTTTAAAAAAAATTAATATAATAATAATTTTTTTTTTAAATAAATAATAATTTATATTCAATTTTAAATAAATAATAATTTTTAAATCTTAATAACATGGTTGTTTATATAAAAAAAATAATAATAACAATAATAATTAAATGATCGTTTATAATAATAATAATAATAACAATAAAATAAATAAAAATAATAAAAATAAAATAATAAGAATAATTAAAATAAAAAATAAAAATAAAATAAATAAATAAATAAAATAAAAAATAATAATAATACTAATATTAATAATAATAATAATAATAATAATAATAATAATAATAATCACAATGATAAAGATAATATGAATTCCATGGAATTGTAAACAATCCTTCTCATATTGCCATGGAATGTTGAATTCCATATATATGGGATTTTGAAGGAATTTCATTCCATTCCGCTTGCCAACCAAACACAGAAGGAATGGAATTGATTCAAATTCTTTAAATTTTTCAACCAAACACGTTATGAAATGGAATTAAATTCCAATTCCACCAGAATCCTTAGGATTCAGCCGAACCAAACGGGCCCTTAGTGATTCATATGTAATAGTTAGCTTAATATGGCTTTTATGTTAGTAATCAAGGCTAGGCTTATGTAGAAAGCCCATAAGCCTAGGCCAAGCCCAATAAGTAAAAGGATGGGAACTTGGAGTGTTGGCCTAGTTCCCTCCTATAAATACTCTTGTATAACCCTCACTTGAGGGTTGGTTGTTCAATTCATTTCACTTCATACGCATAACTCTTCTTATATTCATGCGCATAAGTGTTTGTCTTGTTCATCCGATCATCTTGTCTTCTATTTCTTATATTGATGCTTGGGTTACTAATATGGGAACCTAACAAATACCTTAACGGGAATCGGGTGTAACAACAAAGACATATGAAAACGGACGAAAACGTATTAAAATAGACGAAAACGTGAAAAACGTACGAATGTGTGTAAAAGTGTAAGAAAACGTACGAAAACGGTTGAAAAATTCTTATAAACATATGAAAATGGGTAAAAACGGATGAAAACGGACAAAACCGGAGTAAATCGGACGAAAACGTGCAAAACAGCTGGAAATGGATGAAAACGTACAAAAAGTTATACAAACGAAGTAAAAGATGAAAAATAAGCGATGTAAACACGGACGAAAACCTCAGTAAACAAAAATGGAAACGATAAAAACAGATTAAAAGGGACACACATATGAAAACGGACGAAAACGTATTAAAATAGACGAAAACGTGAAAAACGTACGAATGTGTGTAAAAGTGTAAGAAAACGTACGAAAACGGTTGAAAAATTCTTATAAACATATGAAAATGGGTAAAAACGGATGAAAACGGAGTAAATCGGACGAAAATCTGCAAAGCACAATTGAAACGGACGAAACGCATAAAAAACTTATACAAACGGAGTAAAAGATGAAACAAATAAAACGCGTAAACACGGACGAAAACATATAAACAAAACGGAAACGTATAAAACCGATTAAAAGGGACAAAGACGCACGAAAATGACCAAAATGTATTAAAACAAAAAAGCGTGAAAAACGCATTTAATGTGTAAAAGTGTAAGAAAACGTATGAAACGGTTGAAAAATTCTTATAAACATAGGAAAATGGGTAAAAACGGATGAAAATGGAGTAAATCGGATGAAAACGCAAAATTGAAACGGATGAAACGCATAAAACTTTATACAAACGACTAAAAGATCAAAAACTAAATAAAACGCGTGTAAACACGGACGAAAACCTGTAAACAAAAACGGAAACGTATAAAAATCGATTAAAAGGGACAAAGACGTACGAAAACGGACGAAAATGTATTAAAATAGACGAAAACGTGTATAAACGTACGAATGTGTGTAAAAGTGTAAGAAAACTTATGAAAACGGGCGAAAAATTCTGTTAGGATTTGGAAAATCCAGTAGTTAAAGTGTCGGTCACCTCAAGTATATGTAATCGTTAGAAAGCTCGTAGTCGTAGTTATTAAATGTTAAGTAGTATCTAGTTTAGTAACACCGTGGAGGACGGACGGTCTTTACCCATCAGTATGCCTGATCCACGCCGGTAGGTGGCGTTTATGTAAGTACTATAAATACTCTCTACCTCCCAAGGTAGAGAGTTGGAGCTCATAATAAGATTTTTCTTTCTCACTAAAGTTCCCAAACCTCTAACTTTCTCTCTCTAAAACCTTTGTGTATCTTACCTTTGTTTAGTGGTTTGATGTGTATGTGAAATCCAATATGTTACAAATGGTATCAAGAGCCATGGTTAGATCATCTCTTACATATCTTAGGATTTCTAGTGGTTTTTGGTTTTGAGTTTGAGAAAGTTTAGTGGCTTTTGCATCATTTGGTTGATTTCTAGTGTTAAAGTTTGGATTTTGATTGTACTTTTGTGTTTAGGATCATCACAAGTGTTTAGGTTTTGATTTGGAAGGCTTGAATCATCGTGGTTGGGTTGTTTTGGATTGAAAAGTGTGTTTTTAAAGTTTTTCTAGCTAGCGACTTGAGCTACGGACTTCTTTTCTTGGTAGCGACTTGGTTTGTAAAACGGTAGCGAGTTGTAGTGTGTTTTGGTAGCGACTTGGTGCTTAGCGACTTGTCTATTGAGACAAGCCAACAACAAGATACACTTAGTGGATTCTCCACTACGGTAGCTTACTTGGTAACGGTAGTGACTTGCTTTCAATTTTGTTAGCGATTTGTTCTTTAAGTTTCTTAGCGACTTGGTGCTAGCGAGTTGGACTTTAGCGAGTTGCTATTTAGCGACTTGACATTTTAGCGACTTGGTACATAGCTTACTTGTCAAAATTTGTAGCAACTTGGGTACTTAGCGACTTGTTTTGTTATTACTTAGCAACTTAGTACTTAGCGACTTGGTTCAAGGATTATTAGCGACTTGGTTGACTTTTGTGTGTAATACGGTTTTCTCTTGATTTAGTAAAATCCCGTGAAAGAATTTATTTCCCGGTTTAATCATTGAGTTATAAAATCCCGTGTAATCTGTTAACATGTCTACCAACGGACCTACAATCATCTCCATCTTAGAGGATGTTCAAGCACCGGTTCGATACTTTCCACCCATGCTTGACAAAACCGACTACGACTCTTGGGCTCAAAGAATAGATTGTACTGTCTTGGAAAGGAAAATGGGGTCAACATTCTCAAATCTATTGATGAAAGACCTTATCGATTGATACTACAAGAGACTTAATTGATACAGTTGCAGATGGAACAATGATCTATGGGATAGACAGACCAAAGACATATGATGAGCTTAATGATAAGGAGAAAAGAGATTCGATGCGATATCGTGGCTTCTAACATCATACTTCAAGGTCTTCCAAAAGATATCTACAAGCTTATCAATCACAACTCCGGCCAAGGCAAGTGTGGGATAATGTGAAGATGCTTCTTTCTGGTTCTAAATTAACTATGGAAGACAGAGAATCACAACTCTATGATGAATTTGAGCACTTCAAGATGAAACCAGATGAGAGTGTCTATGAGTATTACGTGAGATTCCACAAGCTTGTTAATGACATGAGGAACATCGGAATGACTATGCCAAACATTCAGTTGAACTCAAAGTTTGTGAACAACATGAATCCCGAATGATACAAGTTTGTCACCTCTGTGAAGCTAACCAAAGGATTGAAGAATACAAACTATGAGCAACTCTATGCCTTCCTTCTTCAGAATGAAAGACATGCTATGTTTGAAAAAAGGATTCTTGATCAGTTCAAAACAAACTAGGGAAAGACAAGCTCATCAAATGATTCAACTGCCTTCTACTCAAACATTGGAATTACCACCAAAGCATCTAAAGTTATGCCCATGGGTAATGGTAATCACAAACTCATTCCCAATCCTATGTTCAAACAAGCTGATGCTGATGCACACATGGGAAACTTCATTAATCAACTGGCTAATGATTAGTCAAAACATGAACTCTCTCCCACACACCAACAACAACCTCAGAATAGCATCTAATCCATACAATCAAGTCACAATCAGAGATGGGAAGGTTATAGTACAACCAGTTCAAGAAAGGCAGTATGAACAAGGAAGAGGTGGAGTTGGTAGAGGATATGTGACTAATCAGAATAGGGGAAGGAATGGAAACCAGGGACAAGCAAAGCCAATCAAATGTTACAACTATGGTGGTGAGGGACACATTGCTAGGAACTACACATCTCCAAAACGTCCACAAAATGCAGAGTACTTCAGGGATAAGATGTTGCTTGTGCAAGCTCGGGATAATGGTGCAGCTTTGGATGAAGAGGAGTTGTTGTTTCGGCCGAGGAAATGCTAAGACATATGATGCGATGTGGATAAGCAACCAATTCAGAGATAGGCCATAATCATTAGAATGCCTTTCAAGTAGCTGATTGTGATGCATACGACTCTGACGTTGATGATGAACCTACTACACAAACCATTTTTATGGCTAGCATTTCTCCAATGGTCCCTCCTAAAGTCTCTTCATCTCCACAAGCTGGTCCATCCAAAGACAAAATCATTTCTGAGGTATTAAAACTATACGATGATACCGATGTGCAAAAGATGCATGACAAAGTACAATCAACTAAAACTATTGAGTCAGATATTGAAAATATGGGTAATATCAATGTTGTCCCATATGATCAATATGTGAAACAAAGTGAAAGTGAGGTCGTACCAAGTGATGCTTCTTCTGCAGTCAATGATGACTATGTTTTTGATGAATACACTGCATGTGCCCATGATGATTCCGTTATCTCTGAACTTAATGCCTATAAAGAACGAAGTTGCCATCTTATGAACAACGTGCTAAGTTTGAGCTAACTACTCGTGAGCGGAGTTGGATAACCAAATGCGCATAAATTATTAGAAAAAAGTAATTTTAGAGAAGAAGTGTTAAAACAAGAGTTAAACTCCTTACAAGAAAATCTTTCTAAAACTGCTAAGCAAAAACAAGAACTTCAAGAAAATGTTAAAGTGCTTAAGCAAGAATTCAATGCTAAGGAATCAAAACTTTTGAATGATTTTTCCAATCTAAAAACTTTGAAGAACAAGCTTGAAAATAAGTTGTACGCACAAGGGAATACCATTCAAACTGCTCACATGGTCACTAAGCATAGAGTTTTAAGCGATAAGCATATTGTTCCCATTATAGATAAACCCAACCCGAAGTACATAAGATAGCAAAAGCAGCTAAAAATGTAATCTATGATGGCAATGAGATTCTTAAACCTAGACAGAAACCTAGTTGCGTTGAGTGCACTGAGGAAGATAGAAAATTAGATGATGCATCTAGGGAGAAAATGAATAAGAAGCTAGAAGATCCTGAATGTAAAAAGAATAACATCAAGATCAAACCCCATGATTACAAGAAGGAAAACTGGATCTCATTAAACAAATTTAAGCCTCAAACGTTGTTAACACCTGAACAAGTTTTCTGGAAAAGGGACTTAGATAAGCAAAAAGCTAAAATTCTTGTTGAAACAAACCCTCCCCTTAGGAAAATGCCTGCGATCGTGTATCCTCCAAATAAACCAATGCATTTAGTTCCTAGAACTATTGCCACTAAGAGCAAGACCTTAATCAGTCAATATGTTATTCTTCAACTATTTGTCGATTTTGAGAAAACTTGTAAGAAAAGGATCACACCCATCGGGATAATCAAGGGGAAAGGGGTTTAGAGCAAACAAAAGAATGCTATCTAACTGAGGTCATGCCTTTCTTTAAACAACTAAAAGATCAATTTGAGAGTCTTAAAAAGGGGATAGATTCGGATATTAAAGGAATGGAAAATGAATTTGATGCAATGATAGTTGAGGTTAGTGACTATGAACGTGTATTAAAATATAATGAGATTGAGAGGAAAAACTTGCATACACTGAATGAGTCTCTTATTTCTAAATGTATTGCTCAAGATGTGTTTTACAGCTACTAAATTGTTCCATTAAAGCTTGTCAATTTCATGAATTATCTGTTGCTCTGAAAGTCTCCCATGATCGTGTCATTGAGCTTGAAAAGATTAACTCAAAACTTAATGAGAAAATTGATCACGATGATCACGATAATTTGGTAAAGCATCTTTCTAAACTAGAAGTTGAACATTTTGATTTACAACTAAAATATCAACATCTTAAAGAAAATGTCAAAACCTCAAATATCAAGACATCCTCGGATGTTCCGAGTTTGATGCGTTTTTAGATAAACAAACGTGACGAACGATTCGAAGCTCAATGTAACACGATCAGAAAGTTGAAAGCTCAAATCTCTCAATTAAAGGGTGAAAAGAACAATGTGACTGGATCCCAAATGCCTCCTCCTTTAGATTCTTAGTACTCTCAAACTTTTCATCTTCAAAACTTAGTCAATGCCTTACAAAAGGAAAATGAGATTTTTCTAGAAGAAAATGAAAAAGTTAAACGACACTTTAAAGAGTTATATGATTCAATGAAAGTCACTCGTGACCAAAACAACGGAAAAATAACGTCTCTACAAAAGGAAATTGAGAATCGAGAAGTCGGAAAATGGGAAACCGCCACTTGTTTTAATAAGAATGTTGCATCAAAGTCATCCTCGACCGCAAATACACTGTATCAAGTAAATACATTCCTCCTCATTTTAGGAATAATGAACCTGCGTTTCATGACTATTGTGTTCACCTTAAGGATAGTCTAGAATGTCTCCGTGAGATTGTTGAAGAGGATTTCATTAATAAACCTGTTGATAGAGAAATTAGGTTTGCTTGCCTCCAGGCCAAACGATCTCAAGATTTGCTTGAATGTGTAATTGCAACATGTCCTAAATCCTTAGGTTCAAAAGGCAAAGCTGTGATGCCTTGTTCTATGCCTAGTGCCAAGCATTCAAACCATTCTAGGCCCAGTTTTAAGAAAGTGAACATCAATGTGCCTTCTAGTAATACGCACCCTTCACATCTAGTTCAGGAATGCAAAAGGTAGTTCAACCAACTAATGTTCCCATAATTTCCTCTACAGAGTAATCATGACATTAAAGCAAGCAAATCAAAGCCTCCAGGCAATACCAAGCAAGATAGGACCTCGCAAGCTAAAAATGTGCATTGGAAGAGAGTAGAAGACCAACCTAGGAACTTTAAGTTTGAGTTGAATAAAACGAATCGTGTTGATTCTAGTATTAGCCATAGGCATACTGTAATTAATTCTAATTCTGAAACTATTTGCAAACCATGTAATGATGTCTGTTTGAATTATGTTGCTAATCATGATTATGGTGTGAATGCTTTGTCTAATGCTGTCAAATGCCCTGTTAAAATTGTTAATGCTAAAAATCATGCTAAGAAGGCTAAAAGGCAAAAATGAAAGAAAGTTAGAAAACAGTGGAAACCCACAGGAAGAACATTTAGAAGGATAGGTTATCAATGGATACCTTTTGGCCAAAAGAATAATCAGTTTTGCCCTCAATCTGCTAAGACTATGCCCACTAGAAAATGGATGCCTACTTGTAGAACTATTCCCTTAAGAAGTGAACATACTTTGAATAGGTCAAATATAGACACCAAGATCGCATCTATTCCTAATGATTCCATTGCTTCTACTTCGATATGGATGTTTCTATTTCGATGTGGGTGTTCCAATTACTAACCAAGTGGAACCCATTCTTGCATGGGGATCCCAATTATCCAGCTTATCCATTCTTGTCGTGTTCAACTGCAGATCGTTCAAATCGTTCGTGGTACTTGGACTCAGTGTTCCAAGCATATGACCGAGACCGGTCGCTCATGAACTTCGTGAGCAAATTCATCGGATCTGTTAGATTCGAGAACGATCATTTCGGTGCTATTATGGGTTATGGAGATTATGTTGTTGGTGATAGTGTTATCTCCAGGGTATATTACGTAGAAGGTCTTGGTCATAACTTATTCTCTGTGGTCAATTCGTGATTCCGATCTAGAAGTAGCCTTTAGAAAACATACTTGTTTCGTTAGAGAACTTGATGGTAAGGAACTTTTAAGAGGAACACGTGGTTCAAATCTATACACCATCTCTATGGAAGATATGATGAAGTCTTCTCCAATTTGTTTGTTGTCAAAGGCTTCAAAACAAAGTCATGGTTATGGCATCGTCGTCTCAATCACTTGAACTTCGGCACCATCAATGATCTCTCAGAAAGGATTTAGTTGTAGGGTTACCTAGACTAAAGTATGAAAAGGATCATCTTTGTTCAGCATGCCAATTGGGAAAAAGCAAGAAGTATGCCCACAAACCTAAACCTACAAACTCTGTTATAGAAGTTCTTTATACACTTCACATGGACTTATGTGGACCCATGAGAGTGCAGAATATCTTTGGGAAGAAATACGTGTTAGTTGTGGTTGATGATTACTCTCGATTCACCTGGGTTAAGTTCCTAAGGACAAAGGATGAAACTCCGGATATCATCATCAAACTTATCAAAGCAGAGTTCGACTTAACAAAACCGGAATCATCCGAACAGACAATGGAACTGAGTTGTTAATAAACAACTTAGTGAGTTTTATGAAAGTGTTGGAATCAGTCATCAAAGAAGTGTTCCACGAACTCCTCAACAGAACGGTGTAGTTGAAAGACGAAATCGAACTCTTGTGGAAGCCGCAAGAACAATGTTGATTTACTCAAAGGTTCCAATGTTTCTATGGTCTGAAGCCATTGCCACTGCATGATACACTCAAAATCGGTCCCTAATTCACACTGCTCATGGAAAAACTCCATATCAACTTGTCCACAATAGAAAACCTAATCTCTCATTCCTTCGTGTGTTTGGTGCATTGTGTTATCCGACTAATGATGGTCAAGATTTAGGTAACCTAAGAGCAAAGGCAGGTATTGGAGTTTTTGTTGGTTATGCACCAAACAAGAAGGGTTACCGAATCTACAACAAGAGAACCTGAAATATCATGGAAACAATTCACGTTACGTTCGATGAGCTGACCGGTCAAATGGCTCTGGACAATCCAGCTTCGGACCCGCACTTCAAAACAGTCCCATTGGTTCATCACTTGTACCAAACTCATCTCCAAAAACTCCATATGTACCTCCATCAGAAGATGATTTAAAGAAATTGTTTGATCCAATGTTTGATGAACACTATGAACCAATCTTGATGAAATGTCAAATCCATCAACAGAGGCTGCTCCTATCCCCGTGAATGAAGTGAACCCTTCAGTCTCAATATCATTAAGTCAAGAAGCCGCTGATCACTCGTCTCATCAACAAATCATCAATCATCAAATGTACATCATGGAAGTGTTTTTGGCATCAATGAAGAAGTTAATCCCTTTGCTACTCCCGAAGATGCTCCATTTGAAAATATATTTGCTCTGAATCATCATCGAACCATCTTCATCGAGACATCAACTCGCTACTTAGTTCCACAACAACCACCACATGAACACCTTAGAAAATGGACACATGATCACCCATTGGATAACATCATTGGAAACCCCTCTCGCCCAGTATCCACACGGAAACAACTTGCAACTGATGCCTTATGGTGCTTCTTCAACTCCGTACTCTCTAAGGTCGAACCAAAAGACATTAAAACCGCCATGAATGAAGATCGCTGGTTCAATGCCATGCAAGAAGAAATTCATGAGTTTGATCGACTTGATGTATGGGAATTAGTACCGCTCCAGTTGTGCTATGATCATTGCTCTAAATGGATCTTCAAAGTGAAACTTGATGAGCATGGTGATGTCTTAAAGAACAAGGCTCGATTGGTGGCAAAAGGATACCGTCAAAAGGAGGGTATTGACTTTGAAGAATCATTTGCTCCAGTTGCTCGTATTGAAGCAATCGGAATCTTCTTGGCTAATGCTGCTAGCAAGAATATGGTTGTGTATCAGATGGATGTTAAACCGCTTTCTGAATGGAGATTTAAAAGAGGTGGTTTACGTCCGCCAGAGGGTTTTGTGAATCCAGAGCATCCTACTCATGTATATCGCTTGAAAAGGCCCTTTACGGTTTGAAGCAAGCTCCTAGAGCATGGTATGATACGCTATCTAGGTTTCTTCTATCTTCGGATTCAAAGAAGGAGCAGTTGATCCGACATTGTTCACCGTGAAGTCGTAAACATTTAATTCACGTTCAAATTTATGTTGATGATATTATCTTTGCCTCGACCGACCCCAATGAATGTGATCGCTTTTCAAATGAAATGGGTTCCAAATTTCAAATGTCAATGATGGGACAAATGTCATTTTTCTTGGGATTACAAATTTCACAAAGTCCAGGAGGCATTTTTATAAATCAATCTAAATATGCAAATGAGATTTTAAAGAAATTTGGATTTGTATCATGTGACACCGTTGACACTCCCATGATTGAACGTACTAAGCTGGATGAGGACAACTCGGGGATCATGGTAGATCAAACGAAATATCGAAGTATGATTGGATCCACGATGTACCTCACAGCACCGGACATCTTGTTATTTGTGTGCATGTGTGCTAGATATCGGGCTAAGCCTACTAAAAAGCACCTTGAAGCGGTTAAACGGGTCTTTCGGTATCTCCAAGGAACCATCAATATGGGACTATGGTACCGAAGGACACCGGTATGTCACTAACAGCCTATGCAGATGATGACCATGCAGGATGTCAAGATACACGCCGAAGTACGTCTGGAGGTGCTCAGTTTTTGGGTGATAAGCTTGTGAGCTGGTCTTCAAAGAAGCAAATGAGTACTTCTATTTCCTCTACAGAGTCTGAATACATAGCCATGTCATCTTGTTGTGCTCAAATCCTTTGGATGAGATCCCAATTATATGACTATGGCTTTGAATTCAACAAAATCCCTATGTACTGTGATAATAAAAGTGCTATTTCTCTCTCATGCAACAACGTACAACACTCAAGAGCAAAGCACATTGACATCCGACATCATTTCATCAAGGAGCAAGTGGAAAACGGTGTGGTGGAACTCTATTTTGTGAATTCAGAATACCAGTTAGCAGACATCTTCACCAAAGCTCTTCCGAGAGAACGTTTTGAGTTTATTCTTCCTCGACTTGGCTTGAAAAGCCTTCAACCAAAAACACTCAAATGTCTTCAGGAGGAAGACGAGGAGTAAAGGTCTTTCCTTCATCTATATTTTGTATATATTTATTCAAAAAGAAAAATACAAAATTACAAAACCATCAAAAAGCAAATAGAAAAATATAAAACTTTCAAAAAATCCATAAAAATCTGAATATCTCGAAAAATCTCAAAAATATTGTCCTTTCTGTCTTTTCTTTCTTGATTCGATATATATCTACGGTCTTTGTGCTGTCAGTCAAAGAGTGACACGGGACTTTAGATGTTGTTCGAATGTTTAAAAAAATCAAAAAATATTTTTGGGAGAAAGTAAAACAATGGTTTATTGTCATTCCAGGCAGTAACCCGCTTTTCAAAGAAAGAACAGAGCCATGCTTTATCTCATGTTTCAAACCTAATGCTCTGATTCTAAAACAAATGTTTGTCATTAACAAGACAAATGTTTAATTTCAAATATTTTTCCTTCTAATGATTCCTCTGAAAAATATTTGCAATCTTATGAAAACTCAATTGATTTGAAAACACTTCGGACTCTATTTCTGAAAATCAAAAGAACTTATCAAGTGTCAAAATCTCAATCCATCAATCAATAAATTTTGTCATTGATTGAGGGGGAGAATGGTCTTTCAATTAAATCAAAAAGTGTTCTTTTCAAACAATTTGCACTTAAATGAGCAAGGTCTACTCTAAAATATTTTACACAATTGGTTCAAGACCCTGATTATTATTATGTTTTCAAAAGATAATTATGCATGCTTAATCAATGGAGTTTAAAGTCTCAATAACCGATCCTTATTAGTTAAAACTTTTTTCATAATCAAGTCACAATTCTCCTTAAAAGCTTTCAAAATCAATTTAAATCTACAGAGATCACAAATCTCAAATGATTTGATAATTATGATCGGGGGAGAATTTGTGATTTAAATTGGATTTAAACTGATAATTCGATAAATGGTTTCATAAGTGCTTAGCATGTTTTCCTTCCCGCAAGTGACAAACGATTTCAAATTTTCCATGCACATGTTGAGGGGGAACATCTATTTTAAACCTCAAATTATTGAAACGTGACTGAATTGTCTCTAAGTGCAGGTTCCCTCTAATATGTGCAAAACTCTTTCAAAATTCGAGGCACATATTGAGGGGGAGCAAACTTGTGAAAACCTCATCCTTCCTCAAAATGTTTTATCTACTCAAATTGATTGGGAAGTGATGATGATCATTTTAGAAAATGTTAATCAAAAGATTAGACCTTTCATTCTTAAAAGCAAAAGATTGGAGATATCAGGCTAAGCCTACTAAAAAGCACCTTGAAGCGGTTAAACGGGTCTTTCGGCATCTCCAAGGAACCATCAATATGGGACTATGGTACCCGAAGGACACCGGTATGTCACTAACAGCCTATGCATGCTTCGATCATGCAGATGTCAAGATACACGTCGAAGTACGTCAGGAGGTGGTCAGTTTTTGGGTGATAAGCTTGTGAGCTGGTCTTCAAAGAAGCAAATTAGTACTTCTATTTCCTCTACAGAGTCTGAATAGATAGCCATGTCATCTTGTTGTGCTCAAATCCTTTGGATGAGATCCCAATTATCTGACTATGGCTTTGAATTCAACAAAATCCCTCTCTACTGTGATAATAAAAGTGCTATTGCTCTCTCATGCAACAACGTACAACACTCAAGAGCAAATCACATTGACATCCGACATCATTTCATCAAGGAGCAAGTGGAAAACGGTGTGGTGGAACTCTATTTTGTGAAGTCAGAATACCAGTTAGCAGACATCTTCACCAAAGCTCTTCCGAGAGAACGTTTTGAGTTTATTCTTCTACGACTTGGCTTGAAAAGCCTTCAACCAAAACACTCAAATGTCTTCGTGAGGAAGACGAGGAGTATAGGTCTTTTCTTCATCTATATTTTGTATATATTTATTCAAAAAGCAAAATACAAAATTACAAAACCTTCAAAAAGCAAATAGAAAAATATAAAACTTTCAAAAAATCCATAAAATCTGAATATCTCAAAAATCTCAAAAATATTGTCCTTTTGTCTTTTCTTTCTTGATTCGATATATATCTACGGTCTTTGTGCTCTCAGTCCAAAAGAGTGACACGGACTTTAGATGTTGTTCGAATGTTTTAAAAAAAAAATTTTGGGAGAAAGTAAAACAATGGTTTATTGTCATTCCAAAGAACCGCTTTTCAAAGAAAGAACAGAGCCATGCTTTATCTCATGTTTCAAACCTAATGCTCGATTCTAAAACAAATGTTTGTCATTAACAAGACAAATGTTTAATTTCAAATATTTTTCCTTCTAATGATTCCTCTGAAAAATATTTGCAATCTTATGAAAACTCAATTGATTTGAAAACACTTCGGACTCTATTTTTGAAAATCAAAAGAACTTATCAAGTGTCAAAATCTCAATCCATCAATCAACAAATTTCGTCATTGATTGAGGGGGAGAATGATCTTTCAATTAAATCAAAAAGTGTTCTTTTCAAACGATTTGCACTTAAATGAGCAAGGTCTACTCTAAAATGTTTTACAATATTTTACACAATTGGTTCAAGACTTCAAAAGATAATTATGCATGTTTAATCAATGGAGTTTAAAGTCTCAATAACCGATCCTTATCAGTTAAAACGTTTTTCATAATCAAGTCACAATTCTCCTTAAAAGCTTTCAAAATCAATTTAAATCTACAGAGATCACAAATCTCAAATGATTTGATAATTGTGATCGGGGGAGAATTTGTGATTTAAATTGGATTTAAACTGATAATTCGATAAATGGTTTCATAAGTGCTTAGCATGCTTTCCTTCCCGCAAGTGACAAACGATTTCAAATTTTCCATGCACATGTTGAGGGGGAACATCTATTTTAAACCTCAAATTATTGAAACGTGATTGAATTGTCTCTAAGTGCAGGTTCCCTCTAATATGTGCAAAACTCTTTCAAAATTCGAGGCACATATTGAGGGGAGCAAACTTGTGAAAACCTCATCCTTCCTCAAAATGTTTTATCTACTCAAATTGATTGGGAAGTGATGATGATCGTTTTAGAAAATTTTAATCAAAAGATTGGACCTTTCATTCTTAATCTAACGATTTCAAAGATCTCTTGCCTCTGTGTGCTAAACAAATTCTGAATTTTTATGCATATGTTGAGGGGGAGCATTTCTAAAATATCAAAACAATTAAGATACAAAATGCTTTGATTCTATATCACAAGTATCTTGATTGATTTTTCAAATGGTTTTCAATTGGTCTCAAGGCGGAAGAACTACACCAAAAGACCGACCAACTCTACTTTATGCATGGTGATATAAGGATGATAAGGTTAGATTAAGGTCCCATGATCCGCCAGAACCGGAGGGATCTACCCAGGGACAATCCACTAGATCGTGTAGAAGTCCTTAGGTATGATGAAAAAAGGAGAAAAGTGAGATAAGGGAAGAGTGCGGACTGAGACTGAGCTAGTACAGGAATTAACCCAACAAGGTTCTAGTAATGAAGTCTCGGTAAGCACTGAAGGGGTTGAAGAATGAAAAAGAATTGAATGAGAAAAAGGGTGAAAAGAAATAGCCCTCCATTTATTCAACCTTAGGCGTAAACCGGGTTCAATTCATATACTACTAGTTGTTACCAAGGTAACATCGGTATTGAAGACAAGACGTCATGGACCCAGGACGACTACACTTCAACTTCCCAAACCACTCAAGTTCCTCTTAAAAGGACTTGTTTCATTCTCACGGGAACCGACATAATCTATCGACTTTCTCTTAGAGATTGTTGATATTGAAGAAGGAGACCCTCTCCCTAGTCTCCGATAGGAACCAAATATTCACAATTGAGTCTAGAGCCACGAGATCATCTTATAAATCTCTTTAGGACACTTTCAATGAAGACTCTCTGTTTCACACAATGTGGAAAGAGAGATTATATCTTATGAGTCCTACGCATTATCCTTGTGGTATTGCCAGAACATCTAAATGATATGCATACATATTCACGATGAAGATGGAAATCCTTCTGGAGCCAACATCAAAAAGCTCCTGGTAGGTGGCATGTGAGATCTATCCAATAGATCAACCATGTGACAACCAGGACGTAAACAATGGAGCGATTCAATCTTTTGAATCAATCCTGTTCAGTTATGGATTGACGGATATCTTTGAAAACCGGTCGTTGTGCTTAAAAACTCTTTTCTTTAGCACATCGACGGTGTACTTATTTCTCAAAATAAAAGGTGTTTATGATTGATAATTGATTTTCATTAAAACCTTCGTTGTATTGCAAAACAATTTCTATTGAGCAATACACGATTGTTTTTCAAATCTCTTTTCATCAATCGAACCTCATTTCACTGATTCACTCAATCCGTCGTTGTCTTCTTTGAGACGTTCCGGTTTAAGAACATTGCTAGAGCGAAACCCTCGTCAAGGAAATTTTTCGAATTATACATGATCACAGGCGACTTGTAATCGATCAACGGGAACCGTGGGCCGTGTACCTCAATTCAACAAAAGTGATCAAAGACACTTTCATGCACTTTATTGCTAACTATTTTATGCAGGTACACCCGACGCTTGTTGATCGAATAGAGCGTCAATCAGTAGCCGCATGCTCACTCAACACATTCAGGCCCAAAAGAAATCATGATTAGTGCATCAATGACTGATATTATCACTCCATGCTTCTGCTACGCTGCTGCCAATATCATGAATCAACAAAAACTTCCGGTACTCTGATAAGAAGAAATCATGATCCATAATGTGAGCATGTCGGTCCAAAAGTCACAACATCACATAATACCAACACCACAATGGATAAGTCAGAGATTAATGTGACTGATGATCTCAAAGTCGCTCATAACTCATTATCACGTGGATCAGTTAAAGACCTCCACTCAGATTATCCAAACATGCGAAAATGAAGAATCAGAGACTACGAGCTACGGAACAAGAATCCAAGAACAATCTCAATGTAATATCTGTTTGTTTTCTATGTAATTTAATGTGTGTTTGAGGTAACCTCCCTTAGGGGGAGATTGTTAGGATTTGGAAAATCCAGTAGTTAAAGTGTCGGTCACCTCAAGTATATGTAATCGTTAGAAAGCTCGTAGTCGTAGTTATTAAATGTTAAGTAGTATCTAGTTTAGTAACATTGTGGAGGACGGACGGGTCTTTACCCACTGTATGCCTGATCCACAACCCGTTAGGTGGCGTTTTATGTAAGTACTATAAATACTCTCTACCTCCCAAGGTAGAGAGTTGGAGCTCATAATAAGATTTTTCTTTCTCTCACTAAAGTTCCCAAACCTCTAAATTTCTCTCTCTAAAACCTTTGTGTACAGCACCTCTGTTTAATGGTTTGATGTGTATGTGAAATCCAATATGTTACAAATTCTTATAAACATATGAAAATGGGTAAAAATGAATGAAAACGGAGTAAATCGTATTCAAACGGACGAAAACATATGTAAAACATATGAAAATGTATAAAATATTTGAAAATGTACGTTAATATGTAAAACAGATGAAAACGTATTCAAACGGACGAAAACATGAAAAAACCAGCGAAAACGTGTAAACACGGACGAAAACCTGTAAACAAAAACGAAAACGTATAAAACAGATTAAAAGGGACAAAGACGCAAAAACGTGTATTAAAACGAAAAAACGATGTATAAACGCACGCATGTTTGTAAAAGTGTAAGAAAACGTATGAAAACGGGCTAAAAAGTCTTAAAAAAAGTAAACAACCCCTAACTGATATAGTATGGCTAAACATATGTGTCAGCATCCTATTGGGGATAGCAGAAGGAGCCACTTCTTCACATCTATACTACATATAAAGACATCATAATCCAAAATATAAAATAATTAAACACACTAATTAATATTATTTTGAATTAAAACACCCTAAAATGAAAAGTACATATTATTATACACATTATACAAATTGATAAAACACACAAAGCTTCATACAAGCTAACAAGTTAATAGTATATATAGTTTTGAAAACCGGACCGGACCAACAGATTCAACCTAAAAAGTAAAAAGTGACACGATTTAATTTGACCCGTTTTGCGATCCAACCCATCGGGTTGACGCGGTTTAAATCAATCCGTTTTTTGACCGGAACGGTTCGACCGGTTGTACCACCCGGGTCGAACCGGGTTTCAAAATATTATGTTTAATCCCCAAATCTTCAAACTTCTATTATTTTTTGTTTATAACCCATAAACCCTTTTTTTATCTCTAAACAATTTCTCAATATAAAATCCCATTGCTATGCACGGGTACTCGTCTAGTATATGTATGTATTCGTTTTGCTTAATTTTTTTTCGAGAAGTTGGAGGGAATGACGTTTTCATTTTTACTACCATTTTTCATAATTTTCAAATGTCCAGGGTTGGTTATGTTATATTGCCAAATTCATGTATACATTTTATAAATTGTTTTATCAATACTGGAAGTGTTTTATGTGTTACTACAAAGCTTCTATTCTCCAAGAAGTATTTGTTATTTTTTCTTTGGAAAATAATAAATGTGAATTAACAGTCTAATTAACATTTACAATGATGAAACCTACTGGGTTCCTTAGCAGTTTAGTTAGAGTGTGGTTTAATTACATTTATTTACAATATATACTTCATTCTTATCTCTTAAATCCAATTAATATCAACCGTCAAACTTTCACCCACCACCAATAATTACAATGGCGAACACTCCGTTCATCAATGAGTTGAAAGACATGTCCGGATCAGAAAAACTACATCAAAGTTTCAAGTTCCTTTTCATTCAAGATCACACAGAAGATGAAGCGTTTCTGAGGTTTCTTGGGGAGCGATGCAATGAGTTGTAGAGGAAGATACTAGTGCAGACTGAAAGGATGGGTGAGGTGTGGTCTCTTAACTATGATGATGAAGAAGCTGGTGGGGATGTCTATGAGTGCTTGAGGTTGCAGATGATCAGGAGGCTGGAGGTTTTGAGGGGCTTGCTGGTTGAAGTCCGTGCAGGTTTGCATGAGAAGGAGGAGCATACGGACATCATGGATTTTTAAGGTTAGGTCATATATTTATGTATGTGTTTTGAGTTTTGTCATCTTGGTGATCTGGGTATGGTTGTCTTTTGGGGGTAGACGGTGCATATGGTTTAGGATGGGGATGTTAGATTAATGTAGCTATTAACAATGACAATGGTACAATGATGCTTATTATATAATGATAATAGTTTAGCATATGTTAATATGCTTTTATTTATGCAATTTTTCCTTTTATAGTTTAAACTATATCATGATATTTAGTTTTCTCTCACACACACATGGGTCAAACATACAGTCCTGAAAACTTGCAAAAACAAAATATGGTTTCCAAGTGAAATTAGGAGTTTCTAATATACAACATATTTATCAAATTAAAACATATATTTAAGACATCTTGTGTTTGTGTATTCAAATTGATGATTCAATTTTGATGAAATGATCATATACAGTTGATCATCGTATGGTTGTATTGGGGTTGAAAGCGATGAATACATGTTCATCAAAGAATTATAAAGGTATATATCTGATTTTTATGTTTCATTTTGATAAATTGATAATTGTTTGAGCAATATTTGATGTTTTAATGACGACCTACTTGTCAAAATATAAGCTTGTTGCAATTTGGGAATTGGGTTCTTGATTATGATGAATGAATGACCCAGTTAGGAAATGTGTTATATGATGATTTTATCGTGATTTGGTGAAGGTTATGTGATTAGATGGACAATTTAGTTTGCACATCTTGACTTTGGTTCAGTTTTAATGTTTAAAATGATTATTTCCTTTTTGCTTTAAGCGCGGTGTAAGCTTACCAACAAAATCAAGGCTATGATGAATTCTGACGGGTATTTTACAAAATGATAATGCCCATATATTGGCTTGGCAGCATGTTAAGGTTGCAGCCATGGTGGGCAATCCAATTTTTTCAAACTGCTACCCTATCTGAGCCTGTATTTTGTGACTAATGGATTATCTGTATGTTAAGCTTACCATAACCATCAACGCTTTGATCAATTATGACGGTAGTTTTAAACTTGAGATTGCCCATATCTTGACCTGGTTTATAGCAATGTATAGATGATTATGTCGCATGTTTGTGACCGTTTTATTTTATATGCATAATATTATCACAACCTTGTACTTTAATGAAGTTGGTAAATTTCTTCAGGTCAATCATGTTTCATTGTGGTTGGCGTCCGTTGGCATCACGTGTATATATAGTTTCTGTTAGAAGCTATATATAATCATTGGTCCCTAGCATACACCCGTCCCAATGAATCATGATTGGCTCGAAGATGTTAAGCATCTGTGTATATAGTCATAGTAGAATGGGTTGGAATTTGACATCGAATAATAATACTTTGATTGAAAGTGCCACAAAGTTGCAATTATTTTATGCTTGGTCCAATCAGATATTGCACCTAAACAGGCATTGTAAGTGCAATGGTCTGCAGCACACATTTTGCTAGAAAGATGAACAAATAGTGTTTGTTACTTTGAAAATTTAGATTTGTATATGGAAATTTTACTCATCCGCTTTAATTGCAGCAACAGGTAAACAGACTCCATAAACGGAGGCATTTCAACAGATTAATCCTGAACCATTGATGAGGAAGTTGTTTCAGACTGGATCATGGAATGCAAACACAGTAAAAGGTAAGCATCGTAAAATTAGTTAACACAAACACTGACTTTTATTTGATAAAATATCTTACAACCACCTGCCAAAGGCTAAAACCAAATATTACAACAACATTCAAAATAAAATTCAAGACAAGTACATAACTGCAAATGCAAAGACTAGCATAAACAAGACATCATGACCAACAACAGCTTCCCCCAGCTATGCAAACACACTTACCAATCCATTAATCCCTTAAGTTTCTGAATGAACACATCATGATTGCGAAAATTTAGCTCCAATCCAGCTGCCAAAATGCGCATTTGCATGAGCTTTTCTTCATCTCTTGCCTGAATTTCTCTTAGATATTCTGCAGTTTTCAGGGCATAAATGTTCCCAACTATTTCTAACTCTTGAATAAAAGTAAGCCTCTCACGAGTAACACTCACCAAGCTAGCGCATAGGACATTCATTTGTTGTAACATTTGAATGTCCTGACCTGCAGCTTGGCGACAGTACAACACTAGCATCTCATACCGGTTATTGAATTGGCTTCTCGCTTCTAAGTGATCACACTTAGGGCGTATAGACATTGTGTTTTCTTCCTTCTTTATTACAAGTTATGAAAAGTAAGGCTATATGTTTTGCATAGTGATAGGCACATGTATAACATATAATTACACATTGAATACCATTTGCATGAAAACAAAATACACAGAATCACTACTGTTTCTGCAGATTTCATATTGATTCGCTTGGAAGGTGTCTAACACAAATAGCATGCAAGTAAAAGCCAAATTTATTACTATTTGCATACGTCCTTTTAGTTCACTCCAAACACTGCACTTTGTTTCCATGTATCTTTACATATATTCATTTTTTGTTTCTTACAACTGTTGTAGTAACTCAAACAGTCATACATGTGTCGTTATGGGCTTTTTCTACTTTGTTGGTTGAAGTGTAATGTACTAAGATGGAAATTCAATCCTCAAGATATTTTCGTTTATGCACATGTTTTATTTGATGTTTGATTTTCATGCAAAAGAAGTGAACTAAATTTTGGGAGGATTATTGGAAATTTTAGTGCACTTGTAGGATTAGTTCACACCTGGTAATGGGTCAGGAGGTACGGAGTGTACAACCATAAGGTCCCTGAACATCCCGACTCTTGGTGGAGAGATTCAGAAGTTAGTACTGGTAGTGCTAAGTTAATACTGGTAGTGCTAAGTTAATACTGGTTGTGTAGTGCTAAGTTAATACTGGTAGTGCTAAGTTGAATGACCATTTGAATGACCCTTTACATTGAAACTAAGATTTCAATTATCATATCGATAAAACCTTTAAGATTTTTTTGGTTCTTATACACTAACAGTTACCTTATTGTAACAGGTATCGCGTTAACCTAGCACTAAAGTCAACCACTTATGGAACAACAACACCATCATACCAACCTGGCATACTACAACATATATGAAAACACAGGTATGTTCCAACAAGATTAATTAGGCATCATGAATCTAAAATTCATTTACTGCTAAAACATAAATAGAAAAGAGCATATATTAAAAGATCCATACACATAACCATTACTAGGTCTTAGCCAATATATTCCCACAACCCCACCCATTTACAACATACCTTAAACCCAAAAATATATTTCACAAACACCAAAATAAACCAGATCAGTACACCATAGAATTTAACTTCTCAATGAATGATAGAAGCTCCCCTGCTCGCTTCTGCTTCTTCATGACATTCACCAAAATCTTTGCAGCTTCTGTCAAGTCTTCGTTTTGCAAATTATTCAACTGTGAAATGCTTTGCACACAAGAATCAAAAGTAAACAAAAGCTCTAACTCTCCAATCACACAATCCCTCTCAGCAACAAGAGCCCTTATATCTTGGGCTTTTTTCATTAATTCTGCTTCATCTAATCTGGTGACAATAACCTCCCTCTGAAATCGGACAACCATCATATCCCTAACCAAACTAGAACCAGCAACAGCAGCTAACTCATTGCAAAAAGGCATTGGTGTAGTCATCTTTTTTTTTTGTTTGGTTTTTAGAACACCTAATTTCTGGTATGTGTGTGTGTTTAAAGTGAAAATTATTTGTTGGTTATGATTTGATAAACACTAATTGTATATGACTTATAAGCCATTTGATTTTATTGTCACCCTAGAGTTGCCTTCCACATGAAGAATCATTAATTATCCAACCTCACATACTTGGCCTTTTTTTTCAAGTGTAGTCCCAAAAAAAAACATATGATGTTATTAAAAATTATGTTTCTTATTTAAAAAGTACCTACAATTATATACTTTATTGCAACGTTTAACTTTTTTTGTTACTTGGATTCCACAGGTTTTTTATCATCACAGTAAACGTGACATTCAAGGACGGGAAACATCGTATAAAAACATTGAAAATGTTGATGCACTGGCAGTAATTCAATAGCTACATTGTATATTCGATTAACCAATATTGTATTCGACATATGTATTTATTTGCGAGAATACTAGTGTTGATTACGCTTTGATTTATTAAATGGGTAACTTGTATATTTATACGTGTCTTAAAATTTATATTTATGTTCGGGATTGTTTAAAGGAGATACATTGTTATGTCAATATTACGTTTTTATTCAAATTACCAGTTACGACATCGCGTATGGTTGTGATTTAGGTTACACATTGATACAAGTTACGACATCGCGTATGTTAATGTAATATTATTTATTTGTATGTTAAGGTACTCAATTTTTAAGGTGATTCTACCAAATATTTTGTATGTATATAATCAAGGGTTTAGGTCATAAAATAGCTGCGTACTTTTTCAAATGTACCATTTTGGTACGTAATTGTTCCACTAAATCTTGTATATTTGCATATATACCCAAAACATGCTTAAGTTGCATTGTACATCATGCATTAAAAAGTTGTTTTATGGAGAAATATGCAACTTTTTGAGTTTTAGTGGGTATATATGCAATGCTCCCATAATACAAGCTAAAAAAATAAAACAAAAAATCCTTCTCTTAATTAATAGTAATCATTGCAGTTTTGAAAACCGTGATATATTACGGCTACACTTAATCACATAGTCAAAGCAAAATATTCAAGTCTATCTTCTTCAACATAACAACCGCATCATCAGGTAATGTTACACATTTTTTTTAACCATGAACTGCAAATGTAAAGTGATTGATATGCATGTTTCTGATATGTTGATGGTTACAAATGCATGTTTGGTATTTTTTTTTTTTTTGCAATGTTTAACATATCCTAAAGAATATAATATCCTTTGATCATAATGTAACAGCCGTTTTATTATAAATATATGCGATTTGATTCTTTAGAATATTGTGTGACATGTAAATATGAATAAAAAGAATCATGGATATATGTGGATTGTGGAATGCGTAGCAGCTATTTGTTAAATAACTAATTAGACATCTTGTAAACATATGTTTAATCTAGGTTAGTATAGCTTTTATATGATTTGGTTAAGCACTACACCTTATGTAATTAATTATCTGAGCTTAGGTTTAAACATTGGATGAAGCAATGGCGTATGGTATGTTGGGTAGATTATGGATTTGTTACTAGATTTTAACAAACGTAAACATATGGGGTAAGATGATTAAACGTAAAAAAATACAGATTTTTACTCTAAAAGGACTATATGATTATTGATTTTTGAAACATAGTTAAATATGTAGTAATACATCTTCAATCATTTTTTGTTTGACACCTTAATGATAAAGATGTATTGATCATCTAAGACTTGTATTAGTTGGTGGAAATGTTATGCATATGTGATAACCTTATTGACCATTAAGACGATTGTGTTTTAAAATAGAATGAGCATCCAATTGTTGGTGGAGGAAAACCGCACAAACATTAGGACATTGCAGGTAAGTTGTACTTAAAATACTTACTTAAGGTTATAAATTTATCAATGTAACCATCAAATTGATATGCGTGCTTACTTTTTAAATTTAAGATGCTTCCTGCTTTGTTTATCGAAACACTGTACCCCAACAAGCTTTGGATATACCTAATCCACAATAGGGGAACCAAACATAAGGTTTACAGGAAATTGGTTCGTGGTCGCATTACTTTGCATGGGTCCGAGTGGCGAGCTATTATTGATCATAGCCAATACATCAATGTGGCCACATTCCATTTAATTCGTCAGAAAGAAGACTGTTATTATGTAACAGGGTACAACGATGCAGGCCACGAATGCCCCGGATACGATCTGGCTCTTCTAGGTTACGCACAACGTAGATGCCGGTTACGTTGGATGAATATCCTGCACAACCTCTGGTAAGAAAAAATGTTAATCAATACATTGTATAAGTTTGTTGAAAATGGGGATTATTTTAATTGTTTGACCCGCTAATGTTTTCTTTAAACTAAACTGTTACGTAGGTCATTCCTTGCAATTTCGGACAATACCGACAATAACCAATTTGACGTTCTTGTTGCTGGCATGCCCGTAGCAGCTATCACTCACCGTCAAATTGAAATACTGGAGGAAAATAGACAGGTGCATGAGTTAGGTGGGCACGGATGGAATGTATTGGTTCACGATGAAAACCTGTCTGCTGGCACAAGAGTTGTTTTCACAAATCTCCTAAACAATACTCTTTCCCTGATGCCATTTGCTGAAAATGGATTGATGATGCGTTCTGAACTTGTGCAATGTATGGAGCTGAATCGTACACCCGCATATGAAGGTATGTTACTCAAAGTGTAGACATAATCTATGATTTTATTTTAAAAATAAACCTTTCCATATAATTGCTTTTAAATTATTTACCATTTTTATTAAATTCCAATTGCAGATGAGCGTATGAAACACATATGTGCATGGAATGCATGTACAGAGCATGAAAGTGAAAGGGATTGTTTTTACGCGCCCATCCTTGCATATGTCACGGACAGGAGTCTTTGGTAAGTAATGATACAAATCGGACCATTTCAGTCATTATCTGCTTTCAAAAAAACTAATATATGCTTCAACACATGGACATACTTTTGTTGAGCATAGTACATTGTTCTTTTTAATGCAGAACATACCACATAAGTTTACGAATCGAAATCACATGTGGAAGTACCATAACGCACTGCTGAAATACCGGGAAGAAATGAAGTTTTATGTGAACGTGAATCTGGAACACCACAGTGATAGGCCTAGAAGCAAGAACCACGTTACCATAAATGCCAGATGGAGAGAGATTGTTGAGGAGTGTCAGTGGGAAGGAAACAAAATGGTCAGATTCAATCTTGTTGACTTTGTCAGCGATGACCAAGCTTCGGTGTCTTCCCGTACTCCAGTTATAATTCTAGTATTTAGCATGTGTTAAAAGGTAATTCCAGGCGTTATCAGTTGTTATTGGTAGTCATGTTTATAAACAGATTCTTGGATTGTGTAGGATTTGGTTGGCTTCATTTAGGGTGTGTGTTCCCAAGTAGTTGAAACCATTCATGAGATGGAATGTAAACTACTTGGTATAGCCCCTATCTGGAAGTGTATGGTTCCTAGTGGTGCATTAAAAGGTGTTCTTTGTGATGGTTTTGTGCTGGTTGTCATCTGTCCATGGTTGTATGATATGGGCAGTTTGTTTTTGTTATCAGACTTATAAGACCAGTTATATTAGATATTGAATAGATTTTCCTTGTATGCAACTTGATATGGGACTTGTCTATATCAGTGTGTGTTGCTTTTTTCATTGTACAAAGTTTCCTTAATTAATACAAGTTCATCTTTGCACCCAAAAAATATATATGTATTTCGTGTTGTGGTCTGCTTAGAAACAGAAATCTTTAGTGGTTAAAGCTGCCAGTACAAAGTTAAGTCTGGTAGGTTAGTTTTAGTGGTTAAGGATGCCAGTACAAAGTTAAGTCTTGCAGACCTAAGTTAAGTCTGTTTAGTATTCGTAGTTAGTTCTGTTTATGAAAAACATAATAGTTTTTTGTGTGACTACTGATAATCCAATGGCCACATGAATTTTATGTTTGTGTGGCCTTTTCTAACATTTAGTCACACAAAGCATGTTTGTTTTGGGTATTTAGTCACATACAATTAACCATAAAGTGGCTAAAAGTGTTAATAAGTGTGACCATATGGTGTTTAAAGTGAAGAAACGTGTATTTTGTGTGACTATTGATCATCCAATGGCCACTTGAATTTTATGTTTGTGTGGCCTTTTGTAACATTTAGTCACACAAAGCATGTTTGTTTTGTGTATTTAGTCACATACAATTAATCATAAAGTGGCCAAAAGTGTTAATAAGTGTGACCATATGGTGTTTCAAGTGAAGAAATGTGTATTTTGTGTGACTATTGATCATCCAATGGCCACATTAAATTTATGTTTGTGTGGCCTTTTCTAACATTTAGTCACACAAAGAATGTTTGTTTTGGGTATTTAGTCACATACAATTAATCATAAAGTGGCTAAAAGTGTTAATAAGTGTGACCATATGGTGTTTCAAGTGAAGAAACGTGTATTTTGTGTGACTATTGATCATCCAATGGCCACATGAATTTTACGTTTGTGTGGCCTTTTCTAACATTTAGTCACACAAAGCATGTTTGTTTTGGGTATTTAGTCACATACAATTAACCATAAAGTGGCTAAAAGTGTTAATAAGTGTGACCATATGGTGTTTAAAGTGAAGAAACGTGTATTTTGAGTGACTATTGATCATCCAATGGCCACATATTAAGTTACGTGACCATATGTACCGAATTTTGGCTACACTTAAATAATATGTGTGACAAAACGTTTAGTGTGACCATATATGGCATTTGGTCACAGTGTTAGTAGTAAATGTGACTTTATAGATTAGCTTTTGGCAAGCTAACACAAACTAAACTTTAAACACACATATTAACTTACGTGAACATATGTACTGAATTTTGGCTACACTTAACGAATGTGTGACAAAACATTTAGTGTGACCATATATGGCTTTTGGTCACAGTGTTCAAGTGTGAGACATATATTTGTCACTGTTTATATGTATATCGTGACTAATGCTTCAACCTTACTTTCCATTTGTCACTCGTTCCAATTTCAGATGTGGCTAAAGAGTTGGCAAAACATATCAGTCACCCTTAAATAATGTGTGACAAAACTTGACTCTATGATTTAGACACACAAAAAATTACTTCATATGACTAACGCATCAAGGTTACCTGTATTTGTCACGCGTTCAAAATTCATATGTGGCTAAATGATCTGAAACAAATTTACCAGATACCTTTAGCCACACAATGTTCAATTGTGTGGCAGTACCGTTCTAATGGTCACACAATCAAAATTTTCATGTGTGACTAATTAGTAAATGTTGTCAATTTTCGTACCTTCAGCCACACAAATATGCGAATTTGTGGCCGTTCCATTTCGACCACGTGTGACCCTTCCATTTTTTTACTAGTGTTCATCCAACCTTCCACCTCAAATCGCTCCATTCCTACCACCACCATTCCCTAGCCATGACAAAGATTGTTATGGATCTAAACATCCCTAAGCATAGGAATTCAAGTAGTGCTCTCTTCTTAAGCATAACTTAGACTTGTTAGGAATCTTACTTCATGTTTGAATCATTTTCTTAGTTTTAGAGTTATGTACATCATTTCTCTTGTTTTATTGAATGACATTACATGTTGTATGCTATATAGTTATGAGAATATGTTTGGTGCTATAATACATGACTCTCTTTGATGTTAAACATCACATGTTAAATCCACATTGCTGTCAAAAGAATGCAGGTACACGGTTTCCTCACTTTTGCCTAGATGGATCCCTCACAAGAAGGATCCGTGGGATCCGTGCAATAGAAGCACATTTTATAACTAATATGAATCTCATTTTCAAGAAATTATGTACCATATACTTGTTTTCAAAAATTTGTTTTGTAGATTTTCAAAATACACATGAAGACTTTGATAACCTCAACAAGGGGGAGCTTCTCGTCAAAGCAGCGAAATTGCAAAAACGCTTGCAATACTTTCACTTAGGTTTTCTTTACTACTTGACGTCCTCCTCATAAGGGAGCACTCATCAAGGGGGAGCATTTCGTCAAAGACGAAACCACTTGTAAACATAATTGCAACAAACTCGCTTAGATTTCATAATTACTTGACGCCCTCAAAAAGGGAAGCATCCGTCAAGGGGGAGCTAAGATGATAATCTTTCTCTCTTCTTGCTCTCTATGTGTTCATACTATCACTTTTCACACATTTTTCTCAAAATAATGTGTTAGTTTCTTTTCGACGCTCTTTTTGTTTCGACAAAAAAGGGGAGAAGAGAGTAAAAACTCCAATTCAAATTTTTACGAATTTTATTTTCATCTTAAAATAATCTTATGTTTTGTCATCAACAAAAAGGGGGAGATGGTTAATACAAATAAACCATAAAAACATTTATTTATATTTTACGATCTTCTAATGTTTTGTCGATAACAAACGTAAAATTATTTTAACGAAACAAATAAAATACGTAAAAAGGTTTGAACCAATAGTTTACTAACATACTTATATTTTCATATAAACACTAAACAAGTAACATTGTTTACATCTTATAGAAATGCATATGTATAACAACTAGTGTTTACATAATATAGAAATGTACATATATACTTTGTATATATTGTAATGGGTAATGTAATAGGTAAAAACCAAAGTCCATGACTCATGACTCATGATCCATTGACTAGGTACAATGAATGTTGTTGGGTAAAGACCTAAGTCCATAACCCATACCCATGGAGCATGATCCATAAACCATGACCCATTGCATGACATCATGCATGAAGTCATGTTGGGTATTATCCATGATACATGACCCAAAGTCCATGACCCATGACCCAAGATCCATAACCCATTGTCTAGGTACATTGCATCTTTTTGGGTATCCATAATCCATTACCCATAACCCATGGTTCATAACCTATAACCCATAACCCGATTTGCAACCCGAAATCTGGACTAAACTTACCCAGTATCCGGATCCCCAGGATTGCACTAGCCGGACCCCTCTGGTGAGGGATCCGTGGGAACCGTGGGACAGTAGAAAATTTTGTCTATAAATAGTGAGCCATTTCTCTACACATACTCTCTCTTAGTATTGTAACATCTCTAACCTCTAATCCAAAGGATCATTCTATGTAGTTTTATGTTTGTGTGATTCTCTAGGTTTCTCTTAAAGGCGAGATCACCACCTCTTTAAGACGTGCAAGCTCAAGGTCATGAGTTGCTAAGCTTCGTCATCATCAAGACCACTGGAGTGTATCTTGTTGATAGTTCTTTTCTCCCTCCGATGAAGTGTTGTGTTGAAGGCATTAGTGAAAGGTGCCAAAGGGTCGTGCCGAAGGCATTAGTGAAAGGTGCCAAGGGTGTACATTTGATATGATGCATCGATGTACAAGATAGATAGTTTGGGTTAAAGGATATTGATATCCTTCTAGTGTTGTAATAAGGAGTGTGTCTCCTTTGGGGTAGTCGTGTTGTGGTGTAGTGTTGGGCAGTAGTTCCTCCTTTGTAATGGAACTCGGTATTTAGCCTTGTATCGGATAAAGTGTACGCGACTTTGTGATAAGTATGGTTCTACCTCGTGGAAGAACTCGGTGTCTAGTCTAGTACCGGATAAAGAGTAGGCGACGTTGTGAAGGCTTCTCCGCCACATTAAGGAGGTTGTGTTTTGTAGTGCTTACGAACTCTGGAGTGGGTACTCGGGGAGTGGAGTAAGGCAAGGAATGTCTCCTTTTTGCCGAACCAGTATAAATACTCGTGTCATGGTTTTGTGTTTCTTTACTCTTTATCTTTGCATTAATTGCTTATATGCTTATCTATCGTTATCCAACAAACACATTAAATAGATTGACATAAGTCGATCTAAATAGTTTAAAACGAAGTTTTAATCGGTAAAACTATTCAACTCCCCTTCTAGTTTTCAACATCTTCTTCCCAGTATGAGATTCTCCTAACTGCTTCCTACCCTTCAATGTTTTTCAGTCACTGCCTGACCATCCAAGGTATATACGCAATTAGCCTTGCTTGTTCCTGATAAAACCACCAGTGAGCCCTTTATAACCTTGATCTTGCCCGACTGCATCTTCATGGTAAAGCAAACTTTTTCAAGAGTGCCCGGCGATATCAAGTTTCACCTTAATTCCGAAACATACATGACGTTGTCCAACAAAAACTTGACCCATCCCTTATCTGAACTCGAACTTTGCCAGTCCCCCGTATACGACATTCTCTGCCATAACCCAGCATTACATTACTACCTTCATACTTCTGAAAATCAAGCAAGTAATCTCTCCTGTATGCCATGTGATATGAGCCCCCTGAATCCATGATCCAATCTAATAACCTTTCAACACTTATAGCCATTATAACATCAACTTTGTCATACCTATCAGCTCTAGCGGATACCTTATCTTTATTCTTGACAAAACATTGAGATTTCTTGTGATTATACCTGAGACAATCCCTTTTTGCTCACACGATAACCTTGTCGATATAAATTAACCTTGCTGACCAATTCTTCTAAACCCAAAGAATCTTGCAAAAACTAACTTGACAACCTCGATGCTTTAAAAACCCAAAACATCAAGAACACTTAAGGATCGACCAACAATAAAAACCATGTCTAAACCTTGATCTTCAAACCAAAAATCAAGAACCCTGATTATGTTTCTTAGTCGAAATGCCCGACAAACCCAAACACACCAGCAACCTGCCAATTTTCTAAACCGAAAATCGACAAACCCTTAAGCTTTCTTAAACCCGGGTCGATAATCCTCGACAACTCAGAAACTTAAGAAACATTTTTTTGCCAGACCTGGTAGCCCACACATAAAAAAAACCTTCTCCACTTTCTAGAAAAAAGAACACCAAAAGACCCTCTTGAAGCCTCTCCTTGTCGCAAGTACCTGGAAAAAAAACCGAAGCTTCAAGACCCTTTTCTGTCAACTAACCTTTATGTAGAACAAGCAACCTTGACACCTTTGCAAACTTCAAAATCAAAAATCCCAAAGATGAACCCCTTGTCTTGACTTCCGTTTTGGATAATCCCCCAAAAGCTGAAGCTTAACCTGCTGTTGCAACTTCGATGACCAAGAATACCTTGTTGTCTTGAAAAGAAACAGCAAGAAACATGTACACATGTTGTCTTCAATCGATAAACAAGAAACGTTCAGGAAAAATCGACCTAGCTTCCACACGAGACCCGAACACGGCTCTTGATACCAATTGTTGGAGAAACTCAACAAACCAGGAATCTAGAATGCGGAATATATGACCTTGTGATGACGACACATACACAAAAGTTATCTCGACTGAAAAGTAAATTCACAGTACATGTAATCTTGTTCCTAAATGATTATACATTAAGAAGAAAGGAAACGAAAATGGTACATAATGCCTCACCCCTCATCTCTATTTATAGAGGATGAGGGGGGAAATCCTAATCCTAATATGATCAAAAGAGTCGGCTAACAAAGGAGATGAAAAGACGCAACCGACTTTCCTTTGAACTTGAGCAATATGTCAAAGACATCCTTGTATCGATTCATTCATGCATAGAATTCCCAATTTGACAAAATATAACTAAACTATCACTTTACCCCCCTATAACTATTGTTAAATATCAATAATAATATATAACAAACATAATATTATAATATGGTATCACATTATTAATCACAAAATTTGTGAGCTTGAATTTCTTTTCATATATGGACATATTGCTTTTTCAAATGTACAAAACTTTGAAGTTATAAGTTGTTAAATGATTTATAGCTAGTCCAAGTATAGCAAAAGTCAATTGATGATTATGCAACGTCAAGATACATAGTCAATGAATCAATAAATGTGTTAACCCGAGTCTCTTGAATGCTCTTCTAAAAACAAACACTACAAAAAATTGGTTTAATGTACACATTTTTTTTCTCCACGCTTCTAAAAGTATGTAAAATTTTATTAATTTTTTAACACTTAATAATGTGTAAAAATTGGTTACATTGATAAGTGTGAAAAAAATTGTAAAACAATAAATTTTCACACTTATACTTGTGTCAAAAAAAATTCACACTTTTAAGTGTGAAGAAATCTAAGAAATGTCCACCCTCACAAACAATCTCCACACTTTCTCAAAGTGTGAAAATTTTGGGTGTAACAAATAACTTCCATACTTAGAAGTGTAAAAAAATCTTATAATTCTTCACAAATAAAAGTGTGAACTTTTATTTGATATAACTATAAGTATGAAAAATCTATTATTTTACAATTTTTTTCACACTTATTAATGTAAATAATTTTTACACAACAGTAAGTCTTAATAAACTAATAAAATTTTACACACTTTTAAAAATTATGAACATAAGCTGTGGAGAATCAACTATATTTTTGTAGTGAAAGATCTCAAAAGCAGATGAAGTGCTACTTTTTATGATTATCAATCGGTAGATGCTCATTCTTGAGATTACATGAGCTAATAATATGATTATATTCAAGTAGTCAATGAAGTAACTTCAAAAAAAATGTATAACGCTTCAGCTTCCTAAAAGGAATGTCAATGTAAATACAGGTTCTTGCACGTGAATGGCTTAATTTATACACCGCGCATTTTTTTATCAACTCTCCATTTCCATCAAATCAGACTGTGGAATAAAGATATGACAAAATTGTATGTTCTCCCCTTTTTTCACATTTTGGAAAGAATATATTTGATAGAAAGAGAAACACTTTACAAGTCTTTGTTACCATTTCATGACATACACAAATACATGAACTATATGTTATTTCATTTTTGGCCTTTCCATTCAAGCGTATGAAACATCCCCTTCGTTTCCCAAACTCCAATGATCAACTACAGCAAGGCAGATGTGGTCGAGATCTCTAGCATTTCTTAGTTGGGTGAGAATTCGTGTAGTATCTGTTTATATTGATTTTTAGAGCATACATAAAAACCATTGTAACAAACTACAACTCATTGTAACATATTTAATGTACAATCCGCCATTTATAATTCAATTAAACTTTCGACTAGTCTTTTCTTATCCCATAATTGTCTAAGTTAGTTGTTAATCTTTTAACAATTCTTAAGTGAGTCCTAGAGGTTCATATCAATCGGCATCAAAGTTGCTTTTTTGGCTGCTCAAATCATTTTTATGACGAGTCAGTTATTTTTTCACCGAGTTAGTTATTTTCAGTTAGATTCTTTATTTGTTATGAAACGGTTATGTTAGTCAAGATTCTTTGTTGAGTTATGAATAATTACAATGCCTCCTTAAACACTAAATACTTCAAGTAACAATAATTGATATGTTGTATAAGGGTGTTTGGTTATGTTATAGTGACGCATGCCGCTGTCTGCTTGTTTTGCTATTATGGAAAAGGGTGAGGTCACGTTTTTGCTTGATGAGTTCTATAGGGGTGTTTAGTTGTGTATAGTGATGCATTCTACAGGATACCTGTTTGGTTGGAAATAATAATGAGGTGTATGGTCTGTCGTTGTAAGTATTATAGGGGTGTTTGGTTGTGTTATACCGTCAACTGATATTGTTGTTGTGAATGTTTGAATACTTTTTGATTGTGTGATACTATCAAATTATCAAAAAAAAATTAAAAAAATAAATAAATAAGTTGATAAATTTTTAAACAAGTTGGCTTTCTAAATAATATTTGATAAATTTTTATATATATTTTCGTTGGTTCTATTACAAAAAATCATATATTTTGCTAGTTAATGAAATCTCTCTTTTTATTTTTTATAGCTTTTGACTGATATGCACCGTCAAAATCAATATGAGATCGACCAAGTGGCACTTCTGATAGTTACTCCTCTAGTTACATTGCCCGCTCAATAAATGAGGTTTTAGTGATGTGTTTCTCTTTCAAATGGTAGTCGCTTGGTCATGCTATATATTTTGGACGGTTGTATTTTTATTTAGTGATGTTGTGGATACTTTAATGATGTTGAGTGAATACGTCTTATTTCCCCTTTGATTGTTGTGTTTCATGACGTATATATAACATATATGTAGGGTTTGTTAAATGCCACCTTGGTTTGTTGCATATGGTATTCCTCGAGTATTGTTGGATGTTTTGGTAACGAAGATATATGCAGAAGATCATGAAAAAAGGAAATTCATATAACAAAATTATATATATTTTTTAATTAATAATGGTATTTGTTATGGTTTTTTTTAAACCATACCCAAAAGTTTAATATTGATTATTTATGGGGATATTTGGTACGGTTATATAGTAAAACCGTATCAAATAATCATTTTTTAGTAGAGTTTCAAATCATACCAAAAGATCATTTCATTTTCGTCAAGGTATTATTTAGTACGATTCAATAACTGTACCAAAACCCTTTTAAAACCGTACCTAAAACCATTTTGTTTAGTGGTGAGATAAAATTCCACAAGTTTTAATTACAAGTGACTAAAACCTAATTACATGTGATTTAGATTGTATTAAATTTTGGGTGATGTCTCCTGACACAATAATTACGATAAACATGATAGAATCAAGTGAATTTATTAATCAATTATCAATGGCTAAATTTGTAATGTTGTTTCTAAACTTTATACATGAACATGTCATGTTTACAGACAAATCACTAGAACATAATAGTTCATTTTTATTGAAGAGTAAAAGAGTGATATTTTACTAAAAAGACAAATGATTTTGGCAAAAGAGAGTCATAATATAATAGTAATAGTAATATATAAGAACATTCTCGTATTTATCACTAGTCAATAATAGTTAGAAAAACAACATCAAATATCTTCAATAATAATATTATTAAATTAATGCATTGTCATAACTTCGAAGTATTAGAAAATCTTTGAGTTAATAATTTCCCATAAAAGCGTCCTAAAAACCAAATGTTTAATGCTATGATTATGAGATATATGTTGCATGTAGTGTATATAAAGCAACGCTCATAGTATAAACTTCCATATTTCAATCTATTATTTGCTTCTTTTGGCGAAAACAAAGTTGCAATGACTAGAAAGAAAGTGAAGCTTGCTTTCATAACAAACGACTCGGCAAGGAAAGCAACCTTCAAGAAAAGGAAGAAGGGCTTGATGAAGAAGGTGAATGAGTTGAGCACCTTATGTGGCATAGATGCATGTGCTATAATATATAGCCCATATGAAGCTCAACCTGAGGTGTGGCCCAGCAATATTGGTGTTCAACGCATGCTCGCTCAGTTCAAGAGGATGCCCGAGATGGAGCAAAGCAAGAAGATGGTGAATCAGGAGAGTTTTATCAGGCAAAGAATCACTAAGGCGAATGAGCAGCTAAAGAAGCAGATCAAGGAGAACTGCGAGAAGGAGATGATTGAGGTCATGTACCAGTGCTTGACTGGAAAAGGTTCCATTACAAACTTGATCCTCCCAGATTTAAATGATCTGGGTGGGCTGGTTGACCAAACCATGAAAGACATCAACAGGAGGATTGAGTCCCTTAAGAAAACGGTCCCTGGTAAGGCTGTAGCTGCACCTCCACCACCATCACTACCATCTCGACCACAAGCCCCTGTTGGTGCTAACACTTTGTCATCTAACAATGACATGATGGCAAGAGGACTAGTGATGCATGGATTGGAGAAAAGACATGTGGTTCATAATTCGAGTGCTATGGATGGGATGCAAAGAACTCAATGGTTTACAGATTGGATGACCAATCCGTCTGACCATAATCTTGGTCTTGGCCCAGGGTACGAGATGACTCCATTTGTTGATAGCGGCTATCAGATTTGCCCACATCCATATTTTCCGTGAAAGCAATTTTATCGTTGTTGGATGCAAACTGTTATACCTCCTTCTGCACTTTTCCAATTCCTTTTTGTAATATCTTTGTTTTAATTTTTAGTTTGTAACTTGTTGATCTTGATCTGGGATTGCGTTTTGTTACATTATTGGCTTGAAAGATTAATCGTTAAAATTTATTAAGTAACATATATGCCGTTGAATATTTGTTCAGATTATATGATTTATTCCCATGTCGTTGGTAACTTTTCTCGGTTGTATGTCTAAAAAAAGAAATCAACTGCATAATGCCAGAAAATGAGATCAAAATAATACTATTGTGAAATCTCTTTAGAAGGAAATGTTAATAATCAGAAATTTAAATTTGTTTCATCGAAATCGTTTTATAAGGTTAGATTTTAAATAGAATATCTTCAGGATTTTGATAATTACTACTGATAATTCTGTATTAAATAGCCTCTGTTGTTACTTACTCCATAATATGTCGATATTTTGAGCTTCTGGACATTTCCATGCAACAGTGCATTTTTTCTTATTGTCCTCCTACGTAGATTCCCTCTTGCCATGGTAAAGATCAAAGGCTGAGGCTTGAGGTTCTATAATGTGTATCTCCTCCTATCCATCAGCATCTGAATATTACAGCTGAAACAATTTTATTCTAAAGGCAAGAGTAAATAAATTACTGAAGAATGAAAAGTAGGGCAATCTATTGATAAGTTAGAAGCAAAATAAAACGAGGCACCGATTACTCAAGAATGAAACAAGAATTAAACGCGACAAGAATCCAGTCTGGCTACAGCGACCTAACTTTGTTACAATGGGTACCTATTCAATCAAACGACACCTTTTGAGCCATATTAAACAGTATCTGAGACTATATATGATATATTTAATAAAATTTAATCTTGTGACTCATTGTAACTTTCTTAATATTTTTTCTGTGGTAATTAACTGCCAACTCCATTTGGTTACTAGTAGTCATTAGAAGTTATTTTGTTACATATTAACCAATAGCCATATTAACCAATAGTTGAAACAATACTGTAAACTACTTAGCTAGTCCTTTGGCCATATGGGTGTACGTTCACTTGATCTTGCTGTAGATATATCACATTTATACTGTTCTTGCTAATTTAATGTTTGTGATTGGGTGTGTAGTTTCAATGTTTTGTTTAAACGTTTAAAGATATAGCTAGTAAACAAAGTAACATTTTCCTCATGTGGAACACATTAATCAACTGCTCATACAAGTAAATATAAGGCAATGGAAGAATGATTAAGAATAAAACAGAAGTTGATTAAACTCAAACTTTTTGAACACCCTAAAGACACGCAAACCGGATCACAGTAATCCAATCTCACTTGTAACATTTTTAATGCTAGCTCGTTGCTTGACATAAGCGTTAATATAATTGTTGTCCCCAAAGAAACAAATAAGCCTTTGTAGTGCTAATAATTGGTCAATAAAAATACGTATCTGATTGGTGATTTTTTATAGCATGATTGGCAGGTCACTAAACTTGAGAACCATACAGTCAGAAAACTTGTGCCGAAATAGCTCTAGTGATGGATTAATTTGTTAATAACTTTTTTCTCTGCTTGTCACTGGAGGTCCGGAGCTCTTTAGGATCACGATGTGATATATGACTGTCACTGTGAGAGTCATCAATAACTCTTTAGAGAACAACTTTTCAGGGACTGTAGGTTCAGAAAAGCTAAACACTAGGGTGTTTGAAAAGCTTGAAACACAATTTAGTGACTCAAATGTTTTTTTTTTTTTTTTTTTTTTTTTTTTTACTGACAGAGTGTTTCTGTAAGAATAGGTCAAAGAGTTCAGTGTTATCTCAATCAGTGAGTGGTGTTCTAATGATTTTGAAGACATAAAAATTTGATAAGTCATTAGAAAAACGAACCGGATCAATAAAAACTAGCGTATCAGCTCAGCGTCCTAGAAATTTCAAAAACTACGGGAATTCATCTAGCCTTTACTCTGATAAAGTTGTACACTACTAGATTCCGAAATAATGGCCAGATTATGTTTTGTAGCTATTGATGCATATGTTTGCAAAGCAAATGAGTCCACCACAGTGTCTCTTCACTTGTGCAGTCCAAAAGGAAAATTCAAGTAGCATAATTTAAAAAAAGCATCAATCCAAACAGCATGTATACTACGTTATTAGTTAATAGCAAATCAATATAGCCAAACCAGAACAAATTATCTTCCACGAACTACCAAAGAAATATTTTGATATTGCATGCTTGGAGGAAACCATATAATTTCATTCTATATAAACCCAAACGCTGGATTTATGCTTCACACCAACTCATTAATTTCCCTCATTTCTTATACATACAAACACAATGGCATCAACAAACCGAACGATCCTGACTTGTTATTTGGTTTTACTCTTCTTCTCAACTATTCTGCTTTCAAGTACTGCATCCCGTGTGCTCCCTGAAACTTCAAGCCTAGAGAGCCATGAGCAATGGATGGCTCATTATGGACGCGTATATAAGGATGCTTATGAGAAGGAACAACGTTCTAAAATTTTCAAAGAACAATGCCATGAACAAAGGTTACAAACTAGCAGTCAACGAGTTTGCAGACCTTACAAACGAAGAGTTCAGAACCACAAGGAACCGATAAATGGCACATGAATGCTCCCGATCGACCTCTGCTTTCAGGTATGAAAATGTTACAGCAGTTCCATCATCAATGGATTGGAGAACAAAAGGTGCGGTTACACCTATTAAAGACCAAGGCCAATGTGGTAAGCATTAATTACTGTGAAATAATCACAAATAAAACATAGTAAATTACTAACTAATATAAAGAGTAAATTTCATGATATGTAGGATGCTGTTGGGCATTTTCGGCTGTGGCAGCTATGGAAGGTATAACCCAGCTGAAAACAGGTAAATTAGTCTCGTTATCTGAACAAGAGCTTGTGGACTGTGACACTAGTGGTATAGACCAAGGATGTGAGGGTGGTCTTATGGACAACGCCTTTGAATTCATCGTAACCAATAAAGGTCTCACTACAGAGAGCAATTATCCATACAAAGGAGTTGATGGCACCTGCAACAGCAACGAGGAATCTAACCATGCTGCAACCATTACGGGTCATGAAGATGTTCCGGCTAATAGCGAAAGTGCACTGTTGAAAGCTGTAGCTAGTCAGCCCGTCTCTGTTGCCATTGATGCAAGTGGGTCTGACTTCCAGTTCTACTCTAGCGGTGTGTTTACAGGACAATGTGGGACAGAACTTGACCATGGTGTTACTGCAGTTGGTTATGGAACGAGTGATGATGGGACTAAGTATTGGCTCGTGAAGAACTCATGGGGAACAAGTTGGGGTCAAGAGGGGTATATAATGATGGAAAGAGATATCGATGCCAAAGAAGGCACTTGTGGCATTGCCATGCTGGCTTCCTACCCTACAGCATAATTTTAGGAAAACTGAAAGTAACTATTGTACATTATATGTGCGTCTGGTTATGTTAATAAAAGGAAACTAGTAAACTATGATATGTATTTAAAAAGTAAAAGGACTGTATAGCTGAAATTATCATATTATATATGGAACCTTTTGTGACCTAGGTTGTATTTTCATATTGCCACATGTGAACCAAATAATCTTAATACTTATGCTTCTTATGTAAACATTATTAGACGAAGGACTAAATATGTTATTTAGAAAGATTGTAACCATAAAACGGTTACTAGATGGCGGTTACAAACGGTTACCAAACCGAACCATCACAACGGTTAAGATCATACCGTTTGGATTGTATATATACATACATGTACGAATCATTTAGAAGTTAATAGACAAATTTTACTTATTCACTTTCAATACTTTGCAATCTATATACTTTGATCTAGAGTTTGGGACAACAATTGGCATCAAGAGCAGTGTTATACGCAACTCGTTTTGGATTCCATACTATTAACGAGACAAACCCAAGGGTAAGCAGCAATAAACATATTTGTTTTCGGCAGGATTTTTTTTGTTTTCTCTCTTCTTCCAAGAGAAACAAGACGTGAATAAGCATACGTAGAAGATAGTGCACGATCATTTACGTAGGGGATTGCAAACGTTTACACCAAACTGATTGGTGGGGAAACCGTTGTTGGCGACAACATAGGGAAGGAAGAAAGACACTTCGTTCGGGATAGAGAGCAAGTGGGTAAATACTTTGTGAAACCGGTTAATTCAAAACTCAAAGTAGAAGAAAAACGCGGGATACACACACGGGGAAAACGTTGTTGTGGAAGAAAAATACGTACGTGATAAGGAAAGAGGAAGAGCGCTCAGATTTTGTGTGGAGTAGTGTTGGAACGACACAAGGAAAACAACAACGGGAAAGGAATTCATAAGCAAACATCTTGTTTGTTTTCGGTGTTGGTTACCATTTCGGTACCAAAGTTTGTATGTGGGAAGTTTGATTTAGGAAAAAGAAATCAAATATCATACAAGGAAGGAGACGTGTTTTAGTGTGGATTAACAAGAAAAGAAAACAATTTGTTTTCGGGCTTGTTGGAAAGGAAAACAATTCGACACAAAGTTTCTTTTCATTCAAAGTTTACAAGTTCAAAAGGTTCAAAAGGAAGTCGAGACACTTTTGTTCGAAGAAGCAGAATTCGAAAGAAAAGGGACGAGACACCTTGAAAGGAATTCGAAAAAGAAAAAGGCCAAGATTTTTTTTTGGTTCGAGACAAGAGTTCGAAAGGAAAAGATTTCGACACAAAAGTGGTATAAATTCGAGGCATACAAATTCAAATACGAAAGGACCAAGGACTCAACGAGGCAAGGAAAAAGAAAGGAACCAATTTGGGAATAAAACAAACGTTGGTAAACGATATTTACTAACGCGAGACAAAGGGAATACACTTGTGTTCATCACATCATCGAGGTCACAAGTTAAACTTTTCTAGATTTCATTTATATTAGAATAGTATAGAATAGTTATTTCATACTATTAGGAAATCCCGAAAACTATTTATTGATCCCGTATTATTAGGATTCCCGGAAGATTAGATATTCCCATTTTTTATAGAAATACCATACTAGGAAGGATAAATCCCATTAAAATTAGAAAGTGAAGATACTAAGCACTTTCAAGATGACCGTCGACGATATAGCAAGCACATCAACTACAACAAAACCCGTAACACCTATTGCACAATATCAATGCCCTAAGTTGAAAACCACAAACTACACAGTTTGGGCTATACAAATTAAGGTTATACTAGAGGCACATGGCTTATGGGAAGCAATAGAACCAAAGATAGATACGCAAGTAGATGATAAGAAGGATAAGGCAATGACTGCCTTCCTATGTCAAGCGTTAACTGAAGATGTGATATTACAAGTAGCGGATTGTAAGACGGCTAAGGAATTGTGGGATTCGCTAAAGAAAAGACATGTTGGAGAAGATAGAGTGCAGAAAGCACGATTACAATCATTGATGATTGGGTTTAACTCACTTCAGATGAAGGAAGATGAGACGGTGGATGCATTTACGGCTAAACTAAACGGCTATGCCATGAAGGAAAAAGAAATAGGGAAAACTTTGGATGAATCACTTTTAGTACGAAAACTATTAGACTCCACACCAGATAGGTTCATTCAGATAGTAGCATCCATAGAACAAACAAATGATCTCGACGACATCACTTTAGATGAGATCACTGGAAGACTCAAGGCATTTGAGGAAAGGACAAGTAGAAAGCCAGGAAAACCTATTATTCGCACATGGCGAGTACTCAGGAAACAGAAAACGTTTTTACAAACGTGGAGGGAAATCAAATTTCTCACGAGGGAACTGGCAGAATAATAGAAACAGAAACAACTCACAAGGAGGGAACTCAAGTCACAAAGAGAGTTCGGATAAGAATAAAAGTGAGTGGGATGTAAGTAAGGTAAAATGTTACATGTTTCATAAAATTGGACATCTTAAAAGGAATTGTAGAGGAACATCAGCAACTCTGGAACAATCAAACCTTATCTTAGAGGACGATGAACTATCACTATTAATGACTATGCACGAAACTGAACACGAGGAAGTGTTGTTGAATGAAGAACAAATTCAACCAGGAAAATATGCTACAACAGACGCAAGCATATGGTATTTAGATAATGGTGCAAGTAACCATATGACGGGAATAAAGAGTCATTTTAGGGATATTGATTAAAGCGTAACAGGACGAGTACGTTTTGGAGATGGATAGTATGTACAGATAATGGGTAGAGGGTCTATATTACTAGGTTGTAAGAACCAGGAACAGAAGGTAGTATCGGATGTATACTATATACCAAACCTCAAGAGCAACATACTTAGTTTAGGACAACTTACGGAAATAGGCTGTAAGGTCATTATGGACGGAGATAAATTGACTTTGTATGATAAAAGCAAGAAGTTGTTGATGAAGGTTGAAAGATCTAAGAATCGACTCTACAAGATTCAGTTGCAGATAGAAGCACCTATATGTCTCTTAGCAAATATAGATAACCAAGCATGGTTATGGCATGCTAGATTAGGTCATTTGAACTTTGACGATATCAACAAGATGACTAGGAAAGGTCTAGTAGAAGGAATTCCAAGAATAAATCATGCCGGGCAGATTTGTGACGCATGTTTATTAGGAAAACACAGTGGAACACCATTTCCAAATCAAGCTAAATTCATATCAAAGAACCCGTTGGACTTAGTATATGGAGACCTTTGCGGTCTTATAAGTCCAACAACACACTCAGGCAAGAAACTCATTTTCTTGTTAGTGGACGATTGTACACGTTTTATGTGGGCCTACTTTCTGACATCGAAAGATGAGGCATTTAGTACATTCAAGGAATTTAGATAGAAGATAGAAATGGAGATGAGATTGAAAATAAGGATGCTAAGAACGGATAGAGGTGGTGAATTCACATCAAATGAATTCACAAGGTACTGTAAGGAAAACGGAATAACACGACAGTTGACAGCACCGTACTCCCCACAACAGAATGGAGTAGTGGAGAGAAGAAATATGACAGTGTTATCAACTACGAGGAGTATGATGAAAGCAATGAAGTTACCCTTAACTTTTTGGGCGGAAGCAGTTAAACATGCAATTTACATACTCAATAGGGTACCTACGAGGGCCCTGATGTTACGCCCCTTTCACGACTCGTTTTTTTTTTTTTTAACACTTGATGGTATTAGTTTAAAATAGACCCTTTTATACTCTGAAAAAGACTCATTTCCTGTAGATCCTTGAAATAGACCCATTTACATCTATTATGGACCCATTTTCTTGGTACTCTAAAATTGACTCATTTACCTCTAAAATGAACCAATTTTCTGAAGAATCCTTTAAAGGTAGTATTAGTCTAAACCAGGCCCATTTATAGTCTAAAGTAGTCCCATTTTCCTTGCACTCTAAAATAGACCCATTTGCATCTAAAATGAACCCATTTCCTGCACTCTGAAAATGACTCATTTGCAGTCTAAAATAGACTCATTTATCTCTAAAATGAACCCATTTTCTGTTACTCTAAAAATGACTCATCTGAATCTAAAATAGACCCTTTTCCTGCAGATTTTCTGCAAGTTACATATTTTGACCCATTTTCCGGAAAACGACTTCTATAACATGACATAGCACCAAAACTTCCAGAAATCATTGGAACATTATAAACATCCAATATGTGTATAAACATGGTCATAATTACCCGCGGAAACGTGCCTTACAAAGTAACGGGTGTTATGCCAAACACCCATTTTAACCCGTTTGCATACACCACTTAAACATAACTCTTTAACATGCTTTGAGACCTGTAAAATGACTCTTAAACCATTCCAAAGACTTGACATTACAAACATTTAACCCATTTAAAACTCATGGGGAACAACTTTGATAACGAGCTCGGTACATCTACCTAGCTCCTAGCTTTCTTACTACCTTCCCATTCTTCGCAACTAATCCATGGTTTAGCCATGCTCCAAAGGACAAATCTTAGCATCTTCAATACAAGAGAACCTACAAAATGTAGTCAACTATAACGTAAGCGAAAACGCTTAGTAAGTAATTGGCTAATACATGCTAAGGCTTCCATTATCAAAAATGCATCACAAAGCATCTCTATGACACACAAGCTATAACACATTTAACACATAAAGCACACAACACATACCTTGAAGGATCGTTATTTTTATTGTGTTTGATGATTCGGGTGGTCTTGGATGATCAAAATACATGTTAGCCATTAGAGAGAGAAAGTTAGAGAGTTGGGTGTTTTCTTGGTAGAGACTTGGTTCTCAAAAGTATGGAATGTTAGATTGAAAAGCACCACCCCTTCCATGGATGGAAGGGGTATTTATAGTTACAAACAATACGACCTCCTATCGGCCTGTGAATCAGGTATACAGTGGGTAAAGACCCGTCCTTCCTCCACGGTGTTGCTCTAAACTAAACTACGCTACAAACTTACTAATAAAATGCTAAATAACGTAACTAACGACAAATCTACGAGCTAACTTATGCTAGATAATGCTTGGGGTGACCGACTCTTCACTATGGAATTTTCTAATTCCTAACAATCTCCCCCTAAGGGAGGTCACCCCATGTTTGAATCCTAGCATTCTATTCTTGTCTTTGTTCTTGAGCTCGTAGGCTTCAATTCTTCATTTCAACAATCTTTGTGCAATAGCATTGATTCTTCAAAGTCCACAATGATTTGTACTTTTAGTGGAGGCCTTTAACTGATCCACATCTTTGATGATCTTCGAGCTTTATTTGAGATCATCACCACGTGAAATCTCTGGATCACCATTTATTGTGTTGCCATCATGTGAAGTTGTGACTTTTGGACCGACATGCTCACACTTTTGAATCATGACGCGTCTTTCCATCGAGTAGCGGAAGCTTTACGGCTCATGATATTTGCGTGTAGCAGAAAGGCATCTTAGTATAGAAATATCGAGCCAGTTATGTAGATATGCACCAGTCATGATTTCTTCAATTAAGTATGGATGCAAAGTGAGCATGCGGCTTTGGATTGACTCCTCAATTTGATCAGTGCAACCGTCCAAATGTACTGCAAACAACGCTTAGCAATAAAACACGCGAAAGTGTCTTTGATCACTTTCGTTGAATTGAGGTACACGCCCACGGTTCCCCGTTGATCAGATACAAGTACTGCTGTGATCAGTAGGATTCCTAAGAATCTCCTTGACAGGGGTTTAGCATTTGTTCTAGACGTTCTCAAACCGGAACGTCTCAAAGAAGACAACACGGAGTGAGTGAACCGGCGAATTGAGATTCAGCGATTGATGAAAAATGATTTTAAAACAATCGCGTATTGCTTGAAGAAAGAGTTTTGCAATACGACGAAGGTTTTATGAGAAAGATCAATTTTCAATCAAAATACTTTTTTTATTAGAGAATGAGTACACATTCGACGTGCTAGAGAAAAGAAGGTTTGCACATCGAACGGTTTTTCCAAAAGTATTCGTCAATTCCATTCCTGACCAAGGTAGATTCACGAATGAATAAGCCCCATCGTTTCTATCAAGTTGTCACAAGTTTGATCTTTAGAAAAGATCTCACATGTCACCTACCAAGAGCTTGTTTGATGTTGGCTCTAGAAGGCTTTCCATCTTCATCGTGAATATTGTCACATATCACTCGGATGTTCAGGCAATTACCACAAGGATAATGCGTAGGACTCTTAATATATTCTTACTTTTCCACATTATGTGAAACAGCAAGTCTTCAAGAATTTAGTGTCCTAATGAGATATTGTGGATGATCTCTTGGCTCTAGACTCAATAGTGCACATTTGGTTCCTATGCCGGAGACTAGGGAGAGGGTCTCCTTCTTCAATATCAACAATCTCTAAGAGAAAGTTGATAGATAATGTCGGTTCCCCGTGAGAATGAAACAAGCCCTTTTAAGAGGAACTTGAGTGGCTTGGGAAGTTTAGTGCAGTGTATCACTGGGTTCATGATGTCTTGTCTTCAATACCAGTGTTACCTTAGTAAACACCAGTAACATATGTATTGAACCCGGTTTCTGCCCTAAGGTTGAATTATTGGAGGGCTATTTCTTTTCACCCTTTTCTCATTTCATTTCTTTTTCATTCTTCAACCCCTTCAGTGCTTACCGAGACTTCATAACTGGAACCTTGTTGGGTTTATTCCAGTTCTAGCTCTGTCTCAGTCCGCACTCTTCCCATATTCTCATTTTTCTCCTTTTTTCAACATTCCTAAGGACTCTACACTATCTAGTGGATTGTCCCTGGGAAGATCCCTCCGGTTCTGGCGGATCGTGGGAACAAATACCTAACCTAACCATCCTTATAACTCCATGTATAAAGTAAAATGGTCGGTCTTTTGGTACAGTTCATTCTTCCTTGAAACCAATTGAAAAATCATTTGGAAAAACAATCAAGGTACTTGTGATATAAAATCAAAGCATTTTGTACCTTAATAGTTTTGATCATTTAGAAATGCTCCCCCTCAACATGTGCATATGATATTGAAATTGTTTGGCACATGGAGGCAAGAATTCTTTGAAATAATTTCTTTGAAATAATTTCTTGATCACAATTTCCTACGAAAAAGCCATTTGATTTTCTTGGTAAAATTCTCCCCCTCAATATGTGCATAGGATATTTGAAATCATTTTATCACATAGAGGCAAGAGTTCTTTTGAAGCACATCCACAATCACAAGCGCAATTAAGAAACCATTTTAAAACTCAATCAAGGTACTTTATAAATCACTTTAAAAAACTTTCGTACCTCGATAGTTTGTTTGCTCCCCCTCAATATGTGCTTCAAGATTCGAAAGCGTTTAGCACATATGAGAGAGCAGCCTGCACAATTAAATCAAAACGATCACCTTTTATCAAATTTCATTATTAAATCACAAATTCTCCCCCGATCAAAAATATCAAACCCTTTGAGATTTTGGATCCCAAGTGATTTAATTAGGTTTAGAAAACATGGGAGAAAATGTGGCCAGGTTTAAATACTCATCTGGTTTTTTTGGATAAATCCTCCTCCTCAACATGTGCATTGTGTATATTGAAATCGTTTGGCACATGGAGGCAGGATTTCCTTTGAAGGACTAAAACCAATTCCATTAAAACAGATTTGAGATTTAAATCACGATCTCTCCCTTGAAAAAAAATATCAAACCATTTGAGATTTGTGATCCCATCTGATTTAAATTCTTTAGATAAGTTTTAGGGCAAGACGTGGCAAAATTTAAATTTGAAAAATGATTAATAAGGAACAGATTTAGACATTAAAGATTGTTAGTGTCAGGTATGATTGTTTTTAAGAGATCTTTTGAGTAAAACAAAACAATTTCACAATCAAACAAGAATAGAAAAAATTTCATTTTGAAAGACCTTGATTCAAAAGAAAAATCATACCATGACATAACATTAAATCTTTAGATCACCACATAATTTCGTACAAACGGACTCTTTTGAATATATATTGTTTGAAAATATTTTAAATTAAATCACTCTCCCCCTCAATCGATGACCGAAGTCGATAATTGAGTGACTTAAATTTTGATAAAATGAAGTCCGGTGATTTTCAACAATTAGTCCAATATATTTTCAAAACAATATTTTTTCAAAGTTTTAGAAAAATGGTATCGTCAAGATTATCCTGCACAAAGATATGTTAGGTGGTTGAGAAACTTATGTTGTTGCTGTAGGGCTTGGAAGAAAAACCGTCTGCAGATGCAGTGAGACTTCTTTTTACGTTGCATTTTGAATGCCAACTGAGGTCAAATTAAGCTCCGTTTCTTCAATCAATTAGAAGAAAACCATCTGCTGATGCAGTGAGACCTCTTACGTTGCATTTATGCCAACTCTCCATAGAAGTCCAATTAAGCTCCGTTTCTTCATTTGTCAACTCAAGATCTAGTTACCCTTTCCTTTCGGCATCCAAACATCATATTATGTGGAATCCTGCTCGGAACATTCTTATACAATATACCTGCATACGTTAGTGGACACAAACAGATATATGGTGGTCGACAACACCCAAACAGCAATCGACTAATAAAAGTCAATTCAACATATCAATCAGTTCATATAAAGCATGGGGTTTATGTGTTAATCAAACACTAATCATCTAAACCTAACAATCATATCCTAAATTCCTAGTCCTTCGACACAGGCAAATATCATTTTTAATTAAGCACGTAGGATAATTTAGAAAGCCCGTTAGATGATATAGATTTGAAAACATTATCCCCCTCAATCAATGACTCAATTTTTTTATTTATTTTTTTTTAAGTTTTGAAAGCGCTGAAGTCATAGATAGGTTTTTGAAATTTTATGAAAACTTGATTCTGATTGATTTATAAGCAACTCATTTACCACCATTTTTGAAAACAACAAATATTTTTCTGAAGAATTTTAGACGGAAAAACATTTGTGTAGGAACAGCAGTCCTTCGACATACTTTCCTCAAATTGTTTTAGGATAAGTGCACGTAATATTTGAAAAATTGGTTTAGCGCAACACTTTCCTTTCATGAAGAACAGGTTGCTATCAGAAATAATAGCAAGCCATAGTTTAAAGCGCGGGTCACAGTCTGAAGTAACTGCAAGCCATTTGATTTGTCACATGTTTTGAAAAAGAATATTTACACCTCCTGCTCGAACTTCATCTAAAGTCCCGTGCCATTATTGAATGACATTTCTAAGACCGTAGATGTTATCGATACCAGAAGACATGTCTTAGAAAAACAATATTTTTGGTCTTTTTCAAATTTTCTGATTTTTATGGCTTTTTGTTGGTTTTATAATTTTCTATTTTGATTTTGTTGGTTTTATATTTTTGTATTTTGTTTTTTAAAAAATATATACAAAGATAGAATAGATGATATAGTTAAAGAGGATGATGATACGAGTACTTAGAGATAAGGATATCGAGCAGACGTCGTAGAAGATAGAATTAGTCATCTCTTAAACATCCACCACCAAAGCTTCCAATGGCTCTTGAATTGAAAGAAATAGAACCATCTGAAAGTGAGACTTTGGCATTCCCCCAAACCGAAAATACTTTAGCTGAGCAGATTCGAAGCTCTATTTCAAGCTTGCCTTAGCCAGGCGCACAGAGAAGCACACCATTACCATAAATCCCGCTGCTCCATTTAAGAACGATAATCGAGGATCTCCATTCGGGGTTATATCATCAAGAAGAAGAACAGCAACGTTTCATCCCACTCTTTAAATTTCTTCTCAAATTTCATTACCATTGAAGTCTGAAGCAATCCATTCCAAAAGGTTTCAAGAGACCACTTCCCCCACGTAGTTGAATTGATGCAGTCAGCCTCTTTGTATAATGCTCAAGAACTCTCCCAAATACACATCATGAGGGGAATGAAAACACCTTCCCATGTTCACATTTTTCTTCCCGGATGATCGTGTATGAAGCTCAAGAACCCGAAGTACACCAATACCCAAGAGCTCTCCCGAATACACATCATGAGGGGAATGAAAACACCTCCCCATGTTCACATTTTTCTTCCCTGATGATCGTGTATGAAGCTCAAGTATCCGAAGTATACCAATACCCAAGGAAGGAATAACTGATAACATTGAAGAAGCAAGCCAAGTCACTGATTATCTCTGCGGATGACAATCTCTGCGGATGTCAACTCCGGAATAAGTGATTATATCTCTGAATCACCGATTAAGCCCTCAAGTGAAATGCTGAGCGCCTCCAATGTACACAATTCTCTCTCTCTCGATGATTGTGATAACATCAAGATCATCACGCATTTGTGTACCTCTTTTATCTTCAGAAACTAACTCTTCCATCGCTTCCCCACATAGTTGGAATAAGAATACTAAACGCCTTGATGAGTAAAACCTTGAGATTCTCTGCGGTCATGACATTTGTTTTCCCGGGATATCTTCAATCACTTAGAAGAATTAAGTTCATCAAGTTTACTCGCCATGAGTCAAACCTTGAGTTTCTCTGCGGTAATAACATTTGTCTTCCCAGGATATCTTCAATTACTTAGAAGTAATAAGTACATCAAGTTTACTCGCGTTTAGATGCTTGTCTCCTTCCCTCTTTCGGTTTTGATAATCAGAATCAGCAACTCTTGGAATGCCCAAATACTTGAAATTTGTTGAGAAGATCGCTTGAAGTCTTTGTGAGAATCAACATGTCAATAATGTGAGCAAGTTTAATTGGGGATTAAATTTGACATATCACATTCCCCCAATTAGTGCTCTCCCCTAGACCGACAATCTTTTTGATAAATGTCCAGATTAAGAAGAAGTCTTTAGATCGTTAAATGCAACTCGTCTTTAGTCTTCTAACATGTAGCAAAAAATGTAGAACAGACTGTAGACTCGACCTTCTTCAAGATTGTGCAGTTGGGGAATAGATAGTTAACATCTTCAACTCACACCAAAAAGCATCCCAATTAACTTACATCTTGCAAATCCCCTTAACTAAAATCCCTCCCAATCAAACAAGAACAGAAAGATGTTCATCAAGGAAATCAGCAATCAGGCCTCAACGAACACACAAGATGGTAACACCAAACTACCAATCACATCAAACAAGAACAGAGAGATTGTTCGGAATCATCATGTTGATGTATACGTGAAGCATTAACCAGAAGCACTTAGTCGATAAACTCATCAATCCGAGTGAAGATGTCAACCAACGGCTCTTAGAAGAACAACTCCATGTGAAGATGACCCGATAAGAAGAAGCTCGGTTCTTACATGAGTTTAGAGCCGTATGACCATTTATATTCTCAAATATCAATCAACAATGCAAAAAATTCACACTTCTTCTCCCCCTCAAGAATTGCATACGGAGATGCCATTCTTGACTAAATAAGTGAACATTATCCAAATGTAGTCTATTCACACTTCTCCCCCGCAAAATTAGCACAGGATGTCGCCATCGTCATTATAGTTGAGAAAGTGGAATCAGAAAACATTCAACAGTAGCCCGGTTCACTTGATGACTGAAGCACATGGAAAAAGTATGAAGCATGTTGATGAGAATGGTCATAATTGAGAAGATTTCTCTGCTTCAGAAGATAAAGTGCACTGACACGTACACATTTCTTTTCATTAGAGTACGAGGCATGAACTGTTGTGTTCATACGTCATAAGAAGATTTCTCTTCTTCAGAAGATAATGCGCACTGAAATGTACACATTTCTTTTCTTTGGAGTACGAGGCCTGAACTGATGTGAACAGACGTCATAAGAAGATTTCTCTTCTTTCGAAGATAAAGCGCACTGAAACGTACACTTTTCTTTTCATTAGAGTACGAGGCTTGAACTGTTGTGTTCAAACGTCATAATCTCTCTCTTTTCAACTCTCTTAGCAAAACATGTAATCATCACCATTATCATTCAGTAGGCTCTTTGCAGTGACAGCTGATGGAGATAACCCAATATGATGAATTTGACCCTGAAGTAAACTAACCTGAACTCGTGACTTATACTTGCACATATGTAACAAAGAGCGGTGTCGATTTCCATTAGCATCTCTAAGTACTCTCTAAGTACTCTATACTCATCATCCAACCAACCATCAAGTAATAGACGTACTTTACCTCTTGAAAATCCACAATTGAATGTGACACTGAGCACTACAACGTAACTCCTTAAAGTGATAGTTATTTTGAGATGATACGAGCCCAATTCCCCCAAGTGGTAAAAAGAAAAGGTAAAAGTCACCCAATAATAGCTAGATTTCCAAGTCTTCGTTTTTGATAATAAGCTCGAACAAGGATCATGAAGAATCTTCATCCAACCATCCCCGATACCTTCAGATACTAAGTACACTCGCCCTTGATATTTCACTTCAACCTCAAATAAATAATAGTGAATTAACTCCGTTGTCACATCTTCTGTTTAAAAACTCAACTCTAGCCTCCTTTGACGTTTTAAGTGAACTCTGATAATGGTTTCATCCCGACCATGGTTAAAAGCACATAACCCCGTAAAACCATGTAATAACCAAACCGCCATGACGAATATCCAAACACACATCCAATTCATGAAGTACACCCTTTTATCTCTTCTTCGAAATAGAAATCGTAGCACCAGCATCAAAAAGATCCCAAAATACATTTTCCTTTCTCCAAGATGGTTCCATCAATACGGGATTTTACAACTCTATGGTTTAAACCGAGAAATAGTTTCTTTCGCCGGATTTTACAAAACCAAGAATAAACCGCAAGATAGATCCGGAAATGCACATTACTTTTACCAGGATGTTTCCATTGTTACGGGATTTTACAAGTCTATGATTTAAACCGAGAAATAGGTTCTTTCGCGGGATTTTACAAAATCAAGACAAAACTGTAAACAATGTCAGTTTGAATGTGTTATGACAACTTTGGTTTCGGTGAATATCTGTTTTAGGGGAACATGCAGCGGTTCATCAACGGTTCATTATCAACATCAACATCCATCCAATCAACACCTTGGTACACACAACATTCACGCATTCTGTCGGCTATTGTAGTGACCACATTGAGAAGTAAACCCGATATGCCAAACTTGATCATGAAGTGAAATTCCCCAGATTTGTTACTTAAACTTGTACTGATACTTGTGAAGAAGAAACGGTGTACCTAATGTACAAAACCTCTTGACATATCCTCAACCGGAAAACTTTACTTCAAAGCCAAATAAGAAATATCGTACAAAAACAACCATGTAGTCAACATTTTCCAATATTAATTAAAGCTGTGACGTAACAATCTCCGTGAAAGTGTATACACCAAACTGCCAAACCTCATAACATAATGAATCTCAACATCTCATCAATTCAAATCATCAAATGTCATCTTCCAAAACTCATAATTAACACACATGATTAGATCTCATAAAATCCAATTTCATAAATTCTCAAGACAAATTATTAATCTATGTAAGCCCAGTTCAATCATCTGATTCAGAATCCATTAAGCTCAGTCCAATTTATAGCTTTAACCCATATTCCCAAGATAGATCACAATACCAAGTATATTTAAAATTCGTCAATCCATATTCATAATATATCTTTTCAGCCGATGTAATAGATTACCTTCAAAGCCCAATAAAGGCAATGTATGGTCCAACCACATCGCATATACTTGATCCTCTAAAATTCGATAAACCTCCGAACATAATTTGAATGAGATGATACAAGTTTGTGATTACTGCTCAACACAAATCCCATTCTCAGATCCATTCAAGCCCACTTATGAGACCAACCTAAATCCCAACTTCATCAATAATACATTCAGCCTATGAACGATCATATCCCAATTAACGCCTATATAATTCGGCCAATGAACATTTTCCAATATCATTCGGACTATGAACGATTAATCAATACAATTTCCACAACCAATCGGTCCATGTAGCCAGCGTCTATGAAAAATGGATTCAGCCATTCTAGACATCAAATGAAAAAGACACTACAGGCCCAATACATCAGAATTCGGCCCATATAAACTGCTACAAGCCCATGACAACACAAAAATATCCCCGGTTAATTATACCCTAAATTCGGGGTATAAACATGCACCTTAGACACATACACAACCCTAATCCCATATCTTATACTCCTAAAAATATCCGCCCCCATATGTGACAAATCTGCATCGCTTCAAGTAACCCTAAAACCCAACTAAGAGTGCGCCACCATCAGTTAATAATAATCCAAACTCATTCACACATCATCCACTTCATTCGAAACCCATAATTATCTCAACAAATTCGACCCAATCACCACATCTTAGATACAATATGCAGCAATAGTTAACACAAGACCTCGCCACAGGGATGGCAAGAGGTGTGGACATGGTTCGATCTCCAAGATTGTTTGATATAAGATTCATCATACGGGTAGGTTTATGTTGTGGTTTTTCGTATATAATTTTGTCTATGAGCGAATTAAAGAGATAAAAGTAACATAATTGTTATATTTTTTTTCTTTGATGATTCGATAATAAATTGAAGCTTCGACTTTGAACATATTGAAAGGTCCATGATGATAAAGGTTCGAAAAAAAATCTTTTGCAAGATTAGAAATGAACCTGTTTCAGAGATCAACTTTTATTTTAATTGCATGTTTGTCGAGTCATGAGACTGTATGGAGATGGGATAGAAGGTGGGTTAGGATAGGATTGGATTTGTATTTGGTTGTTGATATATTAAACGAAATCTGTGTAACAGTTTCTTTTTCATTCGTTTCTTTTAAATCATTGGACTGATGATGGTAAGTACTTGAACCAGAGGTCGAGTTGTAGTTTTGGTATATGGTCTATGGTTTAAGTCTGTTTGTGGTCGTGGTCTTGGTTCTGTCACTCTTCTTCTTCATTTCTGTCACCAAGTCGCTAGGTCTTGAGTAAGTCGCTACCAATGTTGAGTCAAGTTGCTTCACTTAGTTATTAAACACAACTCGCTACTTGTTAAATAACAAGTAGCTACATGAATCCAAGTCGTTAGGTCAAAGATTTTAGTCAAGTCGCTAGCGAGTTTATTGAGTCAAGTCGCTAAATATGAGTCAAGTCGCTAGCATAGACAAGTCGCTAGCATGGACATGTCGCTAGCATAGGCAAGTTGCTAGCATAGACATGTCGCTAGCATAGACAAGTCGCTAGCAGCAGTTGACTCAATAGTCAACTCGCTTTGAAAATATTGCATCTGGACATCTTTTAAGGACAACTCGCTAGCACTTTACCAAGTCGCTAGCATTGATAACAAGTTGCTACGAAGAACATCAGAACATCAGCAGCAAACTAACACCAGCAGCAACAGATTAATAGCCCAGAAAAAATGACAGAAAAAGCACAATGTTTACCCGTTTTGACCACCAGACCCAGAAACGTTTAATAACAATACATCTTGACCCATATTGATATACACGAATATGACCACCAAAAAACAGTGCAAGGGATTGGTAACAACAAGAAATTAGTCTTGTACTGTTTTGGACAACACAAAGCTGGTGTAACCTTAAAGTCACATGACACAATTTATTAACCACAAAGATTGTTAAAAACTGTTTAACAACAACAATATATATCGGACCATAAAGATAGTGCAAAATAGTTTATAACATAATCTAAAAACCCACATAACCATGATACACAACAACACAAATCAACACAACACAAGAAACCTTGGCTCTGGTACCAATTGAAGGATCGTTATTTTTATTGTGTTTGATGATTCGGGTGGTCTTGGATGATCAAAATACATGTTAGCCATTAGAGAGAGAAAGTTAGAGAGTTGGGTGTTTTCTTGGTAGAGACTTGGTTCTCAAAAGTATGGAATGTTAGATTGAAAAGCACCACCCCTTCCATGGATGGAAGGGGTATTTATAGTTACAAACAATACGACCTCCTATCGGCCTGTGGATCAGGTATACAGTGGGTAAAGACCCGTCCTTCCTCCACGGTGTTGCTCTAAACTAAACTACGCTACAAACTTACTAATAAAATGCTAAATAACGTAACTAACGACAAATCTACGAGCTAACTTATGCTAGATAATGCTTGGGGTGACCGACTCTTCACTATGGAATTTTCTAATTCCTAACATACCTTAATCTTATCATGATCCAACAAACTCTAAAACATGCATTTAACCAATCTTCTAGTCACAACTAGAACAATCATAATCACATCATTTAATAACTTCCACATTAAGCATATAGTAACCGAATTACTTACCTTAGCATCCAAGCTAAGCTATCACTATATCCCACCATCTTCATCATCCATTACTTTCCATAGCTAACATCTTAACCACATAATTATAACATGCACTTAGTACATAATCAAATAACTATAACCATGGCTAACATAACTAACCTCTAATCATCATATAATGATATCTTGATTATATGATGATCTAACCAATAAATTACCCAAATTTTACCCATAATAAAATTATCCCAAGATTACTATAACCATTTTAATCAACCAAATGATCATAACATGATCACATCCAAAATTACTCATTGCCTTCAATTCAATTAAAGGGTCTTCACCCAGTAACACTTTAATTTGATCTTAAAACCATAATTACCCAAAACCCCTAATTTGGGTACAAGAACCCTAAATCTTAAATCATTAATTCAACATAATTGAAGTTACTTAATTTCATAAGAATTATGACTAGGGGCACATTAGTAGTATTGGACCATTAATCCTTCTTCAATTTGACCATCTAGATATGATAGTCTCCTCTTTTTTTCCTCCTGGTTCGACACACCCAACTCACACACATATCTTATGGAAATCTTATGATACTAGTTGAAGTATCCAGATTATTGTAGGAGGTGAGTTTGCCTAATTGGCACAATAGGTCCCTCAAGTCCCATTTCATTCCATTTTAGCCACAAACACTTATTAACACATTTAACACTTGGCAACTTAGATCCCTTAAGTACCTTTTCCTTATAAATGTGACACGTCATATTTTCTATAACCATTTACATAACATTAATACTTATATATATTGACTATCGGGTTTGACTAACCAATCCCGTAAGTTCTTTGAACTTATAGAATTCATGGTCAATAATTCAATTGCATTCTTGTAATAAAACACTTAGGTCCGGTTTTCAGGGTGTTATACCTGACAGATAAAACTCCATATGAGGCACTCTACAACAGAAAACCGAATATGGAAAACCTAAGAATATTCGGATGCACAGCTTATGCAAAGATAACGATACCTCACTTAAAGAAGCTGGACGACAGAAGCATACCAATGATCTAATTAGGAGTAGAGGAAGGATCAAAAGCATGTAGGTTATATGATCCAATAGCCAAGAAGAAACATGTTAGTAGGGACGTAAAGTTTATGGAAACAAAATCGTGGGATTGGAATAAAGATGAAGAGGATACGAGTACACAAGACACATTTTGGACTAGTTTTGTGGTAGAAGGAGTTGACAATGAAAACCTTACACCAGTCAACACAAAGAACGATGATAACACGTATCATGAACAAGATCAGATCCCTGATCCACTGTCACCAATCACACCACCGACATACAATTACGACCCACACACAGAAGAGGAAGAAGAAGCTACTACTAGTTCTATAGAGAACTCAATCGGTAGATTTGATGATACACCCGTACGTGAATATAGATATATGACAGAAATATACAAGTATGCACGTAGAGTTGAACCACAAAGTTTATTATTCAAGAAAGAAGAACCCCGTAATTATAAGGAAGCATCAACAGATGAGAAATGGATTGAGGTTATGGAGATTGAATTGGATTAAATCAACAAGAATAATACATGGACTCTTACTACATTGCCAGAAAATCAAAAGGCAATAGGACTCAAATGGGTCTTCAAGACTAAGAGGGATGCAAAAGGAAATATCAACAAATACAAAGCACGGTTAGTAGCAAAAGGTTATGTACAAGAACAAGGAATAGACTTCGATGAAGTATTTGCAGCATATCACGGATGGCAAGTACATCACTTAGATGTAAAATCAGCATTTTTACATGGAGATTTGAAGGAAGAAGTCTACGTTACACAACCTGAAGGATTTATTCAACAAGGAAATTCAGTGAAAGTCTATAAGCTTACTAAAGCATTATATGGCTTAAGACAAGCACCGAGAGCTTGGAATGTGAAGCTTGATCAAACGTTAAAGTCTCTAGACTTTAAGAAGTGTAATCTTGAACAAGCAGTTTATACGAAGAGAAACAAGAATTCTACACTTATAGTTGGAGTCTACGTAGATGATTTGATAATCACAGGCACTCCAAGGAATGAAATAGAAGAATTCAAATCCCAGATGAAGGATAAATTTGAAATGAGCGACTTAGGATTGTTAGCTTATTATCTTGGGATAGAAGTTACACAGACAGGAAGAGAGATTACAATCAAGCAGACAGGTTATATTAACAAGATCTTGAAGGAAACAAGTATGGCAGATAGTAACGATACGAAGATACCAATGGATACCGGTACTAAGTTGGTCAAGGCGGAAGATGGAAACTCAGTTGACACAAATTATTACAGAAGCTTAATCGGAAGTCTCAGGTACTTACTGCATACAAGACCAGATCTTAGTTACTCAGTCGGACCACTCAGCAGATTCATGCAAGACCTGAAGGATCATCACCTAAAGGCGGTAAAGCAAGTAATCCGATATATCAAAGGAACAAAGGAGCATGACATAATATACAAGCAAGAAGGCGGCTGCAAGATTACAGGTTACAGCGACAGTAGTTATGGAATCAACGCTAATCAAGGAAAAGGAACTACTGGGATAGTATTTTATTTCGGAGAGTCACCTATTACCTGGTGTACTCAGAAGCAACGAACAGTGGCACTATCATCATGTGAATCAGAATTCATGGCGGCTACAGCAGCAGCATGTCAAGCCTTATGGTTAAAGCGATTGCTTAGTGAATTAACTGGATGGGAAGAGAAAAGGATAACACTGAAGGTCGACAACATTTCAGTAATAGCACTCATCAGGAACCCAGTTTTTCATGGAAGAAGCAAGCACATTGATATCCGCTACCATTTCATTCGTGAAAGCGTAGAGAATGGGCACATCAATGTGGAACATGTCAGCGGAGAACTACAAAGAGCAGATATTCTAATGAAGGCTCTACCAAGATTGAAGTTCGTGACTATGCGACAAATGCTCGGAGTTCAAGATTTAAGACGAAGCAACGATCAAGATTAAGGAGGATAATGTGAACCAAATAATCTTAATACTTATGCTTCTTATGTAAACATTATTAGACGAAGGACCAAATATGTTAGTTAGAAAGATTGTAACCATAAAACGGTTACTAGATGGCGGTTACAAACGGTTACCAAACCGAATCATCACAACGGTTAAGATCATACTGTTTGGATTGTATATATACATACATGTACGAATCATTTAGAATTTAATTGACAAATTTTACTTAAACACTTTCAATACTTTGCAATCTATATACTTTGATCTAGAGTTTGGGACAACACCACATGCTTCTTTGGGTGTGTCAAATGACAGATGTATGCTAGATTCTTTTGTTTATAATTCGGTGAGAATAATACTTACAACTAGATAAAGTAAATGGGTAAAAGTAAAATGAGTAGATGATATGCAATATTAAGAAACACAGCCAATAAGCCTAGACGGCTAGACCCATTCTATTAAAAGAAAAGAACTATATTGCAGCTGCAACGGTGCTGTTTTGTTTGGTACCTGTCACTCTATGCTCATTCGTAATGTTGAGCAACTGATATGGTTGAAATGAAGAAATGAATATCCACCTGAGAAGAATTTTTCCACTCAAAATTCCTACTTTTAAACTTGACAAAATATAAGGTAAATGAATGCCCATATGGTGTCCCTACATCATGCTTTTGAAAAATGCCCCTGCCACATCAGCTATTCATTATACTTCCATTCCCTGCATCGCCCATGTACTTAATCCCTACTAATCTACTATGGCCAATAACCCTTGGTGGTTAGTTTACGGAATGTATCACCTAGGTTGTATATTTTTCCCTTCCATACCATACGAAAACATCATAATGCATATGAAAACATTCGTAAAACACATAAACTAAGATATTAAGAAACACGCAGAGTCGCAGACCTAATCGAAATGTATGCAATCATGCATGTCCGCAGTTGGAACATCTATCATCCATGCAATAAAAAAAATGGCTTCAAAAAAATAATAATATGTTTTCTATGGACCCTTAGGAAACTTTTCAAATCTAGGACAACTAAACTCCAATAGAGAAGCCAAATATGTTTCGAAAGGTTGTTACGTAGCCTTTCGGCTTATACGTTCCAAAAACAAATAAGTAGACAACAGTTTGACTCTTCAGCACTAGAGTCCAACAGGAAAATCCAATTACCTTACACTGATAAACCATCAATCTAAACAGCATATGCAGTACGCTATCAGCTCATATTGATTAATATATCACGATCAGAATATCTTTTCTTCCACAAACTTAGAGAGAATTATTTAACTTTTCATACAGGGACGAAACCATTTCATTATAAATAAACCCTAATCTCTGGTTAGACATCATTCCAACTCAATCATTTTCTTTGTTTCTTACACCTAGAAGCACAATGGCATCCGCAAACCACACTAACCTAACTTGTTTGGTTTTACTCTTCTTCTCTGCTAGTCTGCTATTGTTGGTCCCAAATGTTGAGTAAAACAATATATGAAATTGCAATAATACTAGATAACTTTTCAATTGTTAAAACTTAAATTCTGTAACATGTTCACAAGTATATATAGGTATCGAATGGGTATTACCAACCGACACAATGGTTCGGTAATAACCACCATAACTAACTTAACTATAATAACCGCTATTCGGTTTAAAAGATTACAACGAGCAACTTTGGTCCTTCATGTTTCTGTATTTCGAAATGGAGCAATGACGAGATTATATGCTCACATTCTCCTCCTTAATCTTGATCGTTGCTTCGTCCTAAGTCTTGAACTCCGAGCATTTGTCGCATAGTCACGAACTTGAGTCTTGGTAAGGCTTTAGTTAAAATATCTGCTCTTTGAAGTTCTCCACTTACGTGTTCCACATTGATATGACCATTCTCTACACATTCCCGAATGAAATGATAGCGAATGTCTATGTGTTTGCTTCTTCCATGAAATACTGGGTTCTTTACGAGTTGTATAGCTGATATGTTGTCAACTCTAAGCGTTATCTTCTTTTCTTCTAATCCAGTTAATTCACTGAGTATTCGTTTTAGCCATAGGGCTTGATATGCTGCTGCAGTAGCTGCCATGAATTCTGATTCACATGATGAGAGTGCTACTGTCGGTTGCTTCTGAGTACACCAAGTAATAGGTGACTCTCCAAAGTAAAATACTATTCCAGTAGTTCCTTTTCCTTGATCTGTATTGACTCCATAACTACTATCGCTATATCCTGTAATCTTGCAGGTTCCGTCTTTCTTGTATATTACTCCATGGTCTTTCGTTCCTTTGATGTATCGGATTACTTGTTTCACTGCCTTCAGGTGATGATCCTTTGGGTCTTGCATAAATCTGTTGAGTAGTCCGACTGAGTAACTAAGATCTGGTCTTGTATGCAGTAAGTATCTAAGACTTCCAATTAAGCTTCGGTAATAAGTTGCGTCAACTGGGTTTCCATCTTCCGCCTTGACCAACTTAGTGTCGGGATCCATCGGTGTCTTTGTATCATTACTGTCCGTCATGCTTGTCTCTTTCAAGATCTTGTTAATGTATCCTGTTTGCTTGATCGTAATTTCTCCTCCTGTCTGTGTAACTTCTATCCCAAGGTAATATGCTAGCAACCCTAAGTCGCTCATTTCAAATTTATCTTTCATCTGGGATTTGAACAAGTCTACTTCCTTCTTTGGAGTGCCCATGATTATCAAATCATCTACATATACTCCAACGATAAGCGTAGAAGTCTTGCTTCTCTTTGTGTAGACTGCTTGTTCGAGATTACATTTCTTAAAGTCTAACGACTTTAATGTTTGGTCAAGCTTCACGTTCCAAGCTCTAGGTGCTTGTCTTAAGCCATACAAAGCTTTAGTTAGCTTGTAGACCTTTCCTAGGTTTCCTTGTTGAATGAAACCTTCAGGTTGTGTAACATAGACTTCTTCCTTCAATTCTCCATGTAAAAACGCTGATTTTACATCTAAGTGGTGTACTTGCCATCCATGATATGCTGCTAGTGCTAATATCAATCGAACTGTCTCTATCCTAGCAACTGGTGCAAACACCTCATCGAAGTCTATTCCCTGTTCTTGTACATAACCTTTTGCTACTAATCTTGCTTTATACTTTATGATCCTTCCTTGTGCATCTCTCTTGGTTTTATAAACCCATTTGAGTCCTATTGCCTTCTGATTTTCGGGCAATGTGGTAAGGGTCCATGTGTTATTTTTGTTGATTGAATCTAATTCAATTTCCATGGCCTCAATCTACTTCTCGTCTTTTGATGCTTCCTTGTAATTACGGGGTTCTTCTTCTGTGAAAAATAAGCTTGGCGTTTCTACTTAACGTGCAGTTTGGTAGATTTCCGTAATATTCTTTAAACCTTGTATAGGTCTATGATCATATCTCTGTTCTGAACTCTCTAATGAGCTTGTAGTAGCTCCTTTTTCATCTTCTGAGTTAGGGTTGTATGTGTATGATGGTGGTGTGATTGGTGAGGGTGGATCTGGAATAGGTTCTTGTTCTTGATACGTGTTGTCAGTTTTTTCTATGTTGACTGGTGTAGGATTATCATAGTCAAATCCATCTATTACAAAGCTAGTCCAAAATGTATCATCTGTACTTGTATCCTCTTCATTGTTATTCCAATCCCACGGTTTCGTTTCCATAAACTTTACATCCCTACTAACATGTTTCTTCTTCCCTACTGGATCATATAGCCTACATGCTTTTGATCCTTCTTCAACTCCTAAGTAAACCATTGGAATGCTTCTATCATCTAACTTTTCAAGTGATGTATCGTGACCTTAGCATAAGTTGTGCATCCGAATATTCTTAGGTATTCTAGGTTTGGTTTTCTGTTGTAGAGGGTTTCATATGGTGTCTTGTCTTCCAGGGCTTTCGTCGGTACCCTTTTGAATATGTAAATGGCGTGCCTCACTGCTTCTGCCCAAAAAGTTAAGGGTAACTTCATTGCTTTCATCATACTCCTAGTTGTTGATAAAACTGTTCTATTTCTCCTCTCTACTACACCATTCTACTGCGATGAGTATGGTGCTGCCAATTGTCTCTCTATTCCATTTTCCTTACAGTATTTGGTGAATTCATGTGATGTAAATTCACCTCCTCTATCAGTTCTTAGCATCTTGATTTTCAACTTCATTTTTGATTCGATCTGGTGTCTAAATTCCTTGAATGTGCTAAACGCTTGATCTTTCGAGTTTAGAAAGTAAGCCCACATGAAACGTGTGCAGTCATCTACTAGCAAGAAGATGAGCTTCTTTTCGGAGTGTGTTGCTGGACTTATGGGACCACAAAGATCTCCATATACTAAGTCCAACGGGTTCTTTGATCTGAATTTAGCTTGGTTTGGAAATGGTGTTCTGATGTGTTTTCCTAATAAACATGCATCACAGATTTGTCCTGCATGTTTTATTCTTGGTATTCCATCCACTAAACCTTTCCTTGTCATTTTATCTATCGCATCAAAGTTCAGGTGACCTAATCTAGCATGCCATAACCATGCTTGGTCATCTACGTTTGCTAAAAGACATATAGGTGCTACTATATGTAATCTAATACTGTAAAGTCGATTCTTAGATCGTTCTACTTTCATCAACAAATTCTTGTTCTTATCATACAGAGTCAGTAAATTTCCATCCATGATGATCTTGCAACCTATTTCAGTAAGTTGTCCTAGACTAAGTATGTTGCTCTTGAGGTTCAGAATGTAGTAAACATCCGAAATCATCTTCTGTTGTAGGTTTCTACATCCTAATAATATTGAACCTCTACCATTTATCTCTACATACGATCCATCTCCAAAACGAACACGTCCAGTGATGTTTTCGTCAATATCTATACTACATAAAATGGAAAAATAGTCAAAGTGGAAAAGTGAAAAAGTGAAAAAGTTTAATGGTCAAATGAGAGAGAAATATATTTGTGTAATTAATACTCTTATTAAAACACCCCATTACTTAAAAGTACAATAATTTATTTGCATTGTACAACCAATTAAAAGCATATCTACCAAATTAAAAACAACGAATTAAAACACCCCTTATTAAAAAGTACAATAAAATTTTGACAATGTACAATTTAAACAAGCTACAACATAATTCTAAATATAAAATAATTAAACACACTAATTAATGTTATTTTTAAAACACCCTAAAATAAAAAGTACATGTTATTATACACATTGTACAAATTAATAAAACACACAAAGCTTCATACAAGCTAACAAGTTGATGGTACATATAGTTTTAAAAATCGGACCGACCAAGCGGGTTCAACCGGAAACCGGTGTAAGCCAACGGTTCGGCTAACCAATAACAGCCATCCGGAAACGAACTAGAGAGGACCCGTTAAAACCGATACAAACTGGTGAATCAGGTCTCATCGAGATCTATTTCTCAGGTTAATCGTCACAGGGTACTCGCCGCTGCAACGCGCGGGTACCCTGCTATATTATATACAAAGGAAAAAACAAAAAGTAAAAAGTAAAAATTTGAAACTATTAACACATATGGAAAATGGGTTGACCCAGTACGCTTCAAACCCGATGGGTTGACCCTGTTTAATTTGACCCGTTTTAACCCAACCTGTCATATTGACTCGGTTTAAATCGACCCGTTTTTCGACGGGAACGGTTCAACCGGTTGAACCACCCGGATCGAACCGGGTTTCAAAACGTTATGTTTAATCCCCAAATCTTCAAACTGTTATTATTTTTTGTCTAGAACCCATAAACGTTTTTTAACACAATACGATCTGTCGCTATATAAATATATTATCTATAAGTTTTTCTTCAAAAACGATTATAATGTTTTACAATTATGAGAAAATATGTGCCCGTTAGTGCACATTTAACTTTTCAATAGGCTAAATACGCTCATTTCAAAAAAAAAGATGGGGCTAAATGTGCCCAAATCGTTTACAAAATAGCTAAAATTAGCCAATTTTTATTTTATTTTGGGCTAATTGTATTCACGCTAATTTTGGTCACCATTAATCCCATCCTTGTTAGTTTTTACGCGACAAGTAACGTGTGTTGTTAGTCTTTATCCCATAACTGATGTAATGTTTACTTTCATTTTCATTAAATGATTTTAAATGTTGTTTGATAGATGTTAAGAATTTTGTCTAGACTTTAATTATCGTATAGTACAACCGTTTGCAACTGCATTTTCATCGGTTCACGTTCTATTTTAAACGCTACACAAAACACTTACCACAATATCACAAATCATTAATTATCTGACGCAAGAAACAGCTGCCGCTAGGCGCGGGTACTCGTCTAGTCTTTAAAATGGCCTTTGGTGCCCGACATATGGTTACTTGCACCATTATCTAAATACCATATGCTAGCATCTGTCGTAGCATATTTCCGGGGGTGTACTTGTTCTTCATTTAACAAGATTTCTTCAGTTTCGTGTGTAGCTATTAGTAATGATGGTTCATCGTCTTCTAAGATAAGATTTGATTGTTCCTGAGTTGTTGGTGGACTTCCACAATTTTTCTTGTAATGTCCGGGTTTTCCACAATTATAACATGTAATTTTACTCTTATCCCATCCTTGTTTTCCGTTATTTGATTTATCTGTGTGGGATGAGTTTCCTCCATTCGAGTTGTTTCTATTTCCCTTATTCTGCCAGTTTCCTTGTGAATAGTTTGATCTACCTCTATATTTGGTAAATCGATTCTTATTTCTAGAGTGTTCGCCTTGTGCGAATAATAAGTTGTCCTGGCTTTCCAGTTGTCCTCCCTTTCGGAGTCTTATCCTTTCCTCGAATGCCTTAAGCTTTCCAGCGATCTCATCTAACGTAATGTCATCGAGATCATTCGTCTGTTCTATGGATGCTACTATTTGAATGAACCTATCTGGTGTGGAATCTAATAGTTTTCATACTAAAAGTGATTCATCCAACGATTTTCCTAATTCTTTAGCCTTCGTGGCGTAGCCGTTCAATTTGGCTGTAAATGCATCCACTGTTTCATCCTCCTTCATCTGAAGAGTCTGAAATCCAATCATCAGTGATTGTAACCGTGCTTGTTGCACTTTTTCTTCTCCAACGTGTCTCTTTTTCAATGAGTCCCATAATTCTTTTGCTGTTTTACAACTTGCTACTTGTAAGATCACATCTTCGGTTAACGCTTGATATAAGAAGGCGGTTGTTGCCTTATCCTTCTTAAGAGCTACTTGCGTGTTTTCCTTAGGTTCTATTGCTTCCCATAAACCTTGTGCTTCTATTATCACCTTAATTTGTATAGTCCAAACTGTGTAGTTTGTGGTTTTGAGTTTATGGCATTGATACTGTGTCATAGGGGTTACGGGTTTTGGTGCAGTGTTACTGCCACTCGCATCGTCACCGGGCATATTGATAGTGCTTATGATCTTCACCTTCTAATTCGTATGGGAATTTCTAACTAGTGGTATCACTTAATACTACGGGAACAGAGATAGTTATTTGGGAATCCTAATATGGAACTATGGATTTCTAATAGTATAAACTAAGTATCTATACTATAAATATGAAAGGAAATCCAAAAGTTTGAGATTTTTTTGTGTGACCTGTGTTTGTCACGCGCGTGTTCCCTTCTTGTCGGTGTAAAATATACCAACTATGTTTTCCCTTTCCCTCGTTCTTGTTTCCAAAACAATCGGTACACCCTTTATTGATGTTGTCGACTTGTTTTCTTCAAATATACCACTCCTCGTACCACGTTGTCCTTTCTTTTGTGTCGACTTGCTTTCTTTATCTCCAAGTCTCGGATAAACACAAAGTGTTTCACAAATTATTCTCGGTAATTCCTTTCAAAAGACCAAGCGAATTGCTTGTCTTTATTCTACTGCTCGACGGTAGTTTGTCAACAAGTGATGTCCTTATTGCCCTCGTTGCTTGTCCGCGTTCCACAATACCACTTCTTCTTTATTCCACACCGTATTTACAACAACCTACAGAAATACCGACGGTATCCTTGCGAGCAATTGATCAGAATGCTCCTGTTGTTGTCCCTCTTTGTATTGCGAGCGTTATTCCAAAACAATCTTCGATTGTTTTTCTTATTCGGTATACCCTTCTCTTCCATCCAAGCAACGTTCTTCTTCTTTTCCTTCACGTACGTCTTCTTTTTTTCTCCACCTTTGTCCGAGACAAAGAGGCCTGTTTCGTTGTATGATGTTGAAAGCCAACAAGTTTGTAACAAAGTTTCCTTCGTCTTGTTCTTGTTGCGTTCAGGATCAAAACCAATGCAAACTATCAAGTCACCACTTCGTTTGGTGCCTTGTCGTATGCAATTTCTACACAAGTACGGTCGTGCACTACTTTCCTTGCGTCTCAAGTTATCCAGGCAGCGTATGTTTGTTTATACGTTGCGTCTTCTTCTTCTTCTTCCTGAAACAAAAGTTTCAGCGTGTGTATATCTTTTTCTGGTTCCTTCTTTTTCGTTCAAGAAATGGCTTCTGGTTTTTTTTGTGATGGTGCTCGTTATCAGAATCTGGTTTCTGGTTACAAAATTCTTGTGTTTGAATGATGGTTGTAACGGTGTAACGAGTATGTACAGGCAAGGCTCTTGATGCCAATTGTTGGTCCCAAATGTTGAGTAAAACAATATATGAAATTGCAATAATACTAGATAACTTTTCAATTGTTAAAACTTAAATTCTGTAACATGTTCACAAGTATATATAGGTATCGAATGGGTATTACCAACCGACACAATGGTTCGGTAATAACCACCATAACTAACTTAACTATAATAACCGCTATTCGGTTTAAAAGTTTACAACGAGCAACTTTGGTCCTTCATGTTTCTGTATTTCGAAATGGAGCAATGACGAGATTATATGCTCACAGCTATCACATGCTACTTCTCGGTTTCTCCCTGGAGTTTCAGGCTACCAAAGCCATGAGCATTGGATGGCTCGTTGATTCGCAATGCCAAAGCAACGTCAAGCTTAACTCACACAAACTAGCCACTTGTGAATGACTAGCCGTAAGAAACTTAAAACGGCTCGGACACTGATCTTTTGATAATGAAGGCTTAGGGGTTATGTGTATGGATAAAAACCTCAATATCGATATCAAAAATAATCACGAAGATAGGTTCAAATTCCTTTAGGAAAAAGAATAATAAATCAAATCCCGTGTGTGATTGTGTATACGGATTAGACAACCCGAATCATTTTCCCAACGAGGCGTGAATTGCCAACGTCATTTTTGGTTTGGAATTTAATGCTCGATGTTTTGATTTGTTTGATTTTATTAATTAAACTACGGGAATAGGGAAAGTAATTAAGGAAATCTATTCTACGGGAAATCCTAAGTGCGAATATAACTAAAACGAAATTAACAAAACGTAATAAAAATGCAACTACGTCTAAATTAAATCCTAAAAATGCCTAAAATTACTTTTATACTAACAATGATATGTAAAAACTAATTTAGAATTAAAACTATTTTTTTTTGGATTTTTCTGGATTTTATTTAAATTAAAAACTAATTTTTGACTATTTAAACTAAATTAAATTACTAAAAATTATGAAATTTAAGGAGAAAAATATGAAACTATTTTTATAAAATCTAAAATATCATAAGAGACTTTTCAGAACTATTTTTTTATTTTTCAGATTAATTTTCTATTTTCTACTAATTTAAAACTATTTTAATCTAATTTAACTTGTGAAAAATACCAAATAAAAGGGGAAAAATATGGAAAAATCTTTTTTTATGCTTTTTATATTTTTCTTAAACTGAGAAAAATGAAAAATTATTTTTTGGAACTTTTTCTCAATTAATTGCAATTAAAACTAATTAAAAGTGATTAAAATCTATTTTAAATCTAGAAAAATAGTAAACAGTGACCAAAATTAATGAAAAATTCAGGGAAATTCTAATTTATTATTCTAAATCTATGAAAAATATAAAAATATGGGCTTATGTGGAAGGATATAGAGCTGAAGTGTAACTGGAGCTAAAATAAGCACTTTTAAATAAGCAAAAAGCTCCTAGACTGAATTTAAGCTAAAGACAACCTAAAGAAACCTTAAAGTGACAGTGATGGAACTATGGGAGCATACAATAGGCTAGTGATTAAGGAATGATTAAGCTAAAATGAAGATTACTTAAAGTAATAAGCTAATAAGCTAAGTTATCATTCAAATAAGCTATAGGGGAGAGGAATCCTAATAAGCTATCTATACTAAGGTATCTAGGAGTGTTTAAAGCTAATCTTATAGTCTAATAAGCTCTAAAATCTTACTTAGATTACTGAAATTCCAACATTTAAGGGTAAAATGGGACAACTTTTGAGCTTATTAATAAGCTAGCAAACAAGTTTCTTATGCCAAAATAAGCTAGATCAGATTTGAACCATGTACCAGAGAGTACCAAAAACCAATTTTTAACAAATTTCAAGCTCAAATGAAGGATTTAACAGATCTGATCTAAAAGGGTGTTTAAGCACTGTTGAAAATCTGTTTTGCTGATATCAGTTGGGACAGATTTGAAAGCTTAAAAAAGAGCTTGTAAAAGCTATTGGGAATATATGAAAACTGATGGTAAGCCAACTATAACTGCTAAACTCTTCATAAAACTAATTTTTTTGGGTTTTTGAGTTGATTAAGGCAGTTAAAGCAGCTAGAGAAATTGACCTAAAAAACTGTTTTGACAGGAAATTAAGACAGCTAGAGAAATTGACCAAATCTTTTTGACACTTTATGACACTAAACCAGAACTTACAACAGACTCAAAAGATCCTAAGTGACTCAAAAGCTGACTCAAACAAGGTCTTGGATCAATGCTAAGCCATAAGCTGTTGTGACAGCTTATGGGTATCAAAGACTTGAAAACACCACTAACTTTATGAAATCTGATCAAACTTAACACAAATAACACTAAGACTACTAGAACTATTAACCAAACCAGTATGAACTCAGAAAGGTACCTAAAATGGGTCAAAACCCTTAGTGCCAAACACTCCTTTATGGGGAATGTTTGGTACAAAATGGTTGGATTTACCCCTTCTTTGAGTTTAACTGGTTGAATGAAGAAGAAAACATAGTTTTAAGATCATGAAAAACAGATTAGAGGATAACCAAAAACCAAGTAAGCAGTTTGATTCTACTCGACCGAGTTGACTTTTTTTTTTGATTTTTATAAAAACTGAACAAGAATGAGATAAGATGAATAAAACAAGCTCACATAAGCTATATAGAGCTTATATGAGCTTAAACTAACAATTCTATAAGCTTTATCAATGGAGTGGTACGGATTAATATCAAACAAGAAATGAAACACTTGAAAACTTTTATTAAAACTGAAATGAGAATACAAGATATTGAAATTCAAAACATTAAACTACTGAATTCTTTGAAAATACATTAAACATAAACTAAACTTTAAAGGAAATCATGCTACACTACACACAAATACAATGTGAGCTAAGGGTCTATTTATAGCTGAAAGGAGGCCTTGGGATGCCTTTGAGAAGAGCCTAGAAGCATTCTTTGAGCCACACATTCCTTCCATCATCACCTTGTCCAATCATTGCCTTCCAAATCACTTGTTGAGGTGTTTCGGCCAATGGGAGTGTGCCAATTGGCCACGTGGCATACATATCTGACAAGTCAGCTGGGGATAAGGTGGATAAGATAGATTCTAGTACGAGGTGGTGTGTTTGGGTGTGGATAATTGGGTGTTTGGGTTGGGGAAGAAGAAGGGTACTGAAAAGGGGCGCGTTTGGATTATTTTATATTTCTTCAAATGGGTTGGTACGGGTAATGGGTGGTTTATTCGGGTAAAATGGTTATTAACGGGTGTAGGATTAATAGTTGGGTGGGTTGGATGGTTTGTATATTGGGCCGGATATGAGTATTGGACCGAAACTTATGTTTTGAGATGGATAATGGATATATGATTTGGATAATGTAATGGACTAGGATAAAACCAATTAGTAACCATAGGGACTAAACATGTACATCCGGATATTTGAGGGACCAAAGGTGTGAATTCTGAAAATCTCCTCCAAGGACTGAATTTGACAATCTTCAAATAGACCAAGGCTAATTTGCAAATTTCTGAATCTTCAAGGGTGTTTTCTGTCAGTTGCTGAAAGTTCAGGGACTATTTCTGACATTTCTTCAAACTTTGATCAAATCTTCACAAATCAACCTCAGAGATTAGAAATCTTCATAAATGCATAATTCTGACCTTCCGGCTCAGCTTAAGCTCTCTTAATCTCTCGTGCTCGGATTTACGTCTGATTTGGCTCCTTTTTGCGTGTTTTTACATATCCATACCTGCACAAGCACAAACTCAAGAAAACCACAAATATTAGCAATAAACGGCTCTTTCTTGGTTATTTTGGGTCAGTTTTGATAACAAAAAGGTATGTGTTTTAGCACATACCAAAATACCCCAGACGAGACTATTGCCGTGTCCTCACGCAATGCAATCAACTCACGCTTCTAAAACCCAGGATTTCAATTTCTTTCTACTAAACCATTGATATGTCCAAACCATCAAGTTATCTCACACAAGCTAGCCACTTGTGAATGACTAACCGTAAGAAACTTCAAACAGTTCAGACAAACCAATTAGAGAAGAAGTAGTCAATGTTCCTCAAAAGAGATTAAGAAAGCCTTAATTCTAAAAACGCCCCGTTTACCTTTCATTTCTCATATAGATATTACGGTTAAGCACATTCCGGTTATGAATGACGGTTTGTTGAACTTTCATGTCGATTAATAACTCCAACATTTTTCAAACGACACGTTAGGATCACAGAGTAGAAAACACAACACAGCGTGAAGTGACCATACGGATAGAATACATCGTCCCTGATTTTTCACAAGTCCCAAACTAAGCGTAAAACCGAAATCATTGTTACGTATGATTCTAGATGCTAACACTACCCATGGAAGTTACTTGTGTACTTACTTTTCGTTCCCATTTTCCTATTTTCCTCTAGATTTTTTTATTTTTGTGAGAAATGAATTTCTTCAAATTCTTGTTTCGATAACTTTTATTCCGATAAAGATACAAAGCTAAGTCGATAATTAGTTATCCGCCTTCCCTCAAGAACCATTGTCCCAAAAATGAGGTCCACATCAAGGAATTTTTATTCACTTATACTTGATTTTTCATTTTCATTTTTTTCATTTTTCAACATCATTTTTTTTTTTTTTTTTTTTTTTTTGCACTTATACCTTTACTTATATGAGCTGTGAACCACGGAGCTTCACGGGGTAATTCCAAGACTATAGGCTTCATGAAATGAGGATCCCGGCTGGCTAGGCTAAGACCTCACTCAATCCCGGCTAAAGATCCAAGGGTCCGATCTCGACACCGCAGCTCACAACTTTACTTATTACATTATCACTTATCACTGATTACTCATTTCTTATTCATTACGGATCCTTGATGTGTACCCAATTTTTAAAACAAAGATTCTTTTGAGAAGATAAAGAACTAACTATCGCCAAAAACTCAACATCTCTAATTATTTAGACAGATATGGGGTGAAACAATTTTGTGGGAACAAAAAGCCATAAGTACCTTCGATGGGCTCTAAAGAGAACCAACTACTCCACGCTTAGCATCTAAACTCATAAGTAACTCTATCATTTCTCGATCTCTGCAAATTTAAAATCCCAAATAATGAGATCCGCAGATGCTTAGCCGATAATTTTTAGATTATCTATGGTTAAGGGAACAAGCTAGGGCTCAACACGCCCGGTCAAGTCAGAATTCTATTCCTACTCTCACCAGCGGAAAGTCAATCAAGGTGTCAAAACATATATTAACTTAGCAAATGCTTCGTCTAATGAAATCAAGTCATGCATATTTAAAGTCACTCAGGGAAACTTGCAAAATCTTGGCCTTGTGAGCTAGAATTCGCATTTTATAGCTTCTTATCTAAGAGACTAGCCAACTTTTCAATCAAAAAGACTTAACAAAAGCTTGAAAAATTTTTAAATTTTCTCATTTTTGCACAATTGTTCATTTTCTAAGGAAAAACGGGGTTGCGAGAGAAACACAACAGAAAACAAGCAAGTGCGGTCAAATCAAATCGAAGATTACCCTACCCCAGACTAGAACGAAACATTGTCCTCAATGTTTAAAGCAAGGGTATCACGAAAATCTAAAAGCCGTTTATTAAGTATGCTAGAAGATAAACGTTAGTCGATAAGATTAGGATATCGGATTTCCATCAGCATCGATCATGAAACTCGAGTAGAGAAAATGACAAACTTCGAGCACGAGAGTCTTCATATCGGGAACATCCTACACAACATCACAAACAACCAAACACGAGAAATCGAAGAGGCGGACCCCTTCGCGTCACTTATTAGAAAATAGAAAGAAGATAGATGGATAAGCATGGGGTGCCTCCCACGAAGCGCTACTGTTTTTGATTACCGAGTCGCTAGCTTGACTCGATCCCCGAATTCATGTGTCCATGGGGAAGAAAGTTTGGAGATCCGGGACAACCATAGATGGAATGTCCCCTCCAAAATAATGTTTCACACGATGACCATTCACCTTGAAATTTGGGCCATCGGGCTGAGAAAGCTCCACCGTTCCATACGGGAAAACTTGAGTGATGGTGAATGGTCCTGACCAACGGGATTTGAGTTTGCCCGAGAATATCTTCAATCGAGAGTTAAAGAACTTGATCACCAATGTTAAAAACGCGGTTTTTGATTTTAGCATCATGAATCCTCTTAGTCTTCTCTTTGAAAATCAAAGAATTCTCGTAGGCCTGATCCCTAAGCTCGTTTAATTCATTCAATTGAACTTTTCGGTGATCACCTGCGGTCGTAAGATCGAAATTAGCATGTTTCAAGGCCCAGAATGCCTTATGTTCGAGCTTGATGGGCAAGTGACAAGCTTTTCCATACACCAACTTAAATGGGGTGCACCCGATGGGTGTCTTGTATGCGGTGCGGAAAGCCCATAATGCATCATCTAACTTATCGGCCCATGAAGCTCGATTTTCTCCTACGGTTCTTTCTAAGATCCTTTTCAAACCACGATTCGAGACCTCAACTTGTCCGCTCGTTTGTGGGTGATACGCGGTAGAAAGACGATGGGTAACTCCATATTTAGCCATAACTTTGGCAAATTGTTCATTACAGAAATGGGTACCGCGATCACTGATGATAGCACGAGGTGCTCCGAATCGGAAAACAAATTCTTCAAAAACTTAACAACCACTCGGGCGTCAATGGTGGGGAGCGCCTTCGCTTCAACCCATTTGGACAAGTAGTCGACGGCCACGAGGATATACTTATTACCCCTAGATGATGGAAATGGCCCCATAAAATCGATGCCCCACACGTCGAAAATCTCACAGACTTGAATAGCATTTTGTGGCATTTCATCCTTCTGTGAAATTTTCCCTTGACGTTGGCAAGAATCACAAGATTTGACTAAATCATGAGCATCTCGATATATGGTCGGCCAATAGAATCCGGAATCAAAAACCTTCTTAGCGGTGTAGCTTGCACCATGATGGCCACCAGTGGGTCCGTTGTGGCAAGCATTGAGAATATCAATAGCCTCTTGGCCATGAACACACCGCCGGATCACTTGATCCGCACAAATCTTAAACAAGTAGGGGTCGTCCCAGAAATAATGCTTAACGTCTTTGAAAAACTTGTTCTTTTGTTGGGACGACATCCCTTTCACGATGAAATTGCCCGCATGGTAATTTGCAAAATCGGCAAACCATGGGGTGTTCGGGTCTCTCTTAGCAACCATCCCAAGTGTCTCAAGAGGAAATGTTTCCGTAATCTCCTTTTTCTCGAGCACACTTTGATGGGGATTCTCAAGTCTAGAAAGATGATCGGCAGCAAGGTTCTCCGCTCCTTTTTTGTCAAGAATAGTAACATCAAACTCTTGAAGGAGGAGAACCCACCGAAGTAATCGTGGCTTAGCATCTTGCTTTGCCAAAAGATACTTTAAGGCAGAATGGTCGGTATACACTATGGTCTTCGACAAGACAAGGTAGGGTCGAAATTTCTCAAAAGCATAAACAATGGCCAATAATTCCTTTTCAGTAGTCGTATAGTTGTGTTGGGCCTCAGACAATGTCTTACTCGCATAGTGTATGGGTTGAAAATGTTTCGACTTCCGTTGCCCCAAGACTGCCCCAATTGCGTAATCACTTGCATCACACATAAGCTCAAAGGGCAAATCCCAGTCGGGGGCAACTAAGATCGGTGCCTCAGTTAATTTCTTTTTAAGAATATTAAACGCTTCAACACATTCGTTGGTGAAGATAAACGGAGCATCCTTTTCAAGGAGATGGGTCAGAGGGCGGGCTATCTTCGAGAAATCTTGAATGAAACGGCGATAGAAACCGGCATGACCCAAAAAACTCCGAATACCCTTGACGGTAGTGGGATGAGGGAGTTTAGCTATAAAGTCGACTTTAGCTCGGTCGACCTCAATCCCAGATTTTGAAATCTTATGGCCGAGGACAATGCCCTCTCGAACCATGAAATGGCACTTCTCCCAATTCAAGACCAAATTGGTGTCTTCACACCTTTTGAGCATGTGGTCTAGATGAGAGAGGCAAGAAGTGAAAGAATCTCCATAAACCGAGAAATCATCCATGAAAACTTCCATAGACTTTTCGATCATGTCATGAAAAATAGCCATCATGCACCTCTGGAACGTACCGGGAGCATTGCATAAGCCAAATGGCATTCGTCGGTAAGCAAAAGTTCCATAAGGGCATGTGAAAGTGGTTTTCTCCTGATCCTTTGGATCGATCGGGATTTGAAAATAACCGGAGAAACCATCGAGAAAGCAATAGAACTCATTTCCGCTAAACGTTCGAGCATCTGATCCATAAAAGGAAGCGGGAAATGGTCCTTACGAGTAGCATCGTTCAATTTTCGATAATCAATACACACCCTCCATCCGGTGATGAGGCGTGGAAATCAACTCATTTTCATCGTTAGCAATGACGGTCATTCCTCCCTTCTTAGGGACACAATGGATAGGGCTAACCCATGAGCTATCGGAGATTGGATAAATGATTCCGGCGTCGAGGAGTTTAAGAACTTCCTTTTGATAACATCATGAATTTTTGGGTTAACCCTACGTTGTTGTTGAATCACGGGTTTACTATCATCCTCCATCAGAATTTTGTGGGTACAGAAACGAGGATTGATTCCTTTGATGTCAGAAATTTGCCAAGCGATTGCATTTTTGTGTTTTCGTAAGACATCCAAAAGTGCGGTTTTCTCTTTATCTTTCAAGTTTTTAGCAATGATGACGGGAAATTTGTTTGGTTTTTCAAGAAAAGCATATTCAAGATGAGGAGGTAAATCCTTGAGCTCGGGCTCCGGAGGATTTTCATGAGACGTTTGTACTTCTTTGATTTCGTCAATCGTAATCTCTTTCGGAGGGAGTGACGGTAATGGATCTTCATTCAACAATTGCTCAAGGTAACGGATATCTCCCTCCGAATCATAAACACCATCATCAATTCCCGGTGGAATCGATTCATCATCAGCAAGAAACTCATCGATCTCTTCCAAAATGAAGTCACCTCCCTCGAACGGAGTGAGAGAGGGGGAAGAGTCGGCAATAATAGGCTCAGAAGATGGTTCAACATTTTCAGAAGGAATGGTGGGATTGCCACCCATAAAATCAAGAACTTCTTGAGCATACTCCTCCGTAGCAATATCGAGAACGTCGATTCGATTAATAGAAGCATCATCATAGTTGGAGGAGTATCTCGAAGGATGGTTAATATTAAATGAGACGGTTTCCTTGTTAGATCGTAAAGTGATTTCTCCTTCATAAACGTCAATCATCGCATGACCCGTTCTTAGAAAAGGCCTCCCGAGAATAAGAGGTACTCGGGGGTCGGCATCAAAGTCAACGACAACGAAGTCGGCGGGAAAATGCAGTGGTCCTACTTTCACATAGACGTCCTCGGCGATTCCTCTCGGAATAGAGGTTGAACGGTCCGCGAGTTCAAGAGTCATCTTAGTAGGAGTGAGTTCCGGAAGAGAAAGTTTGTTATAAATCGAAAGAGGCATTAAGTTAATACTCGCACCAAGATCGGCCAAGGAGGAGCATTTCACTATTCTCGGAAACTCACAAGGGATAAGAAATTTGCCGGGTCTCCTAACTTTTCGGGAAGTTTCTTGAGGAGCACCGCCGAGCAATTCTCATTCAACGGTGTTTTTGCTATTTACGCCAACTTTTCCTTATTACCCACTAAATTCTTGATCATAGCAGCAAATTTCGGCATGAGGAGTAAAGCATCGGTGAAACTGATGTTAAAATTCAAGGATTGAACGATTTCAGCAAATTTCTCCATTTGGTTTTCGGTTTTATCACGAAGCTTTTGATTATGAAGTCTTGAAGGATAAGGAAGTGAAGGTTTAAGAGTAGTCTTCGGAACATCGGTTCCGGAATCGAGTCCAACGACCGGAGATGGTATGCAGGTTGCACATTTTCTTCAATAACCTCGGTATCTTGTTCCTCCTCCCTTATCAGCAGAGTGGGAGACGAAGGTCCATCAATAGCTTTACCACTCCGTGTGGTTATAGCTTTCAACTCACCCTTCGGGTTGGGAATAGTATCACTTGGAAGAGAACCCGAAGATGAGGGTTGGCTGACCTTACACAACACAGCATTCAACATGTCTTCGAGTTTATTCTGTGAAGTCTCCAATTTGTTGTTCTGAAGTCGAATCTCATTCCTAAACTCATTGCTTTGTCTAGTTAACGAAGATTGAAACTCGTTCCTCAAACTTGTAATCTGATTTTGCATAGTGTTGATGGTAGAATTGGTGTGTTGAACGTAAGTTGTGAATTCATTTGGAGGCAAAGGTGAAGCTTGATAGCTTGGGTTGTGATATACTTGATTGTAGTTAACTCCTTGGTTTGGGTATTGATTCGGTGGAGCTTTGAATTGGTTTTGAACGTTTGGTCCACGAACTTGATTCTGATTAAAACGATTCTGATTGTTCGGTGGAGAAAATCCCGGAGGTACCATTTGATTACTAACACGAGGATTCGGTTCAACTTGAGAACGGTATTGGTTACCTCCGGTTACGGCATTAGCATTGAAAGGATGTCCATCGGTGGCGGTACAATTGTAGTAGGCATGCGGGCCACCACAAGTAGTACAAGTCGTTTCCACCGCTTTGACTTGAGCGGGTGGAGAAGAATTAATCTTAACCGAGTGCGGATCATATCCGTAAGCTTATCAATCTTAGCATCGGTGCTAGACGTATTTCCGTGAGACGAAGATGATGGTGTATCATTCACTCGGGCAGCAACCGATTTGCTACGTGATGTACGAACTTTAGATTTGTTCTCAATAATGGACAAGGCATCTCTCGTTGATCGGGTCAACAAATTACCACCAGCGGCGGCATTGAGAGAGTCTTGATCGTTCTCATTCAAACCGTTATAAAACGTATCAAGTTGGTGCAACTCAGAAAAACCATGATGGGGACATTGCCTAAGCAAATCTTTGAATCTGTCCCATGCCTCACTAAATGATTCATCAAATCTTTGTGTGAATTTCGTTATTTCATTTTTTAGGCTTGTTGTTTTAGACGGTGGGAAGAATTCGTTCACGAATTTTGATACTAAATTCTCCCATGTGGTTATCGATCGAGGGGGTAGTTTTTCGAGCCAAATCCGGGCGGCCCCCTCGAGTGAAAACGGGAAGAGTAGTAGCTTGATAGCCTCTTCCGGAACGTTACGGTACTTGATCGTAGACGTGAGCTTGTTGAATCGCCGGATATGAGAGTGAGGATCGTCTCTCTCGAATCCGTAAAATTGGCTTGACGAAACCAAATTTATCAATCCATGTTTAAGCTCGAAGTTATCGGCAACGATTTCCGGAATGACGATGGCTTCTCCATAACCCTCGGTGGGTGCTTGGAGTTGCTCTAGCATAGATCGGTTGTCCTCCGCCATTTTGATAATGGGCGGGGCTTGATTAGTTCGAATCTCGGGTTCGACTAAGGGAGCACGTCTATTTCGCCTTCGCGGAATTGTAGCGGCTTCACGTATTGGTCTGTAGTTATTGGAACGAGTGCGCATGCACTTTCAAAAACAGGGCAATTAAAACGAACGGTATTCGAAAACACAGTGAACTTAACAAATAATCCCAAGTGAATAAATCACCTCTACAAGACAAACGCACAAGCGAGCGGAGAAGCTTTTTAGGTCAGCGCGAAGCTTATTAAAACCCGCTTCTTTACGGCCGCAATTTAATGTCAGGCCGTCCTTATACCCACCCCACAGTTTGTTTATCCGATAGAAATAAATAAATCCACAAGCGACACAAAGGCAAGTTTTTGATCTTTAGTTCGAGAACTTATTAATGATAACACCTCCGTTGAGAATGTTATATAATTGATGTCTTCTATTTATTAGCAAAAACAAAGAGAAAATCTTTTTGTATTTTTAATCTGATATATATATACAAAAGAAAAAGGAAAATATTTTTTTTACTTTTTTAATTTTATAGAAAAATAGTAACTTCACGAATGAAGGATCTCGAGTCACTAATCGTCAAACCTCAAACGATATTGTCGTGACACAACCTCCCCGGCAGCGGCGCCAAAATTTGATTCGCAATGCCAAAGCAACGTCAAGCTTAACTCACACAAACTAGCCACTTGTGAATGACTAGCCGTAAGAAACTTAAAACGGCTCGGACACTGATCTTTTGATAATGAAGGCTTAGGGGTTATGTGTATGGATAAAAACCTCAATATCGATATCAAAAATAATCACGAAGATAGATTCAAATTCCTTTAGGAAAAAGAATAATAAATCAAATCCCGTGTGTGATTGTGTATACGGATTAGACAACCCGAATCGTTTTCCCAACGAGGCGTGAATTGCCAACGTCGTTTTTGGTTTGGAATTTAATGCTCGATGTTTTGATTTGTTTGATTTTATTAATTAAACTACGGGAATAGGGAAAGTAATTAAGGAAATCTATTCTACGGGAAATCCTAAGTGCGAATATAACTAAAACGAAATTAACAAAACGTAATAAAAATGCAACTACGTCTAAATTAAATCCTAAAAATGCCTAAAATTACTTTTATACTAACAATGATATGTAAAAACTAATTTAGAATTAAAACTATTTTTTGGATTTTTAAGATTTTATTTAAATTAAAAACTAATTTTTGACTATTTAAACTAAATTAAATTACTAAAAATTATGAAATTTAAGGAGAAAAATATGAAACTATTTTTATAAAATCTAAAATATCATAAGAGACTTTTCAGAACTATTTTTTTATTTTTCAGATTAATTTTCTATTTTCTACTAATTTAAAACTATTTTAATCTAATTTAACTTGTGAAAAATACCAAATAAAAGGGAAAAATATGGAAAAATCTTTTTTATGCTTTTTATATTTTTCTTAAACTGAGAAAAATGAAAAATTATTTTTTGGAACTTTTTCTCAATTAATTGCAATTAAAACTAATTAAAAAGTGATTAAAATCTATTTTAAATCTAGAAAAATAGTAAACAGTGACCAAAATTAATGAAAAATTCAGGGAAATTCTAATTTATTATTCTAAAGCTATGAAAAATATAAAAATATGGGCTTATGTGGAAGGATATAGAGCTGAAGTGTAACTGGAGCTAAAATAAGCACTTTTAAATAAGCAAAAAGCTCCTAGACTGAATTTAAGCTAAAGACAACCTAAAGAAACCTTAAAGTGACAGTGATGGAACTATGGGAGCATACAATAGGCTAGTGATTAAGGAATGATTAAGCTAAAATGAAGATTACTTAAAGTAATAAGCTAATAAGCTAAGTTATCATTCAAATAAGCTATAGGGGAGAGGAATCCTAATAAGCTATCTATACTAAGGTATCTAGGAGTGTTTAAAGCTAATCTTATAGTCTAATAAGCTCTAAAATCTTACTTAGATTACTGAAATTCCAACAGTTAAGGGTAAAATGGGACAACTTTTGAGCTTATTAATAAGCTAGCAAACAAGTTTCTTATGCCAAAATAAGCTAGATCAGATTTGAACCATGTACCAGAGAGTACCAAAAACCAATTTTTAACAATTTTCAAGCTCAAATGAAGGATTTAACAGATCTGATCTAAAAGGGTGTTTAAGCACTGTTGAAAATCTGTTTTGCTGATATCAGTTGGGACAGATTTGAAAGCTTAAAAAGAGCTTGTAAAAGCTATTGGGAATATATGAAAACTGATGGTAAGCCAACTATAACTGCTAAACTCTTCATAAAACTAATTTTTTTGGGTTTTTGAGTTGATTAAGGCAGTTAAAGCACTAGAAATTGACCTAAAAAAACTGTTTTGACAGGAAATTAAGACAGCTAGAGAAATTGACCAAATCTTTTTGACACTTTATGACACTAAACCAGAACTTACAACAGACTCAAAAGATCCTAAGTGACTCAAAAGCTGACTCAAACAAGGTCTTGGATCAATGCTAAGCCATAAGCTGTTGTGACAGCTTATGGGTATCAAAGACTTGAAAACACCACTAACTTTATGAAATCTGATCAAACTTAACACAAATAACACTAAGACTACTAGAACTATTAACCAAACCAGTATGAACTCAGAAAGGTACCTAAAATGGTTCAAAACCCTTAGTGCCTGATGAGTGTCTAAATACTCATCATTTTTGTACAATCTAAACTGCAAAATCATCTGAAAACACTCAGAAACACATCAAAATGATCAAAATATCACAAATCAGTGTTTTATGTGTTTTAAATGCAAAAATATCAAAATCAGATGAAAAATGATCCAAGTTTGCAAAATTGGCAGTTTTAGTCCCCCAAGTTTTAAAAGTTGTCAAATCTAGTCCTTGGAATTCAAAAATGTGGAATTTTATCATTCAAGGTCCCTGAAATCTTCTAAGTTGTTAAAAATGGTCCTTGAATGATTCTTTGGTCAAATGGCATAAAAGGTCCCTAAACTTTGGAAAATTGCAAAATTAGTCCTTGGACCTTTTAAAATGGGATTTAATGCAAAAAGGGTCCTTGCACTATCAATGTTTGTCAAGTTTAGTCCTTGTGAGAAGTTTGGAAAAGTGTCAAGTTCAGTCCTTGAAGTTTGGATAAATTGCAAAGTTGGTCCTTGTGCTTATACTAAACCAAACGGATCCAATATCCAATCCAATCCAGCCGGCCCAACATAATATCCAAGCCCAACTCCACATGAACCTTGACCCCCTTTGGCTTGACCCTTGACCTAGCTCAAAATCCCTTTTGATCCCTGTCACAACCCAATTGTGACCCCCCCCCCCTTTTATATTAATACCCCGGTCAACAGAAGTCAAAAACAACCCATACGCGCGCAAAACCAGTTTCACTGTAGCTCTCCCTCTCCATTCTTGAAACACCAAAACCAGGTTTTCCATGACTTTATCCAACCCCCCCCTTACCTTGTCCCCTCCACCTCCACTAACACCCAAATATCTTTAATTGATTGAACCAAATCCATTAATTGCTCAAACCTGCTTTGAAGAAATATTTGGCGCCAAAACTACAAGTGGACGGATATGATGGTTTTAGCCAATCCAATGGCTCAGGAGTGGTGGGAAAGATTCAGAGGTCAGAGAGAAGTCACTAAAGTCTATAAAGAGGAGTGGAGATGCATTGTACAAATCTATCTAGTGTAACCTTAATTTCTTAATGTCGTTTTAAGCATTTTTCAAGTTTAAATGTAATTTAAAGCTTTCAAGCATTCTGTTTAAGTATCTCAGTGTATTGTAAAACTTTTTCAATTATCAGTTTCAAGTTTTAATCATACCTCAAGTTTATGCAAAATTTCATGTTTATGCAAAATCTCATGATAGTTCAAAAGTTGTTTTTAGTTGTTTGTATGGACTGAAACAGAACACATAAGCTCCTAGATAGCTTTTCTAAGCTATTAGAAACACTAAAACTCAGTTTAGAAGCAAAATCAAAAATCATCAAAAATACAAATTAAATAGGTGAAAAATCAAAAATCACTTGGAAATGGCATTCACAGCTGGAGCAGGGTAGATTATGGATGGCCTTGGGTTAGAAGCTTAGTGGTAAGCTAATAGGGGTGTTCATTGGTTCTTGTTCTCAGTTCTGAGCTTGGAAAGCTTTTGTAAGCCTTTTTAGTCATTTTTGCATTTCACTGTTGTAGTTGTTAATTAGCTTTAATCTCTGTTTCTTATTGTTTATTAGATATAATTAAGTGTAGTTAATCATTAAAATAAGTTGGTTGTACTTTGTAATTTGAAGTTTATAAGAATTTCCTTTTAGCAGTCAAAACTGCATCATTGTCAATTCTTAGTTGTATGTTGTTATTGTTAGTGTTTAATGCTTCATTAGTCCTAATTAGTGATACTATGATGTCTGCAATAAGTTTCATGGTTATGATTTGTGATTTGGTTTGAAAAAGTTCCATAACAAGTCCTATAAGGTTGTTTGGATTTGTTTGCTTAAACTGTTATAGATATTGTTTGAGTTGTTGTTTGTGCTTGCTATGTGTCTCTTTAGTGTCTATAAACTCATTTCAATCAAGAAAACTAGCTCTCATAAGCTTAAAAGTCAAAATACCATATAATCTCATTTCGTGGCTTACTTGTTGGAAGTTCATGATCTATGATCATTGATTTGTGTTTATAAGTTGTTATTTTTGATCAAATCAGTCTTATCTCACCCTAATACATCATATTAAGTGATCAGAATCAAATCAAAGTTCATCTTTGTCAACTCTTTTGGTTTTCATAAAAGTCAAAATTTCTCATTTGGTCGTTTTTGAATAAAATAGATCTTTTCTTGTGTGTTTAATAGTGAGTCTCAGCTTATAAGCTCTTAGGGTATTAAAGTCTAGTTGCTAAACAAAAATATAAAAATGCTAGTTCTCTGTTCATCAGCTTATTGAGTGCTTATTTTCCTCTTTCTTTTGGACCCCTTGTCTGCAACCATGCCCTGTGCACAGTTGGTAGGTCCAACTTGATAAGCTCACATAGAGCTTATTAGATGCTCAAATCTGGTGATCTTTGGTTCTTTGGGTAGCCAACCTGCCCATCTTGAAGTATCAAGCTTTGTTTTTCAATTTCTAACTTGTTTGCTAGGGCTGCAATAAGCCCTAACTTTGTCCCATTTTATGTTTTTCATCACAAATAGCAAAGTGCTTATTGTCTTTGTTCTAGCTTTTCAGTGTGCTTATCTGTTCTTTTTAGCTTCATTCTAGTTCATCTAGCTTGTTTCCATCTTATTTGAGTTTTTGTTTCAGTGTGTGAGCTTGTTTGAGCTTATTTCACCAAATAAGCTCATTAAGCCATCTGTTGGTCCATAAGCTTGTCAAAACAGCTTATTTGTAGTTTGTAAAATTTTTGTCTTTGTTAAAGTTTCATAAAATCAGTAGTAAAGTAGTTTTCAAAAAGAAAATCCAGAAAAATATCAAGTTAAAAATCAGTGATAGTGTTTATTTAATAGGTTTTAGCTTTTTGATTTTTCTTTTTAGCTTATTAATAAGCAAATCCTGTTTTCCTATTTTTCTTAGTTTTCTGTCATCATATAGTATTTTTTAGAAAAAGTTTCATAATTTTCCTAATCTTTTTAGTATTTATTATAATTTTAATTAGTTGAAAATAGTAATTAATTAGTAATAAATAATTAAAAAGTGTTAAAAATATATTTTTAATTTTAAAATTAGTTTTATAATATTTTAGATTTTTCTGAATCATAATTTTATTTTTCTAGCTTATTTTGTATTTTCTTCTATTTTAGTGTATTTATTAAATAGTTAAAATAGTTTTTAATTAATAATAATTAAATAAATAGTTATAAAAATAATTTTCTTTTTCTAATAATTTTATTTTATTTTTAGGATTCCAAAAATGTTATTTTCATATTTTTAGGTCTTTTATTTCTTAGAATTTACTTTTTATTTTGTACGTATACGTAGTTTTTAAACGTACGAATTTACGTTTCTTTTATCTGATTGTTGTGCTTTTCTATTCTGTCTCCAATTCCTTTCCAAGCAATCAGTAGTGTAATATTTCTAATCAAAACCTTTACTGATCACTATCCTTAGTGATCACTCTATCATCTGAGTATGGGTTTTCACACCATTGAGTCTCCGTGGGACTTAACGACCTGGGAATTCATTATATTCTCCTGATCTTCATTGCATTTGTTTCTGACTTTTGTTTTAAGCTTCTTACGGTCGGCCATTCACAAGTGGCAGGCTTGTGTGAGAAAGCTTGACGGTTCGGGACAGATCAAATTTTGCGCGCATGCCAGGGGAGGCTTTAGCGTGTGTTAAACTGTTTGAACCCATTCTTGCACATATACCATCTTTTGTAAAAGTTTTTTTGTAAAGTTATCAGAAAATCCAAAAAGTTCATTAACACTTTTCCTGAAGTGTTAACAACGCCAAAAAAAATATTTTCATTCTTTGTTTTTACATCATGTTTTTCAAAAATACCAAAATATTCCTCTTTACCCTCTTACCCTTTTGATTCTTCATTTCTTACCCTCTAAAACCATTTGATTCTTTCTATGTCTTATCCTCACCCTCTTGGTTGTCAATGGTGTGGTGGTCCTTATAACGGTGGCAATTGCCCCAGTTGTAGCATGGTGGAATCAGGAAACGGGTCTGTCTATAACCAAGATCCCTATTCTTACCATAACACAACTGATTTATTCCATCAGCTACCACACTGTGAGACTCAGCATTTTACTTGTTGTGAGTACTGTGGTGGTTCACACTCGATTCGATTGTCAATCGGGAAACACGCTTGTCTATGAGCGGGTTCACGATAACAATTATGACTACAACACATACCACTCACACCACATCAGTTTCTTGTTGTGAGTATTGTGAAGGTCCTCACTCTAGCTCGGATTGTCAAACAAGGAATCCATTTCCTTGTAGCGATTACGGCTCTTCGTATCATGACCAACCTCTCGATACCAACTGAGCCACTTCCTCAGAATCTTCTCCTTGATCTTTTGGATTTAGTGAAAGATTTGAAGGAATCTAAACACTCCCAAGATAATCCAAATGAAAAATCCATGGAATTTTTGTTAGCCGAAGAGCGGACTGCTAAATTAGATTCCCAAATTGCCTTTGAAAAATCTATTAGGGAATCAATTGCAAAAGAAAAATCAGCCAGATCTAGCTCTCGATTCCGTTTCATTTCTGATGACGATGATGATGAAGATATCCTTGATATCCTACAATTTTATAATGGTTCATCAAGTTCATCAGTTGAAACTCATTCCATGAAAAATCAGGGAGAAAAGACTATGATGGAATTACTAGCAGAAGAACAAATGGAAAGTATAAAACATATGTATGCTAGTCCTTCTAAACTCCCTCAGTCAGTTGATATCCCAGCAGTTGAGATTCCATCTCAAACAACTGCTATCACACCCAGCTCCCACTCACTCTCTGAACATGGGGGCGAGCATCTTGTATTGTTCCTAAAAGGAATCGGACGAAGTCATAAAGTCTAGTGTTGAGAACCTTGTCCCAATCCTGAGAGAGTCACAGGGAACTTCGGAGCATATGTGTGATTCTCTTTCCCCTCTTGAGTGTTCAAATGATCATTTTGAAACTTTCTCCGATGTTAGCGACGATTGTACTTCTTATGGAAACATCGAGTATGTTGAAGCATCACTTCCACAATCTGATGCTGATCATCTTCTTGAGGAGTTCTCCGGTGAACTCACTCACATCAATCCACTCTTTGATTTCGAAGCCAATCTAGGAGAAACTGAAAGTCCCCTTGATAATGATCGTTCACTCACTTCTTATCCCAACAGTCCAATAGAGAATGTTGATCACTCTGTTCCCGAAACATTCAAAGCTACTTTCACTAATCCTCTATTTGAATTCAACTCTGAATTCACTTTAATTTCTGAGAATCCACTCTTTGATACTCAGACTGAGGATAGTGATGAGCCTACAATGGAACAAGAGTTCACAATTTCACTTCATATGAATGATTCTCTTCATGAAGAGTTCTCCGGTGAACTCTCTCATGACATATCTCCTCCGGAACATGATCATTTCTATTTTGATCTTGAGGATGATATTAGCTCGGAGGAAGGTGTACTCTATCATATGAGTGTGCTTACTAATGATACTACCTTCACCCTTCCTCCCGATACGTCTACATTTGAGGATGAAGAATGGATCTTGATTGTTATCAAAATCTTTCTTCCTTTCCTCAAATATCTGGTGATTTCTCTTCATCTTCACTCCTTCGGGAATGAAGACACTATCTTTGACCCTGGCATTTTCATTTATCATTTTTGAGCCGGTTCTATGTATATCTCATCGGTGTGGAACTTTCGCGTGCTTCAATGTTTATCCAAACATCTTGAATGAAAGTCCGATGGAGATTGTTTCTTCCACTTTACTTCCCCATGAACCAATTAATTCGGGGTCGAGTCAAGCTAGCGACTCGGGAAATCAAAAACAGTAGCATGCCATATGGGTTTTCACCCATATTTCTGACTTCTTTCTATTTTCTACCACCCTAGTGTGGGGGTTGCCCACATGTTGTGTATATATATAAGTTTCCAAAACATTTTCAAATAAATGGCCGTAGTATTTCCCTTTTACGTTCTTTGTTTCGGCATAGCCGCCGGTACTTTGAATATTGAGGGCAATATTCATTTCTAAGTGTGGGGGGGAATTCTCGCGAATTTTATCATGTATGATCTACCCAATTCCCCCGTTTTTGGCCAAATTTTTTTTTGGAGTAAGTGTTTTACACTTACTCATTTGGTTATCAGTCCGCCATGTCTGTAAGACAAAAGGATTGGCTAATCCAGGAGCAAACGGCTCTTGGTAAAGATTTCTCAAATCCGTTTATATGGCTTGCAATTTGCCCAAAATTGTATGGTTTTCAGCTCACCATATCCTAAAAAGTGAAGAGTTGGCTAGCCCGCAAGGTTATGGCTTGTGGTAAAGGCAGTGGAAAATCCATAATTGGTATTCAGCTCACCAAAGATAATTCTGATAATTTATCTAAGAGTTGGCTAGTCCGGAAGGGTACGGCTTCCGGTAAAGACACATCAAATCCGTTATATGGTTTATGATTTGCCAATAAATCAGATGGTTATCAGTGTACCATAGTTCTTACTTGAACTGAAACATTTGGCTACTCCAGAAGTGATGGCTTTTGGTAAAGAGTTTTTAAAATCCATTAAAGTTTCAAATCATTGCTAGGGACTAGCAATATCTTAGTGTGGGGGATTGATGAGTGTCTAAATACTCATCATTTTTGTACAATCTAAACTGCAAAATCATCTGAAAACACTCAGAAACACATCAAAATGATCAAAATATCACAAATCAGTGTTTTATGTGTTTTAAATGCAAAAATATCAAAATCAGATGAAAAATGATCCAAGTTTGCAAAATTGGCAGTTTTAGTCCCCCAAGTTTTAAAAGTTGTCAAATCTAGTCCCTGGAATTCAAAAATGTGGAATTTTATCATTCAAGGTCCCTGAAATCTTCTAAGTTGTTAAAAATGGTCCTTGAATGATTCTTTGGTCAAATGGCATAAAAGGTCCCTAAACTTTGGAAAATTGCAAAATTAGTCCTTGGACCTTTTAAAATGGGATTTAATGCAAAAAGGGTCCTTGCACTATCAATGTTTGTCAAGTTTAGTCCTTGTGAGAAGTTTGGAAAAGTGTCAAGTTCAGTCCTTGAAGTTTGGATAAATTGCAAAGTTGGTCCTTGTGCTTATACTAAACCAAACGGATCCAATATCCAATCCAATCCAGCCGGCCCAACATAATATCCAAGCCCAACTCCACATGAACCTTGACCCCCTTTGGCTTGACCCTTGACCTAGCTCAAAATCCCTTTTGATCCCTGTCACAACCCAATTGTGACCCCCCTTTTATATTAATACCCCGGTCAACAGAAGTCAAAAACAACCCATACGCGCGCAAAACCAGTTTCACTGTAGCTCTCCCTCTCCAGCTACTGAAACACCAAAACCAGGCAGTTTTCCATGACTTTCTCCAACCCCCCCTTACCTTGTCCCCTCCACCTCCACTAACACCCAAATATCTTTAATTGATTGAACCAAATCCATTAATTGCTCAAACCTGCTTTGAAGAAATATTTGGCGCCAAAACTACAAGTGGACGGATATGATGGTTTTAGCCAATCCAATGGCTCAGGAGTGGTGGGAAAGATTCAGAGGTCAGAGAGAAGTCACTAAAGTCTATAAAGAGGAGTGGAGATGCATTGTACAAATCTATCTAGTGTATTTTTTAATTTCTTAATGTCGTTTTAAGCATTTTTCAAGTTTAAGTGTAATTTAAAGCTTTCAAGCATTCTGTTTAAGTATCTCAGTGTATTGTAAAACTTTTTCAATTATCAGTTTCAAGTTTTAATCATACCTCAAGTTTATGCAAAATTTCATGTTTATGCAAAATCTCATGATAGTTCAAAAGTTGTTTTTAGTTGTTTGTATGGACTGAAACAGAACACATAAGCTCCTAGATAGCTTTTCTAAGCTATTAGAAACACTAAAACTCAGTTTAGAAGCAAAACAAAAATCATCAAAATACAAATTAAATAGGTAAAAAATCAAAAATCACTTGGAAATGGCATTCACAGCTGGAGCAGGGTAGATTATGGATGGCCTTGGGTTAGAAGCTTAGTGGTAAGCTAATAGGGGTGTTCATTGGTTCTTGTTCTCGATTCTGAGCTTGGAAAGCTTTTGTAAGCCTTTTTAGTCATTTTTGCATTTCACTGTTGTAGTTGTTAATTAGCTTTAATCTCTGTTTCTTATTGTTTATTAGATATAATTAAGTGTAGTTAATCATTAAAATAAGTTGGTTGTACTTTGTAATTTGAAGTTTATAAAAATTTCCTTTTAACAGTCAAAACTGCATCATTGTCAATTCTTAGTTGTATGTTGTTATTGTTAGTGTTTAATGCTTCATTAGTCCTAATTAGTGATACTATGATGTCTGCAATAAGTTTCATGGTTATGATTTGTGATTTGGTTTGAAAAAGTTCCATAACAGTCCTATAAGGTTGTTTGGATTTGTTTGCTTAAACTGTTATAGATATTGTTTGAGTTGTTGTTTGTGCTTGCTCTGTGTCTCTTTAGTGTCTATAAACTCATTTCAGTCAAGAAAACTAGCTCTCATAAGCTTAAAAGTCAAAATACCATATAATCTCATTTCTGTGGCTTACTGTTGGAAGTTCATGATCTATGATCATTGATTTGTGTTTATAAGTTGTTATTTTTGATCAAATCAGTCTTATCTCACCCTAATACATCATATTAAGTGAGCAGAATCAAATCAAAGTTCATCTTTGTCAACTCTTTTGGTTTTCATAAAAGTCAAAATTTCTCATTTGGTCGTTTTTGAATAAAATAAATCTTTTTACTGTGTGTTTAATAGTGAGTCTCAGCTTATAAGCTCTTAGGGTATTAAAGTCTAGTTGCTAAACAAAAATATAAAAATGCTAGTTCTCTGTTCATCAGCTTATTGAGTGCTTATTTTCCTCTTTCTTTTGGACCCCATGTCTGCAACCATGCCCTGTGCACAGTTGGTAGGTCCAACTTGATAAGCTCACATAGAGCTTATTAGATGCTCAAATCTGGTGATCTTTGGTTCTTTGGGTAGCCAACCTGCCCATCTTGAAGTATCAAGCTTTGTTTTTCAATTTCTAACTTGTTTGCTAGGGCTGCAATAAGCCCTAACTTTGTCCCATTTTATGTTTTTCATCACAAATAGCAAAGTGCTTATTGTCTTTGTTCTAGCTTTTCAGTGTGCTTATCTGTTCTTTTTAGCTTCATTCTAGTTCATCTAGCTTGTTTCCATCTTATTTGAGTTTTTGTTTCAGTGTGTGAGCTTGTTTGAGCTTATTTCACCAAATAAGCTCATTAAGCCATCTGTTGGTCCATAAGCTTGTCAAAACAGCTTATTTGTAGTTTGTAAAATTTTTGTCTTTGTTAAAGTTTCATAAAATCAGTAGTAAAGTAGTTTTCAAAAAGAAAATCCCGAAAAATATCATTGTAAAAATAGTGATAGCGTTTATTTAATATATTTTATCTTTTTAATTTTCTTTAATTTGCATTTAAGTCGCTGTAATTTATTAACTTTTTCTTTAGGTTTAATTATCCATTAAAACCTTTACTGATCACTATCCTTAGTGATCATTCTATCGTCTGATTAGTGTTTACACACCATTGAGTCTCCGTGGGACATAACGACCCGGGAATTCATTCTATTCTCCAGGACTTCATTGTATTTGTGTTTTAAGCAGTTTTAAGCTTCTTACGGTTAGCCATTCACAAGTGGCTAGCTTGTGTGATTAGACTTGACTGGTTTAGCACAGATCAGTGCCAAACACTCCTTTATGGGGAATGTTTGGTACAAAATGGTTGGATTTACCCCTTCTTTGAGTTTAACTGGTTGAATGAAGAAGAAAACATAGTTTTAAGATCATGAAAAACAGATTAAAGGATAACCAAAAACCAAGTAAGCAGTTTGATTCTACTCTGACCCGAGTTGACTCTTTTTTTTTTTGATTTTTATAAAAACTGAACAAGAATGAGATAAGATGAATAAAACAAGCTCACATAAGCTATATAGAGCTTATATGAGCTTAAACTAACAATTCTATAAGCTTTATCAATGGAGTGGTACGGATTAATATCAAACAAGAAATGAAACACTTGAAAACTTTTATTAAAACTGAAATGAGAATACAAGATATTGAAATTCAAAACATTAAACTACTGAATTCTTTGAAAATACATTAAACATAAACTAAACTTTAAAGGAAATCATGCTACACTACACACAAATACAATGTGAGCTAAGGGTCTATTTATAGCTGAAAGGAGGCCTTGGGATGCCTTTGAGAAGAGCCTAGAAGCATTCTTTGAGCCACACATTCCTTCCATCATCACCTTGTCCAATCATTGCCTTCCAAATCACTTGTTGAGGTGTTTCGGCCAATGGGAGTGTGCCAATTGGCCACGTGGCATACATATCTGACAAGTCAGCTGGGGATAAGGTGGATAAGATAGATTCTAGTACGAGGTGGTGTGTTTGGGTGTGGATAATTGGGTGTTTGGGTTGGGGAAGAAGAAGGTCTTGAAAAGGGCGCGTTTGGATTATTTTATATTTCTTCAAATGGGTTGGTACGGGTAATGGGTGGTTTATTCGGGTAAAATGGTTATTAACGGGTGTAGGATTAATAGTTGGGTGGGTTGGATGGTTTGTAGATTGGGCCGGATATGAGTATTGGACCGAAACTTATGTTTTGAGATGGATAATGGATATATGATTTGGATAATGTAATGGACTAGGATAAAACCAATTAGTAACCATAGGGACTAAACATGTACATCCGGATATTTGAGGGACCAAAGGTGTGAATTCTGAAAATCTCCTCCAAGGACTGAATTTGACAATCTTCAAATAGACCAAGGCTAATTTGCAAATTTCTGAATCTTCAGGGTGTTTTAAATGTAGTTCTTTGAAAGTTCAGGGAATATTTCTGACATTTCTTCAAACTTTGATCAAATCTTCACAAATCATCCTCAGAGATTAGAAATCTTCATAAATGCATAATTCTGACCTTCCGGCCAAATTAAGCTCTCTTAATCACTCGTGCTCGGATTTACGTCTGATTTGGCTCCTTTTTGCGTGTTTTTACATATCCATACCTGCACAAGCACAAACTCAAGAAAACCACAAATATTAGCAATAAACGGCTCTTTCTTGGTTATTTTGGGTCAGTTTTGATAACAAAAAGGTATGTGTTTTAGCACATACCACTCGTTACGGGCGTGTATACAAGGATGCTAATGAGAAGGAACAACGCTCAAAGATTTTTCAAGAAAATGTCCAGTACACAGAGTCATTCAACAATGCCATGAACAAAGGCTACAAACTAGCAGTCAATGAGTCTGCAGACCTTACAAACGAAGAGTTCAGAACCACAAGGAACCCATACATGGCACATGAATGCTCCTCATCAACCTCCGCTTTCAGGTATGAAAATGTTACAGCAGTTCCATCAACCATGGATTGGAGAAAGAAAGGTGCAGTAACACCTGTTAAAGACCAAGGCCAATGTGGTAAGCCTCAAGTATTTTGGGAATTTCACAATTCAAACACTCAAAAGTATTTAATAGGATAACAATATTTCATGCTTATATGTAGGGTGTTGCTGGGCCTTTTCGGCATGTGGCAGCTATGGAGGGAATAACTCAATTCAAAACAGGTAAATTGATATCTTAATCTGAACAAGAGCTAGTGGACTGTGACACAAGTGGTGTAGATCAGGGATGTGAGGGTGGTCTTACGGACAACGCCTTTGACTTTATTGTAAGCAATAAAGGGCTCACTAACGATGGCACCTGTAACAGTAACGAGGAATCTAACCATGCTGCAACTATTACGGGTCATGAAGATGTTCCTGCTAATAGTGAAAGTGCACTGTTGAAAGCTGTAGCTAGTCAGCCCGTCTCTGTTGCCATTGATGCTAGTGGGTCCGACTTCCAGTTCTACTCTAGTGGTGTGTTTACAGGAGAGTGTGGGACGGAACTTGACCATGGTGTTACTGCGGTTGGTTATGGAACGAGTGATGACGGGACTAAGTATTGGCTAGTGAAGAACTCATGGGGAACAAGTTGGGGTCAAGAGGGGTATATAATGATGAAAAGAGACGTTGATGCCAAAGAAGGCATTTGTGACATTGCCATGCAGGCTTCCTACCCTACAGCATAATTTGAGGAAGAGCAAAACTAATTATTGTACATTATATGTATTTCTGATAATGTTAATACAAGAAACGCGTAAAGTGTGATATTTATATCAAGTGTAAAATCATTGTATGGCTGCAGTTATCTTATAATCTATTGGTAAATTTGTGACCAAAGAACTTACTAAGACTGAGAGAATGATTAAACCAAAACCGTCCTCGTGTTTTTTTTACTTCGGCTTTGTATATAGGTTCTAGCTTCATTATTGCCAACCTTATACCTCCAACAGAACAGATGGTATCCAAACTTCAAGATCATGAACAGCCTCACTGAGGTAATTTCTACATTTCCATATCTTGACAGCACATGCAAACCTATTAAGAAAGAAATAGAAAATGTGGCATCGAGAATTTGAATGTAAGGCAACAATGAATAAACATAATTCATATACTTATTCGTAGCATCCTGATTTACCAATCATAAAAAAGTAGATTCTCAAACCAGATAAATAAGCAATGATGTAATCTATACTATATTATAATGCATTTAAAGCCAAACCTTATTCCAAGCCTAACTCCTAACCAAAAATTAAGATAAGGAGCTCCAATCATGAGATGACATGTGTTATTTCTTAATAAACTCCAAGCCTAACTCCTAACCACTAAAAATTAAGATAAGGAACTTCAATTACAAAGTGACATGTGTCACTTCTCAATTAAAATTTTTTCTTTATTTTCAAATTGAAATATCTTTTTATCTACTTATTTTTTTTATAATCTAATTTCACCATATTTTCTAAAATTTTATTCTCTTTAATTCAACATCCATTTTAATATATTTTTATAAGTTTTTAGTTTTTATATTTTTAGTGGGTTTATTTTATTTTAATTCAAATTTTTACAACTTTAACCTTTATTTCAATTAATATAATATTGATTCGTCAAAATCATATACTTTTGGGGAGTGTTTGACGGGTAAAATATTACGAGGGTATTTTTATATGCGGGACTAATGATGTCACGGGAAAGCTACGGTAAAGCTATGGGTAACTCAAACAACACATACAACTAACACATATACATTCGAAATGTTGTGAAACGAATTCACTAAACGGGTAAGCAAACACATATAACTATACTTATCGCCGCCGCTGTGCGCGGGTATCCGACTAGTACCTATAAAAACATCCACCGTCCCTCAAAATGTAAAAACCAGTTGTCGAATTCATAATTGGATAATCAATATGTGCCTCATTCTTAAGAAACAGAACATAAGCACAGCCCTTTAATCGAATTATGTGTTCGCGAAAAAGTGGATGGCACATGCGGTCCCACAATTCATAAGGACAAATATATTGATACAATGACCAAAAAATATATCAAACAGACTGCCCGCGTCAAACTTGCTAGTGCCAGGAACAAGGCTGCTACAAACCCTATCCTGCTGAGTGTATATTTCAGATCCTAAAATTTTACAGTCTCATGCTTATGTATTGTCTTTGCCACATTAGCTATCCTTTTAACTTCCTCCCATATTTTACAAACTACATAATATGGCTAGCTAGTGACACTTCAACTTTTGTAATTTTCTTCATAAGTCGTATCTGACATTAATTCAAGTTCTGGTCAGTTACCGTGGTTTAGTTCTGCAGTAGATCACCTAGGTTGCATATTGTTCTTGCAATAAATATTAAAACATGTGCAAAGAACGGCTAAAGTAGGTATTAAGAAACACTCAAAACTAATCGGATATGTGAACACATGCTGCCTTTGGTACATTTAAAAGCCAGCCAAAAAGAGAAAAAAGTATTGCTATATTCTCCTAAATTTATTCCTACTTTCAACATCGAGAATATATAAAGTAAAAAAATGCCCATATAGTGTCCCGACACCCTGTTTGTGAAAAATCCCCAGCCACATCAGCTATTCATTATACTTCCATTCCCTGCATCCCCATGTACTTAATCCCTACTACTATGGCCAGTAACCCTTCAACTGTTGTAATTTTCTTATTGTAACTTGATACTGACTCAAGTTCTGGCCATGTGGTATTAGAGTGCCTAGTCAGTATGCATGCAGTAGATGCAGCAGTCCAATATGCATTGGTGGTTTAGTTTACAGAATGCATCACCTAGGTTGTATATTTTCCCTTACATCATAATGCATATGAAAACATGAGCAAAGCAAATAAAATAAGATATTAAGAAACACGCAGACCTAATCGAAATGTGCATGCAATCATGCATGTCGGCAGTTGGAACATCTATATTCCATGCAATAAAAGAAAAAGAAAACAAAATGGCTACAAAAAAACAAATATGTTTTCTATGGACCCTTAAGAAACTTCTCAAATATAGGACAACTAAATGTTGTAAACTTAATGAACGATTTGCACAGGTCTTGTACTTTCCAAGATCTTATATGATCAAACAACTTCATGCCATCTTCATCAAGAATCAATAAAAACAAGAGACAAGGGAGATTGGGATTGAACCCTTTGATAATTCTGATAAAAAATAAACTGATAAAGGGTTAACAAAACTTGTTCTACAGATACATGTATATATACTAACTAATCGACACTTATGAGGGTCATGTGGTTTCAATAATACCGTTTCATGAACCAACACACCCCTTGACTCCTAACTGTCATATAACAGCCATATAACTGTCATATAACCGACATACTTAGGCCCATAATTACAGTCGCAAACCTTTATTCTAACTGGACTTTTATTTACAGTAAACCTAAACTATTAAACAAAGATTTGTGGATTAACTTTCCAACACTAAATTCCAATAGAGTAGCCAAATATGTTTCTTAAGGTTGTTACATAGCCTTTTGGCTTATACGTTCCAAAAACAAACGAGTAGACAACAGTTTGACTCTTCAGCACTAGAGTCCAACAGGAAAATCCAATTACCTTAGACTGATAAACCATCAATCTAAACAACATATGTAGTACGCTATCAGCTCATATTGATTAATATATCACGGTCAGAATATCTTTTCTTCCACAAACTTAGAGAGAATTAATTAACTTTGCATACAGGGACGAAACCATTTCATTATAAATAAACCCTAACCTCTGGTTAGACATCATTCCAGCTCAGTCATTTCCTTTGTTTCTTACACCTAGAAGCACAATGTCATCCACAAACCACACTAACCTGACTTTTTTAGTTTTACTCTTCTTCTCTGCTACCCTGCTTTCACATGCTACTTCTCGGTTTCTCCCGGAAGCTTCAGGCTACGAAAGCCATGAGCATTGGATGGCGCGTTACAAGCGTGTATACAAGGATGCTAATGAGAAGGAACAACGCTCAAATATTTTTCATGAGAATGTCCAGTACATAGAGGCATTCAACAATGCCATGAACAAAGGTTACAAACTAGCAGTCAATGAGTTTGCAGACCTTACAAACGAAGAGTTCAGAACCACAAGGAACCGGTTCATGGCACATGAATGCTCCTCATCAACCTCCGCTTTCAGGTATGAAAATGTTACAGCAGTTCCATCATCCATGGATTGGAGAAAGAAAGGTGCAGTAACACCTGTTAAAGACCAAGGCCAATGTGGTAAGCCTCAAGCGTTTTGGGAATTTCATAAATCAAACACTCAAAAGTATTTAATAGGATAACAATATTTCATGATCATATATAGGGTGTTGCTGGGCTTTTTCAGCTGTTGCAGCTATGGAAGGAATAACCCAACTCAAAACAGGTAAATTGATTTCTCTCTCTGAACAAGAGCTCGTGGACTGTGACACAAGTGGTGTAGATCAGGGATGTGAGGGTGGTCTTATGGACAACGCCTTTGACTTTATCGTAAGCAATAAAGGGCTCACTACAGAGAGCAATTATCCGTACAAAGGAACTGATGGCACCTGTAACAGTAACGAGGAATCTAACCATGCTGCAACCATTACGGGTCATGAAGATGTTCCTGCTAATAGTGAAAGTGCACTTTTGAAAGCTGTAGCTAGTCAGCCCGTCTCTGTTGCCATTGATGCAAGTGGGTCCGACTTCCAGTTTTACTCTAGCGGTGTGTTTACGGGAGAGTGTGGGACGGAACTTGACCATGGTGTTACTGCAGTTGGTTATGGAACGAGTGATGACGGGACTAAGTATTGGCTAGTGAAGAACTCATGGGGAACAAGTTGGGGTCAAGAGGGGTATATAATGATGGAAAGGGACGTTGATGCCAAAGAAGGCATTTGTGGCATTGCCATGCAGGCTTCTTACCCTACAGCATAATTTAAGGAAGAGCAAAACTAATTATTGTACATTATATGTATTTCTGATTATGTTAATACAAGAAAAGTGTAAAAACTGTGATATTTATATTAAATGTAAAATCATTGTATGGCTGCAATTATCATAAAATCTATTGGTAAATTTGTGACCAAAGAACTTACTGAGACTGAAAGAATGATAAACCAAAACCTTCCTCTTGTGCTTTTTTACTTTGGCTTTGTATATAAGTTCTAACTTCATTATTGCCATACCTCCAACAGAGCAGATGGTATCCAAATTTCAAGATCATGAACAGCCTCACTGAGGTCTCTACATTTCCATATCTTGACGGTACATGGAATGATGGAAAGCTGCATTAAGAAAGAAATGGAAAATGTGGCATCGATAATTTGAATGCTAAGGCAACAATGAACAAACAGAACTCATCTACTTACCCGTAGCATCCTGATTTACCAATCATAAAAAAGTAGATTCCAAAACCAGATAAATAAGCAATGATCTAGTCAGCCAAATTCCTCTCACGGTAATACCTGCAAAAACATCCACGTTCCCTCAAAATGTAAAAACCTGTTGTTGACTTCATAATTGGATAATTAATTGTGCCGCATTCTTAAGAAACAGAAGATAAGAACAGCTTTATTCGGATTCTGCGTTCGCGAAAATGTGGATGGCACATGCGGACCCACAATTCATAGGGACAAATATATTGATACAATGACCAAAAAATATATCAGACTGCCCGCGTCAAGCTTGCTAGTGCCAGGAACAAGGCTGCTACAAACCCTATTAACTATATTTTTTGTCCCTGCCACTGTAGCTATCCGTTTAACTCCTACCAACTTTAACAAACTACCTAATATGGCCAGTGACACTTCAACTTTTGTAATTTTCTTCATAACTGACATTAATTCAAGTTCTGGTCAGTTACCGTGGTTTAGTTCTGCAGTACATCAACTAGGTTGCATAAAACATGTGCGAAGAACGGCTAAAGAAGTTTTAAGAAACACTTAAAACTAATCGGATATGTTAACACATGTCTGCCTTTGGTACAATTAAAAGCCAGCCAAAAAAAGAAACAGTATTGCTACATGTCCAAAATAGATGATTATAAGTTTACTACATGTCCAAATCAATGAGAAATGTATGGAGAAAAAAAAAAAGAGTGGATTGCATGGGTCTTAGTCTATCATTAGGAGGGTGATCTAGGAGAAATAGTAAAGAGGATATTTCCTCTTCCAAAGAAAAAGGCTACAAATAACATATATGTTTTATATGAACCCTTAAACTATTTTTCAGATGTAGGAAATAACTAAAAAATAATGGCCAAATTATGTTTTGTAATGTTGTTAAATTACCATTCAGCGTAGATGTAAAGTACCATATATAGATGAACTATCAATCTAAACAACATATGCAGTACGTTATCTGCTAATTTTAAACAATATACCATACACAGAACATCTTGTCTTCCACGAAGTTAAACAGATTCATTTTAATTCTGCATACCAGGACGAAATCATTTAATTCTATATAAACCCAACCTCTGGTGAAAGACTTCACTCAACTCATTCATTCCCCTTGTTTCTTGCACCAAGCACCACAATGACAACTACAAACCACACCTCACTCATTTGTTTGGTTTTATTCTTTTTCTCAGCTACGTTGCTTTCAAATACTACATCCAGGTTGCTTTCTGAAACTTCAAGCTATGAGAGCCACGAGCAATGGATGGCTCATTACGGGCGCGTCTACAAGGACGCTTCTGAGAAAGAACAACGTTTTAGAATTTACCAAGAGAATGTCCAGTACATACAGTCATTTAACAATGCCATGAACAAAAGTTACAGACTAGCAGTCAATGAGTTTGCAGACCTTACAAACGAAGAGTTCAGAACCACAAGGAACCGGTTCTTGGCACACGAATGCTCCCCATCGACCTCTGCTTTCAGGTATGAAAATGTTACAGCAGTTCCATCATCAATAGATTGGAGAACAAAAGGTGCAGTAACGCCTGTTAAAGACCAAGGGCAATGTGGTAAGCATCAAGTATTTTTGGGAATTTCACAAATCAAACAGTCAAAGTATTAGCTAAGATAACAATATTTCATGATCATATATAGGGTGTTGCTGGGCTTTTTCAGCTGTTGCAGCTATGGAAGGAATAACCCAACTCAAAACAGGTAAATTGATTTCTCTCTCTGAACAAGAGCTCGTGGACTGTGACACAAGTGGTGTAGATCAGGGATGTGAGGGTGGTCTTATGGACAACGCCTTTGACTTTATCGTAAGCAATAAAGGGCTCACTACAGAGAGCAATTATCCGTACATAGGAACTGATGGATCTTGTAACAGTAACGAGGAATCTAACCATGCTGCAACTATTACGGGTCATGAAGATGTTCCTGCTAATAGTGAAAGTGCACTGTTGAAAGCTGTAGCTAGTCAGCCTGTCTCTGTTGCCATTGATGCTAGTGGTTCCGACTTCCAGTTCTACTCTAGTGGTGTTTTTACAGGAGAATGCGGCACTGAACTTGACCATGGTGTTACTGCCGTTGGTTATGGAACAAGTGATGATGGGACTAAGTATTGGCTAGTGAAGAACTCGTGGGGAACAAGTTGGGGTCAAGAGGGTTATATAATGATGCAAAGAGGCATTGAAGCCAAAGAAGGCATTTGCGGCATTGCCATGCAGGCCTCCTACCCCACTGCCTAATTCGAGGAAGATCAAGAGTAATGATTGTACATTATATGTATATTATGATACGTATCTGAAAAGTAAAATCAATATATGGCTGCAATTATCATATTATCTTTGGAAAGATTTGTTAACTTGTTTGACTTTTCATATTGCAAAATGCTTTTGAAGGGTTACCACATATGATAGCAGATTCCAAATACATATATTTTTATAGAAGAATACATTAAATTAGATACAGAACCAAGCACCCCACAAAAAGCATTCAATCAGGTAATATATGCAAACATTCAAAAGAAAGCATCAGTACATGCATATAGAAAAACTTCGGTCATTCACACATCTATTCAGATTATCAGGGAGCTTTACTAACCTGAGACTGCAAAGGCACTAATGAAAGTATTCACCCTTGGTCTTGTAACTTGTGCTTGTTTATCTAATAGCTCGGAAACTGCATTAAGCGCACACAAACTTCAAAATAAGGGCTTAACCACATGAATATGATTACTAAGACAACAATCAAGCAAAATAATAAAAACAAATTTACTATCATACCTGATCAAACTTAAAGATAAGCCAAGATGTAGTCAAGCTTTTTCTCTCACCAATAATCTCCACAAGAACACTCTCCATCCTTGAAATGATGAAACCGATTGGCATCCCTAACAACAATCTCCCGGTTTTCAAGTCTCGATATCAGCTTAATTGCAGCATGACAGTTTACACAGGCACGTAAATTCTTAGTTATCCTAAGAGTTGTTCCAAAAGGAGTACTAATAAGCCCATAAGCAATAGCCAGCCTTTCACTATGATTCCAGAGACTCTCCTCCATATCTTCATAACTCAAGTCGTGTAAACCAGACTCTGTATCTGCAACAAATCCAGATTCTTTCAATCTAGTTTCCAGCCTCTTATGTTCCTTATATATTTCAGCTGATTTTGGATGTGATGTGTCTCCCATACGAAAGACATGAAGTTTTCCATTTATCTCTATCATACTACACCCCATGTCCTTAGCCAACCCTTTTTCCTTCATCAATACTCGAACGCGTGCTACACCACTCCACATATAAACTGAAGCATATAGATTTGAAAGCTGTACATAATGCCCCGTATTGTAAGGATCTAATGAGAAAAGCTGTTGTGCGGAATATTCTCCTAGTGCTACATGGCGATAAATCCTACTCGCACTCAAAAGTGCTCCCCATATCGACACACCAGCTTTGATCGGCATCTTTGTTATAAAATCATAAGCCCGGTCCAAACACCCTGCACGGCCAAGAAGATCTACTACACAAGCATAATGTTGATGGCGTGGTTCAATACCATAATCCCTCATACTGTAAAATATTTTCCAACCCTCTTCTACAAGTCCAGCATGATTGCAAGCCGTAAGAAGCCCAATAAAGGTGACGTCATTTGGACCCACCCGCGCTTGCTTCATCAAGTTGAAAAGGTCTATGGCTTCATGAGCCCTACCATGTAAACCATAGCCTACAATCATGGCACTCCAAACAACTATGTCTTTGGTTTTTGTTTGATCAAAAACTTTACGGGCTAATTCTACGCTTCCACATTTTGCATACATGTCAATAAGTGCTGTCCTGACGAAAATATCAGTTTTATACTCACTACTGTCAATGTATTCACCCATGTTTCTTGCTTCTTCGAGCGATCCGAGCTGGGCACAAGCCAATATTGTAGAGCATACTGTCACAGAATCTGGTCTTAAGTTTTTCAACAACATTCTTTGGAAAAGAGTAATAGCTTCATTACAACAACCGTTTTTTGCAAATCCCGAAATCATGGCGTTCCACATAATCACATTTGATATCTCCATTTCATCAAATAACGATTTTGCTATCATCACCTCCCCACATTTTGCATACAACGTAGTCAGAGCAATCCTTAAATCGGGCTCAAACTCAAGTCCCATCTTAATCACACAAGAGTGAAACGATCTCCCTTGTCCCAGATCCTCTATATCAGCATAAGCACTAATAACACTAACCAACGTAATCCAATCCGGTTTCAACCCACACTCCCTCATCTTTCTAAAAACCCTCAACGCTTCAACCGGCTCTCCATTCTGAGCACACCCTGAAATAACACTAGTCCACGACACAATAGTAGCCCAATCACCCAACCCCTCAAACACATTTCTAGCACTACCAACCCTCCCACACTTGGCATAAACCGCCACAATCCCATTCTGCACAAACACATCACCTTCAAACCCACGTCTAAACACCTGCCCATGAACCGCCCGACCAACTTTTAACGCACCGCTCCCACCACACGCCTTAAGCACATGAGGCAAAGTAAAACAATCCGGGCCCACACCCACATTCTGCATTTGCCTATACATCCCAATAGCTTCACTAAACATATTTCCCTTTGCATAACCCCTAATAATCGCGTTCCATAAAAACACATACGGGTCAGGAAACACATCAAACACCTTACGCGCATAACGTATCTCACCCAAATTAGACCCAACATGGATAAATTTAGTCACAACATATCCATTAGATTGATACCCATTAACTATTATTTGCGAATGTATTTGATTTAAATGCTTTATATTAGTCGATTTATCGAGAAGTGTCGTGTACAGCGATTCGTGATCAGTAAATTTTTCGGGGTTTAAAATGTAAATCTTTTTGGATAAAAATGTTTGAGAAAAAGTTGCTGATGGTTTAAAATTAGCAAGAGTTCTAGCCATGTTAGTAAACAAGCATCACCACATTTTTATTTTATTTTTTGTTTGAACTTTAAGGTGGGTAAAATCAACGGTTACCAGATGTTACTTTTTATATATAGTTTTTCAAAAATAAGAGTAAATTGCAAAAATCGTTCTTGTGGTTTGGCCAAATTGCACGTTTCGTCTTTGTGGTTCATTAAGTGGAAAGATCGTCCGGATTTGGCACTGTTACGTGCACTTTTGGTCCTCCATCATTGCAAAAACCGTCCTTGTGGTTTGCCAAATTTCACTGTTGAAGGACCAAAAGTGCACGTAACAGTGTCAAATCCGGACGATATTTGCACTTAATGAACCACAAGGACGAAACGTGCAATTTGACCAAACCACACGGACGATTTTTGCAATTTACTCCAAAAATAATTAAGGTTATAAATAGCTAGGTGTCGCTTTTACGGTTAATGCGAAGCTTTTGTGTTTATAAGGCGTGGCATAAGACGGCACAAAATATGAAAATATTTATATCATATTTTATATACATCGAGTTTATAAAAAGACGTGTAAAAAGGCGGCGTGGCGACATGACCAAGTCTCACGCTTTTGCAAGCCTTTTAAAACCATGTCTAATATTCACATTTTATCCTTTTTTCAAAGTCTTAAACATTTCTTTTTTCTCCTTTGAAAAATATATCGCATATTTGTTTCAGATTAACTTCAACGACGATGAGCTCAGCTGGTAATGGTTTGAGGATCTGTACGCCTAACAAGCAAAATGTCAAAGGCCCAATTCTAGACACCCCATAGCCACAAATGCTGAGTGACTCATACGTGCCACCCACATTATGAAAAAGCAGTCCGATTGTGAGCTGGTTCAGGTTACTAGTTATTAACCTTTTACACCTAACTTACTCATAACCACTTGATTAGAGTATTCTTACGGTTACCGCTAAACCAAATATTACTTTTGTAAGCAGTTCACAACTTCACATCAACGTTAACCAAACTTTTATGCAGTATTAATTGTTGCATTGTCCTCGTCCTTTCCCATCGCTAATTGTTATAGACGTGCGGTATGGTTGTGGGATCTTGCACGCTCTAAACAAACATTCACGCATACATATTCGATTACTTACAACAGTTTTGATTTGAACATAGATTCTGTCCAATAATTTGATTTAGCTTGTTACATACACTAAAATATCGTCGAACTAGAAATAGTATAATACATTTTTTATTTGCTAGACGTTTTGCTCATTTTTGAGGCATAAACATGTACCTTTTCAAACTACAGTAAAACCTCTATAAATTAATACTCGATAAAATAATAACCTCGATAAAATTAATAATTTGTCCAGTCCCAACTTGGACCGGTGTAAATTTGGACCCCAATCGATAAAATAATAAGATAATAATTTTTTTGACACCCTAGTTTATATATATTGGTCCTAACGAAACTATAAATTAATAATTGCTAAAAATTTATATATATAGGTCATACGTAATTGGAGCTTGTACAAATTCAATTAAGGCTATATGTAATTAGAACTTGTCCCAACGAAACTAACTTTTTTCTTATTAAAAAACAATGAACTTGGCAAATTCAATTAATCTGTGAATGTGAATTCATAAAATGCTAATTAGAACTTGTTTTTCTAATTTATTTTCCATTTATAACTAGTATACATTGTAACTAGTATATTGGAATTAGAAATTTAAATGTAATACGTAAAAAAAAAATTTAATTAATAAATTATTAATTTATCGATATAATAATATCTCGTTAAATTAATAAAATATCACAGTCCCAACATCATTAATTTATAGAGGTTTTACTGTAGGTGAACCTATTCACCTAGTTTCTTCAAAACAAATTTGTTTGATTTATAGAAAAAAAAATGGATTTTTTTATATGTTTGGATACTAAATAACAAACAGGGGCTCCAAATTGCATTTCAAAGGCAACCATCTAAGATATCTATAAATTAACTAGAACAAAAGTCTAACAAACTTTGATAAATTACTTATTCATGGTTGTTAATTAGTTAAACAAAATTCTTTACAAACAATACCCAAAAAAGCTCATCAAGTATACTTTTTATGCCTTTTAGAGACAAAATATACAGAATATTAAATATTAAAAAGTTATTAACCACTTACAATATGATAACTATTTCATTATTAAGCTTCAAATGATAAGCATGATCATATAACAAAAAAATACTAAAACATATATCAAAATCAAGAAACCGTGCATTAAAATTCAAGAAACTATACAACCCCTAACAACTAGATCTCTAAACAACTGATGAACATAAGTCCTTGAATCACAGAGATACTACTTTAGAAACCCCATCCATAGGAAAAGCCTGTGCAATCCCATGCACAACAAAGCTCTTAGACACCAGCAAATCTGGCGCAGTAACTGCCACACGATTAATAGACAGCAACTCATCTTCCAAACTCCCAACTACGCTCGAAGTAATCTCCACTTCTTTCCCTGGACACAAACTCCTAATACTCGCGCCTTGAGGCAAACTCGCCAAATGCTTAAAAGAATGTTTCTTAGGCACAATATGTGACCTCATAAACTTATTCACAACATTTGAAGGCATTTGTGTAACTTCAACGACCGGTGGAGCAAATATCGTCATTGTATGCAAATCTGGATGATCTTTAGCAATCCCGTCTAACACGTTAAATAACCCGAAAGCAAAAGGGGCATAACCGGACTGTGTTAAGAACTTAACCACCATTTTAAACTCACCTCGTGTTTTAATCAAATCTAGCCTAGAATTAATAGAACCAATACTCCCTATAGTACTATTTCCATCACTTATATTCTTATAACAAATGGGTAGCTCATTAATCTCTTGATGAAACTTAAACGAAGCAAACGGGCCATTAACGCCATGTATAGCGACTTTTTCATGCAAGAACATGTCCGGATGAGTAACAAGGACATTATTAACCTCCAAAGACCCCGTTTTCGCGTCTTTTCTAGTAATGGACACCTTCTGTCCTTGAAACATGGTTTCAAAACAAGTGTTCAAAGGCTTGTTAAGCAAATCTTGGACAGTAAACTTATTAGGTAAAATATGGTAGGTTATAAGCTGGACAGTCATATATGGTGGGATAGACAAGTTGGTCATGGCGCTATCGGGTATAGCGAAAATGGTTGATTCGGGTGTTGATAAAAAGAGGTCAGGTGAGATGTGGAGGAGAGTGGCTATGAAGGAGTAGCCGTTGGAACGAAGGTAGAGTGAGGCGTTTGATGGGAAGTCAAGTGGGGTGGTTGGGGTGGTGGGGGTGTGGTGGTTGTTGTGGTGGTTGTGGTGGTGGTTGTAGGCGTTGATGGTGATGCCGATTATTCCGGCTAGGATTACGGTGGCTATAATCAAGAAAACGCTTTTTTTAACCATTTTGGAGCAACTGAATGTAACTGTTTTTTGTAAAGTGACTGTATGTGGTGCATGGTGATTGGTAAAATAGATGGTTTTTTATTTTTCAGATTGGTCCCCTAAACTTTTGGTTGTGTTACTTTTGGAATAAAGGTTGTTATTTTGATGCTATTAAAGGGTCATCAAAAAGTAATTCTTGGTATTGGATAAATAGGTTCATCATGTAGTAAATCAGAGTAGGTGGGTGGGTGGGTGGGTGGCTTAAAAAAGTGTGGTTAAAAATAAGTATGTTAGTGTCTAAACTTTTTAGGCTAAACACAGTAAGGACTAGCAACGACCGTTATTTTATCCGTTACATCAGCTTTTTTTCTCCGATGACCTATAGACGATTTTTTGCCACAGTAAAATAACCTATACTACAAAAAACATACCCCACAAATATTCTTTTTTAATTAAATAACACACACAAAACATATACACAATCGGTCGCAGGCATGATCATTTCACCCAAATTCACGACCGACGACCGAGAGCGACTTTTGTGCCACAATAAAGATGATCAACTGAAATCTCTATGAATGAATGGAGCATAAATTTTAAACTCCATTCATGATATATCAGACCACTACACTGATTCAGTTCCTTGTACCTTGGAGTTTCTTTGGTGTGACTGTACCTATTTGATACCCATTCTCTCTTAAACTTGGCCTAGGGAGGAAGTTTAGGAGATTATGTAGTATCAATAGGAGGTCTAATTCAAAGAAATGTACCATAAAGTAGGGCTGATCTTTATGAAGGGTAAGTGGTTGGGGGTGATGTATGATGATTGGAATTAGGGGTGAGCATACGACCTGAACGGACCGGATCGACCGTCGGACCGACCGAGACCAGACTGGACCGGACCGGTCCGGACCAAAACCGACGAATTTGGGCTAATTTGGCCTTGTTGGACCGGACCGACCACATTCGGTCCGGTCTCGGTCTAAGATTTTTGCCGAAATCGGTCTCGGTCAGGTCCGGTCTTGGCTAGTCCGGTCCGGTTTTTAGACCGTGCACACCCCTAATTGGAATAGAGAGGCATGAAAGATGATCCTTCTTGGTCCTTTCAATACATCACCAAGAAGGTAATGGTTGGTCATCATGGAGGGTGTGTGTTTCCAAGAATCTGAAGCCCTTCTTTGAGAGGGAAATGTAGGTTGCTTTGGCAGAGCCCCCTCATGGATGGGTTATGGTGCCTAGTGATGCCTTTCTCCATTTCTACCTTGGCTATTGTGGTGGCAGGATGAGTGGTCTTGGTGGAATGGAGTTAAGGAAATGTAGCTAGATGGTAGGTGCTTAAAAGGTGAATTTAGGTTGAAAAGACAGACTCTGAAGAAGGCTCAGATGGTGTTCTTGGTCCTTTGTTTTGATTGCTGTTTGAGTTTAGCTTTATCAGACAAAAGCAATGGTTTATTTGTAGTATGTGCTAGTTTCTATTGTTTGTTTAGTATCTGATTTGGGATATGTCCAACATCAGCTTATGGTTATTTCTGTTGTTGTAAAAGTTTGGCAATATATATATTTCACCTTTTGCACCAAATAAAAGTTTGGAAATATATATATTTCACCTTTTACACCAAATAAAAGATGATCGATTGCTTTATAGGTCGAGGAGTCGGTCGACCTTCTTAGTGTGTTTATAGCCTTATACTTCTTTTGTTTAAATTAGATGTTCGTTTACAAAATTATCCAAAAAGATATAAATAAATAAAAAATAATACTATAAATAAATAAAAGAAAAAATTACACGTTTGGTCCCTGTGGTATACCCTAAATAACAGGTTTAGTCCCTAAGTCATTTTTATTACACCAGTCAAACCTATTTTTGAAACCTTGCATCCTTTTAGTCCCTATTTTGGATGGCCGTTAGTTCTGTCTGTTAAGTGTTAACACAATATTTGCACTGTTAGTCCCTCCATTAATATTTTTTTCACCGTTAGTCCTTTTTTTTTAAATAAAAATGGGCAGGGATTGAACTTGGGTCTTTTGCATCACTGCTAGTCCTTACGTTTTTGTCCGTTTTCATACGTTTTCTTACGTTTTTGTTCATTTTTATACAATGTCAGTTTTTATACGTTTTCGTCCGTTTTTATACGTTCTCATTCGTTTTTTTTAACTTTTCATACGTTTTGGTTCGTTTTTTATAATTCTTCATACGCTCTGGTCCGTTTTCGTCCGTTTTCATACCTGTTCTTCCGTTTTCATACGTTTTTGTCCGTTCGAGTACGTTTTCATCCGTTTTCCATACGTTTTGGTCCGTTTTTATACGTTTTCATCCATTTTTTATAAGTTTTCATACGTTTTGGTCCATTTTCGTCCGTTTTCATACGTTTTCTTCCATTTTTGTACATTTTGTTCGTTTTTATACGTTTTCATGCGTTTTAGTCCATTTTCTAACGTTTTTTCCGTTTTTATACATTTTTCTCCATTTTTATACGTTTTTCCCGTTTTTATACGTTTTCGTATTTTTTTGTCGTTTTCGTCCATTTTTAACGTTTTTGTACGTATAAAAACGTATACAAAAACGAATAAAAAAATATAAAAGTGGACATAAACGTATGAAAACGTATAAAAACGGACGAAAACAAACTCAAACGGACAAAAACGTATGAAAACGAACGAAAACAGACCAAAACTTATGATGACTTATAGAAAACGGATGAAAACGTATAAAAACGGACCAAAACATATGAAAGCTTATAAAAAACGGATGAAAACGTATAAAAACGGATAAAAACGTATGAAAATGGACGTATATGTATAAAAACATATGAAAACTTATAAAAAATGGATGAAAACGTATAAAAACGGACAAAACGTATAAAAACGTAATAAAAAAATATGAAAACGGACCAAAACATATGAAAGCTTATAAAAAACGGATGAAAACGTATAAAACGGACAAAACGTATGAAAGCCTATAAAAACGGACGAAACGTAAAAAAACGCACGAAAACGTATAAAAACGGACGAAAATGTATAAAACGTATAAAAACTTATAAAAAAACAGATGAAAACGTATAAAAACACGCAAAATCGTAAAAGAACGGAAAAGAATGTATGAAAAGTTATATAAAAAAAAGGGACCAAAACGTATGAAAAGTTATAAAAACCGGATGAAAACGTATAAAAACATATAAAACGAACGAAAATGTATAAAAACTGACAAAAACTTAAGAAAATAGACGAAAACGTAAGGGCTAACAGTGAAGCAAAAGACCCAAGTTCGAGCCTGGCCCCTTTTTAATTTATTTTAAAAGATAAGGACTAATGGTGCAAAAAATGTTAACGAATGGACTAACAGTGCAAATATTGTATTAACACTTAACGGACTGAACTAACGGCCATCTAAAATAGGGACTAAAAAGGTGCAAGGTTTTAAAAATATGTATAACTTGTGTAATAAAAATGACTTAAAGACTAATAATGTTATTTGGGGTATACTACATGGACTAAACGTGTAATTATTTGTAAGTAAAATTTGGCATCTTATAAATTATAGTGAACACTTGTTTTAAGAAGAAAAAAAAAAATTAACAATTATTTTGCAACAAAAGAGTAACGTATTTACTAGTCATTTATTGACTATACGGTTTTTTCCTCGATAGATGAACGAAAAAAAAATCCAATGTACCAGTATATTATGGCTATGTTTGGCAAAAGTAGCAGTAGTTGTGAGTAGTAGCTATTTTTTAAAATAAAAAAGTTTAGTAACATAGTTGTAGCTGTATTTATATATATGTAAAATGACGTAAAAAGACATATACACATTTCAATAGAAAATTCTGTAAATAAATAACAAATTTACTTTTACATGTTGGACATTTCATAATAACGTTATACACTGGTAATGTAATACTGACGACGTGCATTCCATATTGAAGTGACAATATCATTGAGAATCTGTTTCATCTCGGTAGATGTTGCATTAGAAATATCAGCATTATTTATATCCGAGCCACATACGCCATGAAGTTCATCACCTCCCATGAAATCCGGATTTTGTTCAAATGTTGTGATTATTACAAATGTAAATATTATACATGCATGGAGTTAACTACGAAGTATTAAACAATTCAGCACACTTGATGAGTGAATGATCCAAACATAAAGATGACAAATATTAAAATAAACACATACACTAGGTCAACGGCAACAGAATGAGGACTAATATAACAAAGACCAATATATAACAAAAGCAAAATATAACAAAAGCAACAGAATGAGCACAACCGATTAATGAACAATTAATTCTTACAACAGTATGACCACCGACTATAACAAATACATACGAAGTATAAATAAAAACTATTTTACAAACACAAAATAATGAAGGTATCTTGTTACAGAGTAGATTGTGATAGCAGAAGAAATTGTGTAGCAACTAGGGTTCTAATGTATATAAAGAACGTGTTATTAGGGGTGGGGAGGAGGTATTTTAGTCATTAAAGTTGTTTACAGCTTTGAGAGTTTATGAATGCTTCTTTAAGGAGAATTAGGGAATTAGCATTTCTAAAAAGTAGCCAAAGCCCACCGCTACTTTGCCAAACGAATATTAAAAATCAAAAAGCTTATTGTCACCGCTCACCGCCCCAAAAAGCTCCTTTACTGCTCTGTACCAAACATAGCCTATATATCTATGAATTGCGGATGAATTGGGGAAAAATGATTATTTTTTAGGGAAATAGTATTTAAATGGTGCTAACTAACACTCTAACTATTAAAATATTTACAACGTTAACCCCTGAACTTTATAAGTAAGCAAACTAGTCTTTATACTTTTTTATCCTCCCCTAAAGTTGGAAAATATGAGATTCCCAACTTGTCCTTAAGAAAAGAATGTTGCACTCTTCCCAAAGCTTTAGTTATGATGTCATGAAGTTGTAAGTTATAAGGGATGTAGGCTGTTTGTAGGAAACCATCTTGCAGTTTATCTCTTGTGAAGTGACAATCAATGTCTAAGTATTTGGTTATGTCATGAAAGCAAGGATTTGCAGCAATTTGTTACGCAGACTTATTATCACAGAAGAGGGTAACGGGTAATGTAACAACCAGCATTTTCAGGTTACTTTTTTTTGAAAAGTTACTATTCACTTTCACTATTCATCCCATAAAATTTTTAATTTATTTTACTATCATGACAAAATAATTGAAAATCGACAAGTCGTCCTGACGACGTACGTTGAATCCATACAGAACCGATTTCACGAAACCGTGTCTGAGAATGACTTTAGGGTTTAAACGTCATTCAGGCATCCCGATATGTCTATAAAACACTGTAAACATTAGAAATAAATATTTCTACCATTTTACGACAATTTCACAATTTTTGGAATTTTACGTTTTTCAGTTCTGCGTTTTACGCTAATTACGCGTTTTTTACCCTCGTTTTCAGCTTTAAACAGCGTTTTAGCACCCAATGAGACTTATCACTCATTTTATATGTTTATATGGAGTATAATGATGATTTTCATCATTCCTACAAGTCTCATATTTTTACGATACCCGGTTTTACGTTTTATGGCTTAACAACTTACGGTTGGCATTTAATGGAACCAAAACACACTCCAAAACCAAGATAATACCAAGACTCATCATCTAATCATCTTATCTCATTGTGACAGCCCATATAGGGGGGAGTCACCCTTCATGTGGCTTGATCTCATGACTTAGGCCTTAGGATTGAAACATGTATACAAGCTTCTTTGATAAGCTTTGACGAGTCCTAAAACTAACCTCCTCATGAGCCTACAAAAGCACTCATCCCCTCCCTTCTCTTCTTCATTTCCAAAACCCCATAACACATACATAACACATTCATTTTGCTAGTTTCTTCAAGAGTTATAACTAGGAAGTTCAAGTAACAAGTTTGCTACATCAAATCCTTAGGAAGTTAAGTGATTTCTCTTGAGTTTTAATCCACTCAAGTCACTTAGAAACTTTATCATCAAGCCTTCAAGAGTACAAGAGGGTACAAGGTTTTGCTAAAAGGGTGGAAGAATTTTGGAAGCTAGGGTTCTAGTTATAATCCTAGGTTATTGGTTCTCTGAATTCTTTTCTTTAGAAAGCCTAAAGTTGTAAGAAAACTAACCACCACTCTTGCTCTATATCATTTATATGTTTCTTATTGTTATTCCATGCTATATGTACTCTTATGTTGGGTCATGATGTAAAAGGTTGATTGAAACAAATCTAAAACTTATAAACTACACTAAGTTATGTTTAAATCATGGGCAAATGGCACAAAATGTACTAAAGTTAGGGTCCATATTCAATCAAGGCGTTCTTCTTTTTTCTTACACAAAAGGTTGCCAACAAATGTTTTTGGCGGATTGGGTTTTACTAACTTCCGTTAACCCACTTCGTTAGTATATTACATATTTGGTCCTTGATTTGGTAGAGTCATTTTATGCACCATCCCTCCTCCTCCACTGTCCACCACCACCCTCTTCCTCCACCAAAAGAGTCTGTCACCATTACCTGCCAACACCACCCGCCACCACCACCACCGTCCTCCTCCATCTAGGGTTCTTCAACATCTCAAAATCCCCTAAATAAACACATCTAGGGTTCTTCAACATCTCAAAACCCTCTTCACCTTCTTCAATCTCACACCATCACAAAAATGTCACTCTCATCCCACATTTCGAGACTCACAAAACTCACAAACCCCGTAATAACCCAAACCCATTTCCAAATCCGTACAATCACCCAATCCAAAACCTCATTTCGTGAACTCAAATCCCATCTCAAATCCGATGGGAACTGAAGGAATGTGGGTCAGGATTGCTATGTTGTATTCCCAAGCTGGTATGGTTGATAATGCACTTAAGGTGTTTGATGAAATGCTTGAACAAAAACCATGGGATTTTGGCTGATTCTATAGTCAGTTCTGAAATGCTTGTTAAATGCAGAACAAAATATAAAATCCCATAAACCCAATTGCCCGCCAAAACAAAATTCCCACTAACTCCCTGTCACTCTCAGCTTGGTAAACTGCACAAGAATGGTCAAAACCCCTTCACATGATGCATTACACCTTGGCAATCCCTTGCTTCCCCACTAGAGCTCATTTGAAGACCTAATTGGATGGTTGTGATCATGGGGTTGATTCTCCAAGGTTGGTTGAAGGGATGAGATGATTTTTTTAAAATGGCATCTTAAGCTCATTTTGGGTATAAAAAACATTCTCATCCACTTTGACTCTTAAAGTCAAAGTGCTTTTTAGTTAGTTTGATCAATTTAGGTGTTACAAGGAGTCTTCAACAGGTTTAGTTAAAGTTGTATAGCTTTTCAAAACAAAAATATATATATCCAATACAATTTCTAAATAGGTCCATTTTTACATTTTTAATTTCTTCATTTCAAGCTCAAACTTGTTGAAACTTGGGGAATTTGAAGTTTGGAAGTTAGTCTTTAACCTAGTATTTTTAGTTCATTTTTAATATTTTTTAACAGCTTTTTATGATCTTAAAAAGCACCACTGTGCCCTTTTTTGGTTCTGTCTCAGTAGCCTCAGCAGCCCAAGTGACCCTGATCACAGCTTATTTTTAAGTTATTAAAATGTCCAATTTACCCACCATTTAGTTTTTTTAGGTTGTTGGTATTGCTAACTTCCCTTGTTCAGCTTGCTTCTGTCTTTGGATTGCAGTTCATGGCTTAAAATTAAGCTCAAATTAGCCCCCTTGGGCTGTTTGGCCTGAAGTACCACATAGTAAGTTTCTACTTCTAGAAGCTTTTTACTACTGTTGAACATAATAAGTTTCTACTGCTAGAAGCTTTTTACTACTGCTGAAGATAGTAAGCTTTTTACTATTTGAGAGTGGAGTAGTATATATTTTGTGGAGTAGTAAGCTTTTTACTAGTAAGCTTGTTACTACTGCTGAACATAGTAAGTTTCTACTGCTAGAATCTTTTTACTACTGCTACGTTTCGAGTATCTACTGCTAGAAGCTTTTTACTACTGCTGAACATAGTAAGCTTTTTACTATTTGAGAGTGCAGTAGTATATATTTTGTGGATTGAGTAACCATGTTCATCTTCATTAGTCCTTGTATGCTATAATGGTGGACATTTTTCAAAAAAATTCAAAATTTTCAAAAGAAATTTCAAACTTTTTCAAAATTTTCGAAAAGAATTTTCAATTTTTTTTTTCAAACTTTGTTAAAAAATTTCAAAACTTTCGAATAGAAATTTCAAAAAAAGAAATTCAAACTTTGTCAAAAAAATTCAAAATTTCCGAAAAGAATTTTCAAAATTTTCGAAAAGAATTTTCAATTTTTTTTTCAAACTTTGTTAAAAAAATTTTAAAATTTTCAAAAAGAATTTTCAAAATTTTTTAAAATTTTCAAAAAGAATTTTCAAAATTTTTTAAAATTTTCAAAAAGAATTTTCAAAATTTTTCAAAAAGAATTTTCAAAAAAAAATTTTAGAAATTTTTTTTGGATCTTGAATGAAATATTATAGGAATTCGAGGACCAAACATGTAAAAAACAATTCGAATTTTTTTTTGGATGTTGCATGAAATGATTATACAAATTCGAGGACTAAACATGTAATATACTAACGAAGTGAGTTAACGAACGTTAGTAAAAAACCCAAATCCGCCAAAAAAATTGTTGGGTACCTTTTAATGCAAGAAAAAAAGTAGAATACCTTAATTGGAAATGGACCCTAACTTTGATGGCTTTTTGTACCATTTACCCTTAAATCATTTTATGTTGTTAATTAGTGGATTTAGGTACAAGATTGCTATAAAATCAACCACATATAGATTTGATACTTTATATATTGTTATAGACAAGATTGAAAGGAAAACATAGCAATTTGAATCACCCGAAACGGACAAACGAGTCAAAAGATATGGTAAAAAGATGTTAACGAAACCTAGAAACGCCAAAACTGCCTAAAAACTTTCAGAGTGAATCTGGAAATTTTTAGAGGCACTTCTGGTCTGAATCATCAAAAAGTTAAAACACGAAAGTTATCCGGAACGATGTTTTACGTCTACCTAAAGGAAACTCGGCCTAAAAAGACTAAACGATAGCATTTTCTGCCTCGAATTTGTAAAACAGTTTTTATCGTCAAAAGTTTGGTTTTTCACAAGTTAAGAATATAGAAACCATGTTATTATGACTAGTTACATACTAAATTAACAAACTTCATTCAACCTTCGGAATAGTGTTTTCTAAAGTAACGGAAAAATGACCATTTTACCCTTTTTCGCCGATTTTAACCAAACTTCATTTTTTACCATAATCACATGTTATGAACACTAGTAATCGACGAGAACTTGTAAAAACTAGATACTTACTAAAAACATGATAAAACTTTATGATATAACAATCTTCATTCGAGACTAAACTTTCTTAAAGTCCATTTCAACCTTCGGGATTATGTTTTTCACATGTGAAAACCCTATTTTCACATATGAAACCAACTTGTAACTTGTGTTTACAAACCATATGACACTTATGATATATAAACAAAACATATGTCTTATCTACTAAGTGCTACAATACTAGGGAGCTTCATGTGAGGGGTTTCATTTTGGTAAAACGTATCGACGAGTTGCTGGATTTACGATTTAAAGTGTCCTAGCTCCTCGTACATTCACTACATGACCTCTGGACTGTGATGGCCCGAACGGTAGTATGATAACTATAAACTAATTATGCTTTCACAACCTAACCCGGTTCTATAAACAGCATACCCAAACAACCATGTAGTACATCATGATCAATATAAGGAATTATATATAGACAAGTTTATGCTTTCGCATCATAATTCCATAAACTAAGACACGAAACCATATTATAGGTTGCTTGTAGAAGTTCTCACGATATATCCATCGTTCTCACTATACATTTGACATCATCAAACTCACGGTGAGTTTCATAGCCCCATTTTCTATCATTTAACTGTTTTATAAACTCTTTGGGGGAGATACATGCTCAACAACTTTTATCAACAATCACGATTATTTGAAACTATATGTTTATCTGAACTGAATGTTTATTTATGCTAAGTAACAGTATTGCCATACGTGAATCGCATTTATATAATTATGTACATACATAATTGTACCCAAAAAAAGCAGGCTCAAATATCACATACTTGAGGCAGTCGTATCAAACAAAAGCGGGCTCAAGTATCACATACTTGAGGCAGCCATATCGAACTAAAGCGGGCTCAAGTATCACATACTTGAGGCAGCCTGATGTGTCCGATCGTGTGCATGTTTTAAAAATTTATAAACACGATTTATCCGGGTAATTACTTTAACACATACGAGCAAGTATACTCGTTCGTGATAGCAAAGGTGGGTAAGTCGAGATTGTCCCAAGGGATTAGCGTTTACTTTGTTAAATTGTTTGAGATAAGAAAGCTTGTCAAGACTTTCCTCTAAAGTGATGCTTTTATAAAAACCAAATTAAAGAAACATATACTTGTGTGAAGTCCATAGTCAATTATCAAGAGTGTTCATGAAAGCTTGGTGTAAACTTGATGCAATGCACAAATCATAAGCAAATGATTTCCAATCCATGGTTTATGTTTTGCAGAAATAATTTTAAGAATAAAAACACATAGATAATCCTTTCGGTCCTTAACCTAATGATTATTCTTTAGAAAATCCATTTGTTTGTAAAGATTCTTATTTAACTTGTTCTTACGAACACTTTCGGCCTTTACGTGATGAAATCGTTTCTAGTCTTGTTTTAACAAGTAAATATGATGAGTGTCAATCATCATATCCCCATACTAGTTTGTCACTAACGTTTTGGAATAAAACAGAAGAGAAATCCTTTCGGTCCTTTATCTTGAAAATGTTTTACCAACAAATCAAACACGACTAGTAGTTATTCCAACAAACTCATTAAACAAGAACATTTACATGCATCACATATATAAGAACACTCCTACAATTGCCTACATCCTTACACATAACTACATAAGCATACTCAAGAATTACTCCATTAAAACAATAACATAACACAAGTAGTAACCATGTAATTCATAAGAATAGAGACTCATGACAAAGTTTATAAGAATACCTAAACTTCGGATTACAAGAACTAGAAAATTGTGGAACTATAGCAACCACGCGCCTCCAATCGCCTTATACTGCCCGTACAACTCCAAATGACTACCAAATGGTTGAGAATTGTTCTCACCAAGCTCCTGGACGTTTTACAGATGAAATAGGACTTTTGGGATGAATAAAAGTGTTTGGTAATATTCTTGGTGTAAGCCTATTACTCTTTTGAGTGTGTCACACTAAACTATTAAGTCTATGTGCATTATATAACTAAGAACTCTTCACCAACAAGCCAAAAACGTCCACTAGAAGTTATTAACAAGAAATAATCGGACTCTAATGATTAATAGAAGTTATGGCATCCATAAATGAGAGAAAATGTAAATGCAGCCTTTCCAACCGGATCGGTTGTGAAGCAGCCGATCAGTTGCGTTTTGACCAATGGCCAGCCGATTCGGTTGCGGGCTCCAACCGATCGGCTGGATGCCTTCCGTACAGCATATTTTGACTTTTCTTGACTTTTCTCGACGCATTCCTTTTTCCTTGCTTTCGATGGTGATTTCCAAGATAAAAGTTGATAATTATTTGATGTAGATACTTAGAAATCCTCGTGCTTCCAATCATCGAGTCCTTAAGCCTTCTCTCCTATCTTTTCTTTCTCTGGAATTATCCAAATGTGCATGAAATCGTCATTTCTTAGTATTTTACGATACCTGGCTACATTCACATACAAATACGCTTTTTTGCACTTTTGCAACAATTATGTGTAAATATAACCGATTATCATACACAAAACTAACAATAACGCTACTAAAAACACACTCATTCTGAGCGGTATCAAATTCCCCCATACTTAAGTTCTACTCGCCCTCGAGTAGGTCTAGCATTTATAAAAATCGATTTCAATGGTCTCAACATCGTGGTTCCAAAAATCTAACAATCACTTCAAAATAAATAATTGTTAATTTGCTTTTAATATGTGAAAATTCTGAAAATGAACCAAATAACTTTTGATAACATAACTAAACATCTCACGAATGATTTTAGAAATTCACTCAACACTCATATATTGGTTGGTATATGTAAATCACTCAATGCCTAGTCATGATTCATGTTTCTTACCATAAGCTTGTACACATAAAATAGATTCATCAAAGAGGTCTTTTATTCGGGTTATAACGTTAAGGTTTTGGGTTTATAAAAGGTATGGATAAGGCATGGTAAGATTTATTAAAATGGTTTAAAAAGAAAAATAAAGTCATGTCTAAACCCCCCATGTTGCTAGCCATCGAACAAACCACAATCCCAAAAATGATTATAATCGCCTCTTCTACACATATCGATCTCCAAACACATATAACACATTTTAGCTTATTGGCTAATCAATATACTCTATAATATAGCACATTGGCTATAATCATCATCACATAATAATTTTATTATTATTATTCCCCACACTTTGTATGAGCATACACCACAAAAAATACAAATGAGAAAGACGTCTCCTTCATCTTTGTTGGAAAATGGCACACACGAATGACAAAGTGTAGCTTCTTCATAATCATCAAAAACAATCCAACACTCCAAAAAACTAGCAACAAACCAATAGACATTGACATGGGTTGGCTAAGGTTTAAGGTGTAAAATATTTTTGTATTTTTCTGGATTTAACAAACACGAAAAGATTGGCTCGGAGGGTGTAACTAAGGGTATCTAATGAGCATTAACAAATGGGTCCATATTGAGTGGTTAACTAACCAATGTGGTTAGCAAAAAACATTAGATGTAAAATGGAAGGTCATTTGGGTTAAATCCTACGATTGCCTCTTATCATTTGAACATATTTTTATCACTCGAAAGTGATTTTAACCGTAATGCATAACAAGTACAAGTTCTAGAATCGACATAATCACCGGCACACTCATAACAAAATATAAAACATAAAGATGTGTTTTATACAAAAAGAATCCTCACAATTTAGTGGAAAAAGGCTATAATGCGTACTAGTAGATGTTATCGAATCCAAAATGAATTACTTTCGTAATTTGGTCCAATTCCAAAATTTTCAAAAACCTCTTTTACCATTAAAATAACCAAGTTGTTTTTAAGTATATATATATAACATGTGAAAACAACTAGATAACCAAGGGCGAACTTCTACTAGTTCTTGAATCCGAAAATTCTACCTAATAATAAAAAATAAAAACTAAAATTTTAAAAATCGTATCATTTTTCCTATTTTCTTCCCTCCCCCATACTTAAGTTTTGCATTGTCCTCAATGTAATAAAATGAACTTCAAAGTAAAGAAAATGGGAAAAGAAATTAGTCAAAAAGATACCACGGGAGTAAATACTAATATGCATATTTGGTCATAGGTACCCGTGTGAGTTTCCCAACTCCAAATATTGACCAACAATAAGCTTCCGGCATATCATCCTTGCAAAATATACACAACACACAAAACAAACAAACAAACAAACAAAACTAAAAACAATCCAAACGCTACTTAAAAATAAAAATAAACAAAGTATGATAATAGTCCTAAAGAAATAGTTAGAGAAGGATAGAGAAAATATTGTTCGACACACATAAGTATTGTTCTTCCAAATCACAATCAAATAATGATCCACTATCCCATCCAAGTTCTCAAAGGCATTACGTCAAGTTCTTCCGGTAATCCCTTAAGTTTTCCACTTCCTACTTCTCTCAAATGAGCAAATCCTTCAAAGATCCGTACTTCGGTAACAATCGGTCCCCTAAACATAGTTCTATCCCTTTCTTCCTCCGTTAGGTTTTTGTCTTCCAAACGAGCTCTTGCCAACATCACCGCATCGAGTTTCTTGCGGTATATTACATAATCTTGCAAAACTTCAATGACGGGTTTCTTTTCATTTAGCTCAATGAATTTTTGCTCTAGGTTCTCAAGAATAGCCTCCTTTTGCTCTTGTGTCAAAGGTTTAAAGGTGGGTGGTGAATGGGGTGGTGATGGTGAGAAATCTTGGCTTTTGGTGGTGGTAGTGGTTGGGGTGAGTTTATTTGATGAAGTTTTCTTCCTATTCACTTTGCCCATCTTCACAACCTCCACGTTTTCATTCTTACCATGCTCCATATTTCCACACAACTCCGTTAGCATATAATTCACATTCTTTTCCTCCTCTAAATCCGTGATATTGATCCTCATTTCACCAAGCGCAAAGTCCAATTGGTACTTAGTCGTAACTAGAAAATCACGTCTAAAACAAACATCGGGTTCGTCCGCATTACCTCCATCTAAAGCCACAAAATCAGCTTCAAAAATATGGCCATGAATATTGATGCGTAGGTTCTTGACTATTTTTCTCCCAAACCCTTCGTAATCTAGCCGAACATGGCCAATCTTGTCAAGTACCGTGTCAACAATGTAATTATCCCCATATGCCATATTGAGCTGGGCATCCCAAGCACTTACTCCTTCGATACTACAGGTGTTCCAAACCGCATAAAAGGTGAGTCATACCCCGTGCGAGGGGCTTGAGTGAATATCACTACCTTATTCTTCTTGGGAACATGAACTTTATTCTCCCCTGACTCCTTCTAAACACTCCGTTCCAACGGCTAACTCCTTCTTGATCTTCTCCAAAATGTTTCCAATTTTCTCCAAAGAACTACCAGTGTCTTTGAACATTTCATCTAAATTCCTAAGATACTCTCAGAGATACCGCTCAAACTATCCATATTATACTTATCTAAACAAAACATAAACAACCAAATTATTAGCGTTAGAGTTAGTTACAATCAAAACAAACTATAGGAATACATCCTAAATAAGTAAAGACACTTATTAAAACTAAATTCAAAAGCTAAAACTTGAAATTAAGAAACTAAAAAAAATGTTAACGAGAGCTCCAACCGATTCGGTTGGTGGTATGCCTCAGAACAAATTCACCCAGCCGAATCGGTTGCGGGGCGCAGCCGACCGGCTCTGGTGAAAATCCAGATTTTTTTTTTAAATTATTTTATTTTTATTTTTATTTTTTTTAAAATAATTAATTAATTAAATATTAATAAAAGACAATTAATTTAAAACTTTAACTCTAATAAATGTGACTACTCATTTACCCAATATTAAAAACATTAAATATACTACTTAAGCATAAACAAAACATTAACTAAACTTAAATTACCAATTAATATAACTCACTACTACTTCTAAAAACTGAAAATTAAACTAGGGCATCCACTATGGTAGTTTCATCAAAAGGTCTAAAACCTATATAAAGCTTTATCTTTCATTTCAACCATAGTGATCATTTGTTTCATGTACATGTGGCATGAAGAGGTTCATATTCTTGAACCTATTCATAATTTAATGCACGTATTATTATGAATCATTTGAAGAGTTGTAAAAGGTTTAGGCATAGTGAGTATAGGTTTATAACATCAAAAGGTTTATAAATTAATGATTATAGACCTATATAAAGCTTCACCATTGTGGATGCTCTAAGACATTAAACTAATTAAGACATAATTTAATAAAACTTAAATAATCTATTAATCAAAAATCTAAAAACAAGCATTAACAAGCATTTATACTAGCCTAAAAGTTAAAAATACCAGGAATTAAACTAAACACTTAAACACATAACACTATATTATCAAGGAACTAGAAAATAAAATAAAAAAACAAAATTTTTACGAGAGGTCCAACTTTGTTAGGATTTAGTAAATCCTGTTATTAAAGTGTCGGTCACCTCAAGTATATGTAATCGTTAGAAAGCTTGTAGTAGTAGTTATTTAATGTTAAGTAGTATTTAGTTTAGTAACACCGTGGAGGACGGACGGGTCTTTACCCATTATATGCCTGATCCACAGCCCGTAGGTGGCGTTTATGTATGATACTATAAATACCCTCTACCTCCCAAGGTAGAGGGTTGGAGCTCATAATAATACTTTTACTTTCTCTCACTAAGTTCCCAAACCTCTAAACTTTCTCTTTCTAAAAACCTTAATTTGTACGCCCAACTTGATCATGGTTTGATGTGTTTGTGAAATCCAATATATTACAATTGGTATCAAGAGCCATGGTTTGATCATCTCTCTTACATATTCTTAGATTTCTAGTGGTTTTTTATGGTTTTTGGGTTTGAAAACGTTTAGTGGTATTTGCATCATTTGGACCATTTCTTGTGTTAAAGTTTGTATTTTGATTGTACTTTTGTGTTTAGGATCATCATAAGTGTTTAGTTTTTGATTTGGAAGGCTTGAATCATTGTGGTTGGACTGTTTTTGGATTTAAAAGAGGCGTTTTTGTTAGTTTAAAGGTAGCGATTTGAGTCTCGGTTAAGTATTCAGACGAGCGATTTGTCCCTGTTTGGAAGCGATTTGTGTCTTCTACAAATCACTTATTTAAGCGATTTGTCCGGGTAGTGGATGTACTTGTGCGATTTGTCATTTTTCAGTGACTTGCTTATTTAAGCGAGTTGTGAGTTTAAGCGACTTGTGTCATTTATTCGATTTGTCATTTTAAGCGACTTGTTATTTAGCAAGTTAATGGGTTAAGCGACTTGTAGGTTTCAACGATTTTATTGATAAAGCGATTTGTCAATTTTAGCGACTTGCTTATTGAAGCGATTTGAGTATTTAAGCGATTTGTCCTATTAAGCTACTTGCCAAGATTATTAACTTGTGAGTTGAAGCGATTTTTCTGTTTTGAGCGATTTGTTGGTGGGCGACTTGTCACTTTGAGCGATTTGTCTCTTGAGATTTAGTGTTTCTATTACGTTTTATGGTTTTCTCTTGATTTAGTAAAATCCCGTGAAAGAATCTATTTCCCGGTTTAATCAAAGAGTTTTAAAATCCCGTAGAATCAGTAATTATGTCTACCAACGTACCCACATGCTCATCTCTTCTTCTTTGAAGACGTTCAAGCTGCTGGATCCGATACTCGTCCACCTATGCTTGACGGAACTGATTATGACTCATGGGCTCAACGAATTAGGTTATACTGTTTGGGAAAGCAGAATGGGCTTAACATTCTCAAATCAATTGATGAAGGACCTTATCAGATTGAGACTACAAGAGACACACTTGAAACTGCTGCAGATGGTACAGTGATCTTAGGTTTGGACTGACCAAAGATGTATGATGAGTTCAATGATAAGGAAAAAAACAGATACGATGCTGATATCAGGGCTTCAAACATTATACTTCAAGGTCTTCCAAAAGACATCTACAAGTTAATCAATCACAACACTAAAGCCAAGGCAGTTTGGGACAATGTCAAGATGCTTCTCTCTGGTTCTGAATTAACTAAAGAAGACAGAGAATCACAATTGTATGATGACTTTGAGCACTTTAAGATGATACCAGGGGAAAGTGTCACTGAATATTATGTGAGGTTCCACAAGCTTGCGAATGACATGAGGAATATCAAAATGACTATGCCAAATATTCAGCTAAATTCAAAGGTTGTGAACAACATGAATCCCGAATGGCACAAATTTGTCACTTCTGTCAAGTTAATTAAAGGTTTGAGGAACACTAACTATGAGCAATTGTATGCGTTCTTGCTTCAGAATGAGAGACATGCTATGTTTGAACGAATGATTCTTGAAAAGTTCAAATCTAATCAAGGAGAGGCAAGCTCATCAAATGACTCAACAGCATTCTACACAAATGTAGGTATCACAACCAAAGCTTCTCAAGTCATACCAACGGGTAATGGTAACTACAAGCTCATTCCAGATCCAGCATATAAGCCTCCTGATCCAAACACACTCATGGAAAACTTCATCAATCAATTATCTCTCATGATTAGTCAAAATCTGAATTCCACTCCACACACCAACAATAACCTCAACAAAGATCCAATCCACACAATCAAGCTACTGTCCGAGATGGAAAGGTGGTGGTGCGAGAATAATGTGCAAGGAAGACGGTATGAACAAGGGATGATTGGAGCAGGGTTATGGTAATACTTGAGAGCGGAGGAGGAGGGTATGTGGCTAATCAGAATCGTGGAAGGAATGCAAATCAAGGACAATGAAAGTCAATCAAGTGCTACAACTGTGGTGGTGAAGGACACATTGCGAGGAACTGCACATCTCCAAAAAGCCCTCAAAATGCAGAGTATTTCAGGGACAAGATGCTACTGGTACAAGCAAGCTCGGACAGTGGAGCGGTTTTGGATGAAGAAGAGTTGTTGTTTCTTGTTGAGGGAAACGCCAAAACCTATGATGCTGATGTGGATGAGTAGCCAATTCAGGAAATAGGTCACAATCATCAAAATGCCTTTCAAGTTGCTGACTGTGATGCATTTGACTCAGATGTCGATGATGAACCTATCGCCTGCCGGACAATCTTCATGGCTAGCATCTCACCAATGGTATCTCCAAAGGTCTCATCACCACAACAGCTTTGGTCCATCCAAAGATTCAATCATTTCAAAGGTATTAAAACTATACGATGAAGTTGATGAGCAAAAGATACATAACGAAGTACAATCTCATGAAACTTATGAATCGATATTGATAATGTGGATAATGGTAATATTGTCCCATATGATCAATATGCAATAAAAAGTGAAAGTGAAATTGTACCAAGTGATGTATCTTCTGTAGCTCGATGATGATTATGCTTCGATGAATACAGAACGTGCCCCGATGATTCCATAGTTTCTGAACTTAATGCATATAAGGAACAAGTTGCCATTTATGAACAACATGCTAAGTTTGAGTTAACTACCTGTGAGCAGGAAATGGATAACCAAATGCGTACAATTATTAGAAAAAGTAATTTTAGAGAAGAAGTGTTAAAACAAAAGTTAAACTCCTTACAAGAAAAGCTTTCTAAAACTGTTAAGCAAAAACAAGAACTCCAAGATAATGTTAAAGTGCTTAAACAAGAATTTAATGCTAAGGAATCAAAACTTTTGAATGACTTTTCCAATTTAAAAACTTTGAAAAACAAGCTTGAAAATAAGTTGTACGTGCATAAGGGAATACCATTGATCTGCCACATGATCACTAAGCGAGTCTTAAGCGCTAAGCATAGTATTCCCTTGTAGAGAAGCCAAATCCCGAGTATTGTAAAAAGGCTAAAGCTTTCCATACGATTGTATATGATGGGAATAAGATCCTCAAGCCTAGGCAAACACCATCGTGTGTTGGATGCACTGAAGAGGATAGAAAATTAGATGATGCCTCTAGGTAGAAAATGGATAAGAAGCTAAATGATCCTGAGTGTTAAAAGAAAAACATAACAATCAAACCCCATGATTACACAAAAGAAAATTGGATCTCCCTGAACATGTTTAAGCCTCAAACTCAATTAACCCCAGAGCAAATTTTTGGAAGAAAGACATGGATAAGCAAAAAGCAAATGTACTTGTTGAAACAAACACTCCCTTAGGAAAGTGCTTGCAGCTACTGTGTATCCTCCTAATACACCAATGCATTTAGTTCCTAGAACTATTTCCACTAATAGCAAGACCTTAATCAGCCTGTATGTTGTTTATCAAGTATTCGTTGATTTTGAGAAGACATGTAAGAAGAGAATCACACCTACAGGGATAACAAGGGGAAGGGGTTTTGAGCAAACTAAAGAATGCTATTTAACCGACGTCATACCTTTTAAACAATTAAAAGGTCAATTTGAGAGTCTTCAAAGGGGGATAGACTCAGATATTAAAGAAATGGCAAAGGAATTTGATGCAATGATAGTTGAAGTCAATGATTATGAACGGGAACTCAAATATAATGAAATTGAAAGGAAGAATCTACATATCTTAAATGAGAACTTAGTATTAAGTTGTGTGGCTCAAGATGTGTTTTATATTGTTACTAAGCATTCTATTACTGCTTCTCAATTTCATGAATTATCTGTTGCTTTGAAAGTTTCCCATGATCGTGTCATTGAGCTTGAAAACAAAACTCGAACTAAATGAGAAATTGACCGGGATGATCACGATAATTTGGTAAAACATTTTCTAAGCTAGAAGTTGAACATTTTGATTTGCAACTAAAATATCAACATCTCAAAGAAAATGTCAAAACCTCAAACATCAAGACATCCTCAAATGTTCCAGTGTTTGATGCACTTTTTGAAATAAACAAACGTGACGAACAGATTCAAGCTCACTGTAACACGATCAAAAAGTTGAAAGCCCAAATTTCACAATTAAAGGGTGAAAAGAACAATGTGACTGCTCCCAAATGCCTCCTCCTTTAGATTCTCAATTTTCTCAAAACTTTCATCTTCAAAACATCATTAACATATTACAACAAGAAAATGAGAGTTTTATAGAAGAAAATGAAAAGGTCAAACGACACTTCAAAGAGTTATATGATTCAGTGAAAGTCACTCGTGACAAAAACAATGAAAAAATAACTTCGTTAAAAAGGAAATTGAGAATCAAGAGTCGTAAAGGGAAAATGCCGCTTGTCTTTAATGAAAATGTTGCATCAAAGTCATCTGCAGAGTCTAAATATTCTCGTGATCAGTAAATACATTCCTCCTCATCTTAGAAATAACGAACTTGTGTTTCATAATTATTTCTTTCACCTTAAGGATAGTCTAGAATGTCTCCGTGAGATTGTAGAAGAGGATTACATAAACAAGCCACTTGATAGTGAAATTAGGTTTGCTTGTATTCAGTCCAAACGATCTCAAGAGCTGTTAGAATGTTTAAGAGCAACATGTCCTAAATCTTTATGTGAAAAAGATGAAGCTGTGATGCCTTGTTCTATGCCTAGTGCTAAGTATGCAATCCATCTGATGCCCAGTATTAAGAAAGTGAACTTTAATGTGCCCTCAAGTAGCTCAGATCCCAGCACTTCTAAACCTGAAAAGCAAAAAGTAGCAATACCAACTAATGTTCCCATTCCCTCTACAGGAGTAAAAAGTGACACCAAAGCGAGCAGGTCAAAGCCTCAAGGCAACACAAAGAATGATAGGACCTTGAAAGCTAGGAGTGTTCAGTGGAAGAGAGTTGAAGATCACCTTAGGAAGAATGAAACTATGTTGAATAAAACGAATCGTGTTGATTCTAGTGTTAGCTCTAAGCATGCTGTAATTAATGCGAATTCTCCTACTTTTGGCAAAACATGTAATGATGATTGCTTGGTTTCACATTACTAATCATGTATGTGGCATGAATGATTTGATTAATTCTCTAAATACCCAGCTAAAATTGTTAATGCCAACAATCATGTTAAGAAGGCTAGAAAGCAAAGGTGGAAGAAGGTTAGAAAACATTGGAAACCCACAGGAAGAAAATTTAGCAATGTAGGTTATCATGGCTACCATCGCCACAAATTTAATCTTAATGAGTTGTGCCCTAAATTATCTAAGTCAATGCCCATTAGGAAATGGATGCCTACTGGTAGAACTATTCCTCTAAGAAGTGAACATACTTTGAATAGGTCTAATGCGATACTAGTAATCGCATCTATCCCTAATGATTCCATTGATTCTCTGATCGATGTGGGTGTTCCAATCACTATTACTAACCAAATAGAACCCATTCTTGCCTGGGGATCCCAATTATCCAGCTTATCCATTTTGTCTCAGGTTCAATCAGTAGGTCATTCAAATCGCTTACGTGGTACTTGGACTCGCCGTTCCAAGCATATATGACCGTGATAGCTCGCGCTCATGAACTTTGTGAGTAAATTTATCGGGATCTGTAGATTCGGGAACCGACCATTTTGGTGTAATTATGGGTTATGGAGATTATGTTGTTGGTGACAGTGTAATCTCCATGGTATATTATGTTGAAGGTCTTGGTCATAACTTGTTCTCTGTTGGTCAATTCCGTGATTCCGATCTAGAGGTGGCTTTTAGAAAACATACTTGTTTCGTTAGAGAACTTGATGGTGTGGAACTGTAAGAGGAACACGGTTCAAACCTATAAACCATCTCTATCGAAGACACTATGAAGTCTTCTCCAATCTGCTTGTTGTCAAAGGCTTCGAAAACAAAGTCATGGTTATGGCATCGCCGTCTCAATCACTTGAACTTCGGCACCATTAATGATCTTTCCAGAAAGGACCTTGTAAGAGGCTTACCCATTAAATTATGAAAAGATCATCTCGTTTCAAAGATGCCAATTAAAGCAGGAAATATACCCACAAACCCAAACCCGAAACTCGTTATGGAAGTTCTTCATACTCTTCATATGGATTTGTATGAGAGTGCAAACGATAAATGGGAAGAAATATATTTTAGTCGTTGTTGATGACTACTCTCGATTTACTTGGGTTAAGTTCTTGAGGACAAAGGATGAAACTCCGGATGTCATCATCAAACTTATCAAGCGTTCTCGAGTTCGACTTAACAAGATAGTTAGAATCATCCGAATGCACAATGGAACCGAGTTTGTTAACAAAGAACTAAGTCAATTTTATGAAAGCATTGGAATCAGTCATCAAAGAAGTGTTCCACGACTCCTCAACGAACGTGTAGTTGAAAGACTAAATCGACTCTTGTAGAAGCCGCAAGAACTATGCTAATTTATTCAAAGGTTCCAATGTTTCTCTCATGAAGCCATTGACACTACTTTCTACACCCAAAATCGCTCTCTCATCCACACTACTCACGGTAAAACTCCATATGAACTCGTCCACAACAGAAAACCTGATCTTTCTTTCCTTCGTGTGTTGGTGCTATGCTATCCAACAAATGATGGTCAAGATTTAAGAAAATTAAGAGCAAAGGCACATAGGAGTTTTGTGGGTTATGCACCAAACAGAAAGGTTATCGATCTACAACAAAAGAACCCGGATATCATGAAAACTATTCATGCTCGATGAGTCATTCGGGCAAATGGCTCCAGGACAATCAAGTTCTGGACCCGCATATCAACCTTCACCAAGTAGTCCTATTAGTTCCTCCCTTGTACATAACTCCTCACCAACAATTCCATATGTACCTCCTTCTGAAGAAGATTTGAAGAAATTATTTGATTCAATGTTTGATGAATATGATGAACCTATTGCTAATGATCAGTCCAATCCATCAACAGAAGCTGCTTCTAACCAAGTCAATGTGGACAACCCTTCAGTATCTATGTCATTGAGCCAAGAAGCTCCTACTGCAGATCACTCATTCTCATCGTCAGATCCTCAATCATCGAGTGTACATCATGGAAATGTTTCTGGCACCTATGATGGAGATAACCTCTTTGCTACTCCTGAAGATGCTCCCTTTGAGAACATATTTGCCTCAACCATCATCGTAACCATCTTCATCGGAAAATGACTCGCTACTTTGGTTCCTCAACAACAACCACATGAACACCTTAGAAAATGGACACATGATCATCCATTAGACAACATCATTGGAAATCCCTCACCCAAAGATCCACTCGTAAACAACTTGCAAACCGATGCCTTATGGTGCTTCTTCAATCCGCATATCTAAGATCGAACCAAAAGACATTAAAACTGCCATAAATGAAGAGAGCTAGTTCAATGCCATGCAAGAAGAAATTCATGAGTTCGATCGACTAGATGTATGGGAATTAGTACCGCCTCTAACCGTGCTATGATCATTGATCTAAAGTGGATCTTCAAAGTAAAACTTGATGAGCATGGTGATGTGTTAAAGAACAAGGCTCGATTAGTTGCAAAAGGATACCGTCAAGAGGAGGGTATTGAATTTGAAGAATCATTTGCTCCAGCTTGTGACGAGGCAATCGAATCTTCCCCGCTAACGCCGCAAGTAAGAACATGGTAGTCTATCAGATGGATGTAAAGACGGCTTTTCTTAATGGAGATCTTAAAGAAGTCGATATCACCAACTGAAGGTTTTGTGAATCCAGAGCATCCTACTCATGTTTATCGCTTGAAGAAGGCTCTTTACGGTTTGAAGCAAGCTCCAAGGGCATCGTACGCATACTATCAAAGTTTCTTCTATCTATGGATTCAAAGAAAGGAGCAGCTTGATCCGACATTGTTCACTGAAAGTCGTGCAAACACTTAATCCACGCTCAAATCTATGTTGATGATATTATTTTTGCCTCGACTGACCCCAATGAATGTGACCGTTTTCTAAGGAGATGGGCTCCAAATTTCAAATGTCAATGATGGGACAAATGTCGTTTTTCTTAGGATTACAAATTTCACAAATTCCCGGAGGCATTTTTATTAATCAATCTAAATATGCAAATGAGATTTTAAAGAAATTTGGATTTGATTCTTCGACTCGTTGACACTCCCATGGTGGAGCGTACTAAACTGGATGAGGACCACTCGGGGATCATGGTTGACCAAACTAAATATCGTAGTATGATTGGGTCCGATGTACCTTACGCCAAGAGACCGCATTATCTTTCGTTGTATGCATGTGTGTCTAGATACCGCTAAGCCTACCAAAAAGCACCTTGAAGCGGTTAAACGGGTCATTCGGTATCTCCAAGGAACCATCATAAGGATTGGCTAATCCGAGAGCAAACGGCTCTTGGTAAAGATTTATCAAATCCGTTTATGTACTATGTACTAAACACAACAAATGGTAATCAGTCCACCATGTCTAACCCACATAAGGATTGGCTAATCCGGGAGCAAACGGCTCTTGGTAAAGATTTATCAAATCCGTTTATGGCTTGCAATTTGCCCAAATTGTATGGTGTTCACCACCATATCTTTAATTAGTGAAAAGTTGGCTAGCCCGCAAGTTTATGGCTTGTGGTAAAGGCAATTGAAAAACCATAATTGGTAATCGACTCACCAAAGATAATATTGATAATTTATCTAAGAGTTGGCTAGTCCGATAAACAAGCTTCGTAAAGACAAATCAAATCCGTTGAAAGTTGGTGATTTGCTCAAAATCATTTGGTTATCATTGTACCAAAGTTCTTACTTGAATCAAATACTCACTCGTAGTAATGGCTTTTGGTAAAGAGATAAAATCCATTAACTTTTCAAAACATTGCTAGGGACTAGCAATATCTTAGTGTGAGGGATTGATGAGTGTCTAAATACTCATCATTTTTGTACTATCTAGACCGCAAAAACATCTGAAAACACTCTGAAATGCATCAAAATGATGAAAATATCACAAATAAGTGTTTTATGTGTTTTAAATGCAAAAATATCAAAATCGATGAAAACGTATCAAGTTTGCATAATTGGGAGTTTTAGTCCCCCAAGTTTCAAAAGTTGTCAAATTTAGTCCCAGTAATTCAAAAACTTGTAAAATATCATTTTAAGTCCTTAGGGATTCATGAAGTTGTCAAAACAAGTCCTTGAAATTTAAAATTGCAAAAATTACAACTTTGGTCCCTTAACTTTTAAAAATGACAAAAATGGTCCTTGGACATTTAAAAATGGAAAATAATCATCATTGGTCCTTGTACTATTCATATATGGCAGGTTTGGTCTTTGTGTGAACTTTGGAAAAATTACAAGATCAGTCCCTCGTGTTTGGCCTAATTGCATAAATGGTCCTTGTGTTATCTAAACCAAATGGACCTAAATTAAACAAACACAAACCAAACCCAACCCAATTGCGCCCAATCCCAACCATAGCCCAAATACAACCCGCCCAATGTTTAAAATAAAACCGGTTCTGTTTCCCTTCCCTCCACCTCACAACCTCCATAGCCACGGTATACCAACTTCTCCTCCTTTGTCTCCATTGTGTCTACCCACTACCCTCCATCTCCACACTAGTCCAAGGAACAAATAACACACCTTCTCTGCCACACGCTACCATCCCCTGTTACTTCCAACTTAGAGCCAAAAAGCAAAATCAATGGCTGAGATCAACTTTGACCAATCTAATGGCCAGAAAAGGTTCAAAGCAACTTTGTGAGAGCTATAAAAGAGAAAGAAGACAGAAGATATAAGTTGTCACAAGTTTTTAGACCATTAGTAGTGTAATTCATGTTATGTTTTAAGTTTTATGTAAAACAATTTCTGGGTTTTATGTTTTACGTATTGAATAAACCTTATTAGTCATAATTAAAGTGTTTTATCAATTAATTTATGTTTTCACTAATTGCTTTTTCCCATAAAATGTTAGTGGTTAATTACTATGTTTTAAGCTATCAACTTTGTTCCATTGCTTGTTTTAACTATTAAGGCCATTGTAAGTGTTTTGGAGAAGTTTATGCACTAAATGCAAGTTTGACGTGAAATAAAGTCAACAGAACAAGTACAATTAAGCTAGTTTGGAGTTTAAGCTGTGTGGATATTTCATTACGGGTTTTATAGCTTGTTTTGAACAAGCTAGGAGTTCTAGTCCCTTTGAAGCCGATCCTATAAGCCGAAAGGTTGTAAGACGTTTTCAATTTTTAATTTCTTGTTATCAGAAAGGCTTAATTATAGCTTATTTTAGTTATTTTGTGCTTAATATTAGTTTGTGACTATATTTTATCAGTTTACTCAGTGTCTTAAGTTGCTTGTTTTATTTCCTTCAAAAACTCTAAAAGTCCAAAAATAGCAAAATCTAGATTAGCTTATTAATTGCTTATTTTGTTCTAAAATATGTTTATTTAATGTCATTATAAGTTGTTTAGTCAATATTGAAAAGAAATTGTGGTTTGAATTGGCGGAAGCGCTTCTAAATTGTAAAATCAGTCTTATATAAGGGTGTTTGGTTTACTGTGTAAAATGGGTTTTAAGGTAGTTCATATCATTGTTCTTATTTGATACATATTATATTAGGTCATATTAGCTCAGTCAAACAATATAAACTAGTCCTAGTTTAGTAAAAAGTCAAAATAGCTTATAATCTAAATTTGTATATACATAAGAGTTTATATTGCATATCTCATCAAAGTTGTTTATAACTAGGTACTTTAGCTTAAATTCATCTCATAACAGCTTAATACAACATAATAAGTCCATAGAATCAATCAAAAGTTCATCAAAGTCAAACTGGTTCATTATTTAAAAAGTCAAAATTTCCTAGAAGCGGTTTTTGAATAAACTTTGTAATTTCATTGTGATCTTACCATTAGGATTTAGGAAATAAGCTTTTGGGATATTAAATTTTAGCTGCTCATCTTAATTAGAAAAATATTAGTTTATCTCTACTTAGCTTATTAACTGCTTATTCATTAGCTTCTTTAAGCCCTTTTCACAAAACTCCCGTTTTGCTTATTCCTTATTTTTGCTTATTTAGTGTGTTTTTTTTGTTGTTGTTGCTTATTCTAAGTTCCCATAACTTTTTTATAGCTTATTCAACCTTTGGTTCAGTAGTGGTAGCTTTTTATTAGCTTATGCAAGCTTAATAGCCCATTTTGACCCGTTTCCATAGCTTCCACTTTTGCAATTTTAGTTTCCTCAATTTTAGTCCTTATTAGCTGAAATTCTGGATTTAGACACTTTGGTTGGTAGTGGTTTTCATGGTGATTTTAGTTTATTTTTTGTGATTTTTATAAGCTGGCTTAACAAGGGCTTAAAGTTAGTACATAAGGGCTGTTTGGCACTAGTGCTTAAATAGACCCATATCATTGTAGATTGTTGTTCAGAGGTTTAGGATAGTTGGAATATGTTGTTTTTAAGTAATTTTAGCATACTCTAGCTTCTGTGATAATTTGGTGCTCATTTGGTACTTATAGCTTATTTTTAGTGCTTATTTATAAGCACTTTTCACTACAGAACCTAATTATTGAACACCTGCACCACTTTTATTATTTTTCCTATATTTAGAATAATATTTTAGAATATTCTGGAAGTTTTCATATTTTTCACTGTTCATTTACTATTTTTCTGCATTTAATTTCAGTTTTTAGCATTTTTAAATAGCTTTTAATACAAATAAATCAGAAAAGCTTCAAAAATATATGTTTTCAATTTTCATAGATTAAGATAAATATAAAAATCCAAAAAATATTTTTCCATAATTTTATTAGTTTAAATAGTATTTTCCGACATTTTAATTAGTTTTAAATAGTATTAAATTCATAATAAATAGATAACAAGTGTAAAAAATATATTTTCAGTTTTAAAATAACTTTTATAATATTTTAGATTTTTCTAAGTCATAATTTCACTTTTCTAGCTTTATTTCATATTTTCTTATATTTTAGGGTATTATTAAATAGTTAAAAATAGTTTTTAATTAATAATAATTAAATAAATAGTTATAAAAATAATTTTAATTTTCTAATAATTTTCTTGCATCATTAGGATTGTAAAAAAATTATTTTCATACCCATAGGTGTTTTATTTATTTAATTTCACGTTTTGTTTCAGATGCTTATTTAGAATTTTAATTAAACGTATTGCTTTTAGATTTTAGACGTTTCTAAGTATTACGCCACGTACTTGTTCTTATAGCTTGTTTAAGTTTATTTTCTTTATTCCTTAGTATAAATCACTCAAAACCCTTTTTCCATTTAATATCACCCGATCACAGATTCGGTTGTATAAAGGTTCACACCTCGTTGGGACTTAACGACCGGGGATATAACACTATACTCGCATCTTAATTGCATTTGGTTTTAGACTGTTTGGATTTTTATTACGGTTGACCATTCACAAGTGGTTAGCTTGTATGATAAAACCCTGGTTGGGATCCAATCAAATTTTTACGCCGCTGCCGAGTGTGTGCAAATATCACAATTTGAAGCATCATTGTTATTGAATATACACCCATTGTATATTTACCATCTTTTTCTATATTTCCTTGTTTTCATATAAAACCAAAAATTATCGTGGAAGTTAATTCGCTTGATTCGACTGACACAAAAACATTTTTCTTATTCAATGTTTTCAAATAAACACAAAACCCAAAAAGATTTCTTTTCTTATTTTACAAAATGTTATCCAAAAA
>OU343219.1:192630699-192708543 GCA_910596185.1 Chrysanthemum makinoi | reverse complement strand
AAACCGTATCCGAATGACTAGGCTTTAAACGCCATTCGTGCATCCCGATATGTCTATAAAACATCAAAACATTAGAAATAAATATTTCTACCATTTTAACGATAATTTCACAATTTTTGAATTTTAATGCTGCTTTCCGCGTTTTACGCTTAATTACGTTTTTTACCCTCGCTTTCGACTTTAAAGCAGCTTTAGCACCCAATGAGACTTATCACTCATTTTATATTTTTATATGGAGTATAATGATGATTTTCATCATTCCTACAAGTCTCATATTTTTACTGATACCCTGTTTACGCTTATGGCTAACAACTACTTACTTGGCATTTAATGGAACCAAAACACACTCCAAAACCAAGATAATACCAAGACTCATCATCTAATCATCTTATCTCATTGTGACAGCCCATATAGGGGGGAGTCACCCTTCATGTGGCTTGATCTCATGACTTAGGCCTTAGGATTGAAACATGTATACAAGCTTCTTTGATAAGCTTTGACGAGTCCTAAAACTAACCTCCTCATGAGCCTATAAAAGCACTCATCCCTCCTTCTTCTCTTCTTCATTTCCAAAACCCCATAACACATACATAACACATTCATTTTGCTAGTTTCTTCAAGAGTTATAACTAGGAAGTTCAAGTAACAAGTTTGCTACATCAAATCCTTAGGAAGTTAAGTGATTTCTCTTGAGTTTTAATCCACTCAAGTCACTTAGAAACTTTATCATCAAGCCTTCAAGAGTACAAGAGGTACAGGTTTTGCTAAAAGGGTGGAAGAATTTTGGAAGCTAGGGTTCTAGTTATAATCCTAGGTTATTGTTCAATTCTTTCTTTAGAAAGCCTAAAGTTGTAAGAAAACTAACCACCACTCTTGCTCTATATCATTATTTATATTTCTTATTGTTATTCCATGCTATATGTACTCTTATAATCATGATGTAAAAGGTTGATTGAAACAAATCTAAAACTTATAAACTACACTAAGTTATGTTTAAATCATGGGCAAATGGCACAAAAGGTACTAAAGTTAGGGTCCATATTCAATCAAGGCGTTCTTCTTTTTTTCTTACACAAAAAGGTTGCCAACAAATGTTGGCGGATTTGTTTTTTACTAACTTCCGTTAACCCACTTCGTTAGTATATTACATATTTGGTCCTTGATTTGGTAGAGTCATTTTATGCACCATCCCTCCTCCCTCCACCGCCCACCACCACCCCTCTTCCTCCACCCAAAAGAGTCTGCCACCATTACCCGCCAACACCACCCGCCACCACCACCACCGTCTCCTCCATCTAGTGGTTCTTCAACATCTCAAAATCCCCTAAATAAACACATCTAGGGTTCTTCAACATCTCAAAACCCTCTTCACCTTCTTCAATCTCACACCATCACAAAAATGTCACTCTCATCCCACATTTCGAGACTCACAAAACTCACAAACCCCGTAATAACCCAAACCCATTTCCAACCTGATAATCACCCAATCCAAAACCTCATTTCAGAACTCAAATCCCATCTCAAATCCGATGGGACCAAGAATGGGGTCGGATTGCTATGTTGTATTCCCAAGCTGGTATGGTTGATAATGCACTTAAGGTGTTTGATGAAATGCTTGAACAAAACCATGGGATTTTGGTGATTCTATAGTGCTCAAATGCTTGTTAAATGCGTAACAAAAAATATAAAATCCCATAAACCCATTGCCCGCAAAACAAAATTCCCACTAACTCCTACACTTCACCTTGGTAAACCGCACAAGAATGGTCAAAACCCCTTCACATGATGCATTACACCTTGGCAATCCCTCCCTTCCTGTAGAGCTCATTTGAAGACCTAATTGGATGGTTGTGATCATGGGGTTGATTCTCCAAGGTTATTGAAGGGATGAGATGATTTTTTTGTTATATCTTAAGCTCATTTGGGTATAAAAATATTTTCATCCACTGACTCTTAAAGTCAAAGTGCTTTTTAGTTAGTTTGATCAATTTAGGTGTTACAAGGAGTCTTCGTGTTTAGTTAAAGTTGTATAGCTTTTCAAAACAAAAATATATATATCCAATACAATTTCTAAATAGGTCCATTTTTACATTTTTAATTTCTTCATTTCAAGCTCAAACTTGTTGAAACTTGGGGAATTTGAAGTTTGGAAGTTAGTCTTTAACCTAGTATTTTAGTTCATTTTAATATTTTTAACAGAATTTTTATGATCTTAAAAGCACCACTGCTCCTTTTGTTCTCATTCTCTGAGTCTCTCTGCACCGCTTAATTCCTCGAGACACAGCCTTATTTTTGTTATTAAATGTCCAATTTACCCCACCATTTAGTTTTTTAGGTTGTTGGTATTGCTAACTTCCCTTTGTCAGCTTGCTTCCGTCTTTGATTGCGCTCATGGCTTAAAATTAAGCTCAAATTAGCCCCTCAATGCTTTTGCCTGGTACCACATAGTAAGTTTCTACTTCTAGAAGCTTTTACACTAATGTTGAACATAATAAGTTTCTACTAGTTTTTTTACTACCAAGAAGATAGCTTTTTACTATTTGAGAGTGGAGTAGTATATATTTTGTGGAGTAGTAAGCTTTTTACTAGTAAGCTTGTTACTATCACCTGAACATAGTAAGTTTCTACCGCTAGAATCTTACTACCGCTACGCTTTCGGTATCTAATCGCTAGAGCTTTTTTACTCAACAACAGTAAGCTTTTTACTATTCGAGCAAGAGTATATATTTTGTGGATTGAGTAACCATGTTCATCTTCATTAGTCCTTGTATGCTATAATGGTGGACATTTTTCAAAAAAATTCAAAATTTTCAAAAGAAATTTCAAACTTTTTCAAAAATTTTCTAAAAAATTTTCAATTTTTTTCAAACTTGTTAAAAAAATTTCAAAACTAATAGAAATTTCAAAAAAAGAAATTCAAACTTTGTCAAAAAATTCAAAATTTAAAAGAATTTTCAATTTTTTTTTTCAAACTTTGTTAAAAAATTAAAATTTTCAAAAAGAATTTTCAAAATTTTTTAAAATTTTCAAAAAGAATTTTCAAAATTTTTTAAAATTTTCAAAAAGAATTTTCAAAATTTTTCAAAAAGAATTTTCAAAAAAAATTTTTAGAAATTTTTTTTGGATCTTGAATGAAATATTATAGGAATTCGAGGACCAAACATGTAAAAAACAATTCGAAATTTTTTTTGGATGTTGCATGAAATGATTATACAAATTCGAGGACTAAACATGTAATATACTAACGAAGTGAGTTAACGAACGTTAGTAAAAACCCAAATCCGCCAAAAAATTGTTGGACCTTTTAATGCAAAAAAAAAGTAGTAATACCTTAATTAAAATGAATCAATTTTGATACTTTTGTACCATTTACCCTTAAATCATTTTATGTTGTTAATTAGTGGATTTAGGTACAAGATTGCTATAAAATCAACCACATATAGATTTGATACTTTATATATTGTTATAGACAAGATTGAAAGGAAAACATACAATTTGAATCACCAACGGACAAACGAAGTAAAAAGATATGGTAAAAAAGATGTTAACGAAATTAACGCTTAAAGCGCTTAAAACTTTCGTGAGTGAATCTGGAAATTTTTAGAGGCACTTCTGGTCTGAATCATCAAAAAGTTAAAACACGAAAGTTATCCGAACGATGTTTTACGCTACCTAAAGGAAACTCGCCTAAAAAGACTAAACGATAGCATTTTCTTCTGAATTTGTAAAACAGCTTTTATCGCCAAAAGTTTGGTTTTTCACAAGTTAAGAATATAGAAACCATGTTATTATGACTAGTTACATACTAAATTAACAAACTTCATTCAACCTTCGGAATAGTGTTTTCAAAAGTAACGAAAAATGACCATTTTACCCTTTTTCACGATTTTAACCAAACTTCATTTTTACCATAATCACATGTTATGAACACTATAATCAGCGAGAACTTGTAAAAACTAGATACTTACTAAAAACATGATAAAACTTTATGATATAACAATCTTCATTCGAGACTAAACTTTCTTAAAGTCCATTTCAACCTTCGGGATTATGTTTTTCACATGTGAAAACCCTATTTTCACATATGAAACCAACTTGTAACTTGTGTTTACAAACCATATGACACTTATGATATATAAACAAAACATATGTCCAGTACACAGAGTCATTCAACAATGCCATGAACAAAGGCTACAAACTAGCAGTCAATGAGTCTGCAGACCTTACAAACGAAGAGTTCAGAACCACAAGGAACCCATACATGGCACATGAATGCTCCTCATCAACCTCCGCTTTCAGGTATGAAAATGTTACAGCAGTTCCATCAACCATGGATTGAGAAAGAAAAGAATAACCGTTAAAGACCAAGGCCAATGTGGTAAGCCTCAAGTATTTTGGGAATTTCACAATTCAAACACTCAAAAGTATTTAATAGGATAACAATATTTCATGCTTATATGTAGGGTGTTGCTGGGCCTTTTCTGTGGTGGCAGCTATGGAGGGAATAACTCAATTCAAAACAAAATTGATATCTTTATCTCAACAAGAGCTAGTGGACTGTACACAAGTGGTGTAGATCGGGGATGTGAGGGTGGTCTTATGGACAACTTTGACTTTATTGTAATAAAGGGCTCACTAACATGGCACCTAAATGTAACGAGGAATCTAACCATGCTGCAACTATTACGGGTCATGAAGATGTTCCTGCTAATAGTGAAAGTGCACTGTTGAAACTGTAGCTAGTCACCTGCCTCTGTTGCCATTGATGCTAGTGGGTCCGACTTCCAGTTCTACTCTAGTGGTGTGTTTACAGGAGAGTGTGGGACGGAACTTGACCATGGTGTTACTGCGGTTGGTTATGGAACGAGTGATGACGGGACTAAGTATTGGCTAGTGAAGAACTCATGGGGAACAAGTTGGGGTCAAGAGGGGTATATAATGATGAAAAGAGACGTTGATGCCAAAGAAGGCATTTGTGACATTGCCATGCAGGCTTCCTACCCTACAGCATAATTTGAGGAAGAGCAAAACTAATTATTGTACATTATATGTATTTCTGATAATGTTAATACAAGAAACGCGTAAAGTGTGATATTTATATCAAGTGTAAAATCATTGTATGGCTGCAGTTATCTTATAATCTATTGGTAAATTTGTGACCAAAGAACTTACTAAGACTGAGAGAATGATTAAACCAAAACCGTCCTCGTGTTTTTTTTACTCGCTTTGTATATAGGTTCTAGCTTCATTATTGCCAACCTTATACCTCCAACAGAACAGATGGTATCCAAACTTCAAGATCATGAACAGCCTCACTGAGGTAATTTCTACATTTCCATATCTTGACAGCACATGCAAACCTATTAAGAAAGAAATAGAAAATGTGGCATCGAGAATTTGAATGTAAGGCAACAATGAATAAACATAATTCATATACTTATTCGTAGCATCCTGATTTACCAATCATAAAAAAGTAGATTCTCAAACCAGATAAATAAGCAATGATGTAATCTATACTATATTATAATGCATTTAAAGCCAAACCTTATTCCAAGCCTAACTCCTAACCAAAAATTAAGATAAGGAGCCCAATCACACGATACGCAGTATTTTAATAAACCTGCTCTAACTCCTAACCACTAAAAATTAAGATTGAACTTCAATTGTGTCGATACGTACACTCTCAATTAAAATTTTTCTTTATTTTCAATTGAAATATCTTTTTATCCACTTATTTTTTTATAATCTAATTTCACCATATTTTCTAAAATTTTATTCTCTTTAATTCAACATCCATTTTAATATATTTTTATAAGTTTTAGTTTTATTTTTATTTTATTTTATTTTAATTCTTTACAACTTTAACCTTTATTTCAATTAATATAATATTGATTCACAAAATCATATAATTTCGGGTAAAAGATTTAGGGTATTTTTATACGCGGGACTAATGATGTACGGAAAGCTACGGTAAAGCTATGGGTAACTCAAACAACACATAACTAACACATATACATTCAAATGTTGTGAAACGAATTCACTAAACGGGTAAGAAACACATATAACTATATATTTATCGCCACAAGCTGCAGATCCGACTAAGTACCTATAAAAACATCCACCGTCCCTCAAAATGTAAAAACCAGTTGTCGAATTCATAATTGGATAATCAATATGTGCCTCATTCTTAAGAAACAGAACATAAGCACAGCCCTTTAATCGAATTATGTGTTCGCGAAAAAAGTGGATGGCACATGCGGTCCCACAATTCATAAGGACAAATATATTGATACAATGACCAAAAAATATATCAAACAGACTGCCCGCGTCAAACTTGCTAGTGCCAGGAACAAGGCTGCTACAAACCCTATCCTGCTGAGTGTATATTTCAGATCCTAAAATTTTACAGTCTCATGCTTATGTATTGTCTTTGCCACGTTAGCTATCCTTTTAACTTCCTCCCATATTTTACAAACTACATAATATGGCTAGCTAGTGACACTTCAACTTTTGTAATTTTCTTCATAAGTCGTATCTGACATTAATTCAAGTTCTGGTCAGTTACCGTGGTTTAGCTCTGCAGTAGATCACCTAGGTTGCATATTGTTCTTGCAATAAATATTAAAACATGTGCAAAGAACGGCTAAAGTAGGTGTTAAGAAACACTCAAAACTAATCGGATATGTGAACACATGTCTGCCTTTGGTACATTTAAAAGCCAGCCAAAAAGAGAAAAAAGTATTGCTATATTCTCCTAAATTTATTCCTACTTCTAGTCCTAAATAGATAATTATAAGTTTACAGCATGTGCCCAAATCAATGGGAAATCTATGGAGAAAAAAAGAGTGGATTCCATGGGTCTTAGTCTATCATTAGGAGGGTAATCTAGGAGAAATAGTTAAGAGGATATATCCTCTTCCAAATAAAAAGACTACAAATAACATATAGGTTTTATATAAACCCTTAAACTATTTCTCAGATGTAGGAAATGACTAAATTCCAAAATAATGGCCAAATTATGTTTTTGTAATGTTGTTAAATTACCATTCAGCGTAGATGTTCTAAAAGTAAATTAATAAACAAAGCGCCTTAGATTGATGAACCATCAATCTAAACAACATATACAGTACGTTATCTGCTAATTTTAAAAAATATACCAAACATCTTGTCTTCCACGAAGTTAAACAGAATCATTTTAATTGTGCATACCAGAACGAAATCATTTAATTCTATATAAACCCAACCTCTGGTGAAAGACTTTACTCCAACTCATTCATTCCCCTTGTTTCTTGCACCAAGCACCACAATGACAACTACCAACCACACCTCGCTCGTTTGTTTGGTTTTATTCTTATTCTCAGCTACATTACTTTCGAATACTACATCCAGGTTGCTCTCTGAAACTTCAAGCTATGAGAGCCACTAGCAATGGATGGCTCATTACGGGCGTGCATACAAGGACGCTTCTCTGAAAGAACGACGTTTTAGAATTTACCAAGAGAATGTTCAGTACATACAGTCATTTAACAATGCCATGAACAAAAGTTACAGACTAGCAGTCAATGAGTTTGCAGACCTTACAAACGAAGAGTTCAGAACCACAAGGAACCGGTTCTTGGCACATGAATGCTCCCATCGACCTCTGCTTTCAGGTATGAAAATGTTACAGCAGTTCCATCATCAATAGATTGGAGAACAAAAGGTGCAGTAACGCCTGTTAAAGACCAAGGGCAATGTGGTGAGCATCAAGTATTTTTGGGAATTTCACAAGTCACAGAGTCAAGTATTAGCTAAGATAACAATATTTCATGATCATATATAGGGTGTTGCTGGGCTTTTTCAGCTGTTGCAGCTATGGAAGGAATAACCCAACTCAAAACAGGTAAATTGATATCTTTATCTGAACAAGAGCTAGTGGACTGTGACACAAGTGGTGTAGATCAGGGATGTGAGGGTGGTCTTATGGACAACGCCTTTGACTTTATCGTAAGCAATAAATGGCTCACTACAGAGAGCAATTATCCGTACAAAGGAACTGATGGCACCTGTAACAGTAACGAGGAATCTAACCATGCTGCAACTATTACGGGTCATGAAGATGTTTCTGCTAATAGTGAAAGTGCACTGTTGAAAGCTGTAGCTAGTCAGCCCGTCTCTGTTGCCATTGATGCTAGTGGGTCCAATTTCCAGTTCTACTCTAGTGGTGTGTTTACAGGAGAGTGTGGGACGGAACTTGACCATGGTGTTACTGCGGTTGGTTATGGAACGAGTGATGACGGGACTAAGTATTGGCTCGTGAAGAACTCATGGGGAACAAGTTGGGGTCAAGAGGGATACATAATGATGGAAAGAGATATTGATGCCAAAGAAGGCATTTGTGGCATTGCCATGCAGGCTTCCTACCCTACAGCATAATTTTAGGAAGACTAAAAGTAACTATTGTACATTATATGTGCTTCTGGTTATGTTAATACAAGGAAACTCGTAAACTGTGATATGTATTTAAAAGTAAAAGCACTGTATAGCTGAAATTATCATATTATATATGGAACCTTTTGTGACCTAGGTTGTATTTTCATATTGCCACATGCTTGTTTGGTCTTGTCAAATGTCAGAAGAATGCTAGATTATTTTGTGTATAATTCGGTGAGAATAATACTTACAACTAGATCCAAGTAAATGGCTAACAAGGGTAAAAGTAAAATGAGTAGATGATATGCAATATTAAGAAACACAGCCAATAAGCCTAGACGGCTAGACCCATTCTATGGAAAGAAAAGAAGTAAATTGCAGCTGAAGCGGTGCTGTTTTGTTTATTATCTGTCACTCTATGCTCATTCGTAATGTTGAGTAACTGATATGGTTGAAATGAAGAAATGGATATCCACCTTTGAAGAATTTTTCCACTCGAAATTCCTACTTTCAACATCGAGAATATATAAAGTAAAAAAATGCCCATATGGTGTCCCGACACCCTGTTTGTGAAAAATCCCCAGCCACATCAGCTATTCATTATACTTCCATTCCCTGCATCCCCATGTACTTAATCCCTACTACTATGGCCAGTAACCCTTCAACTGTTGTAATTTTCTTATTGTAACTTGACACTGACTCAAGTTCTGGCCATGTGGTATTAGAGTGCCTAGTCAGTATGCATGCAGTAGATGCAGCAGTCCAATATGCATTGGTGGTTTAGTTTACAGAATGCATCACCTAGGTTGTATATTTTCCCTTACATCATAATGCATATGAAAACATGAGCAAAGCAAATAAAATAAGATATTAAGAAACACGCAGACCTAATCGAAATGTGCATGCAATCATGCATGTCGGCAGTTGGAACATCTATATTCCATGCAATAAAAGAAAAAGAAAACAAAATGGCTACAAAAAAACAAATATGTTTTCTATGGACCCTTAAGAAACTTCTCAAATATAGGACAACTAAATGTTGTAAACTTAATGAACGATTTGCACAGGTCTTGTACTTTCCAAGATCTTATATGATCAAACAACTTCATGCCATCTTCATCAAGAATCAATAAAACAAGAGACAAGGGAGATTGGGATTGAACCCTTTGATAATTCTGATAAAAAATAAACTGATAAAGGGTTAACAAAACTTGTCCTACAGATACATGTATATATACTAACTAATCGACACTTATGAGGGTCATGTGGTTTCAATAATACCGTTTCATGAACCAACACACCCCATGACTCCTAACTGTTATATAACAGCCACATAACTGTTATATAACCGACATACTTAGGCCCATAATTACAGATGCAGGCCTTTATTCTAACTGGACTTTTATTTACAATAAACCTAAACTATTAAACAAAGATTTGTGGATTAACTTTCCGACACTAAATTCCAATAGAGTAGCCAAATATGTTTAGGTTGTTACAGCCTTTTGGCTTATACGCTCCAAAACAAACGAGTAGACAACAGTTTGACTCTTCAGCACTAGAGTCCAACAGGAAAATCCAATTACCTTAGACTGATAAACCATCAATCTAAACAACATATGTAGTACGCTATCAGCTCATATTGATTAATATATCACGGTCAGAATATCTTTTCTTCCACAAACTTAGAGAGAATTAATTAACTTTGCATACAGGGATCTAAACCATTTCATTATAAATAAACCCTAACCTCTGGTTAGACATCATTCCAGCTCAGTCATTTCCTTTGTTTCTTACACCTAGAAGCACAATGTCATCCACAAACCACACTAACCTGACTTTTTTAGTTTTACTCTTCTTCTCTGCTACCCTGCTTTCACATGCTACTCGGTTTCTCCGGAAGCTTCAGGCTACGAAAGCCATGAGCATTGACGCGCTACAAGCGTGTATACAAGGATGCTAATGAGAAGGAACAACGCTCAAAGATTTTTCATGAGAATGTCCAGTACATAGAGGCATTCAACAATGCCATGAACAAAGGTTACAAACTAGCAGTCAATGAGTTTGCAGACCTTACTAACGAAGAGTTCAGAACCACAAGGAACCGGTTCATGGCACATGAATGCTCCTCATCAACCTCCGCTTTCAGGTATGAAAATGTTACAGCAGTTCCATCATCCATGGATTGGAGAAAGAAAGGTGCAGTAACACCTGTTAAAGACCAAGGCCAATGTGGTAAGCCTCAAGCGTTTTGGGAATTTCATAAATCAAACACTCAAAAGTATTTAATAGGATAACAATATTTCATGATTATATGTAGGGTGTTGCTGGGCCTTTTCGGCTGTGGCAGCTATGGAGGGAATAACTCAACTCAAAACAGGTAAATTGATATCTTTATCTGAACAAGAGCTAGTGGACTGTGACACAAGTGGTGTAGATCAGGGATGTGAGGGTGGTCTTATGGACAACGCCTTTGACTTTATCGTAAGCAATAAAGGGCTCACTACAGAGAGCAATTATCCGTACAAAGGAACTGATGGCACCTGTAACAGTAACGAGGAATCTAACCATGCTGCAACCATTACGGGTCATGAAGATGTTCCTGCTAATAGTGAAAGTGCACTTTTGAAAGCTGTAGCTAGTCAGCCCGTCTCTGTTGCCATTGATGCAAGTGGGTCCGACTTCCAGTTTTACTCTAGCGGTGTGTTTACGGGAGAGTGTGGGACGGAACTTGACCATGGTGTTACTGCAGTTGGTTATGGAACCAGTGATGACGGACTAAGTATTGGCTTGTGAAGAACTCATGGGGAACAAGTTGGGGTCAAGAGGGGTATATAATGATGGAAAGGGACGCGATGCCAAAGAAGGCATTTGTGGCATTGCCATGCAGGCTTCTTACCCTACAGCATAATTTAAGGAAGAGCAAAACTAATTATTGTACATTATATGTATTTCTGATTATGTTAATACAAGAAAAGTGTAAAAACTGTGATATTTATAATAAATGTAAAATCATTGTATGGCTGCAATTATCATAAAATCTATTGGTAAATTTGTGACCAAAGAACTTACTGAGACTGAAAGAATGATAAACCAAAACCTTCCTCTTGTGCTTTTTTACTTTGGCTTTGTATATAAGTTCTAACTTCATTATTGCCATACCTCCAACAGAGCAGATGGTATCCAAATTTCAAGATCATGAACAGCCTCACTGAGGTCTCTACATTTCCATATCTTGACGGTACATGGAATGATGGAAAGCTGCATTAAGAAAGAAATGGAAAATGTGGCATCGATAATTTGAATGCTAAGGCAACAATGAACAAACAGAACTCATCTACTTACCAGAAGCATCCTGATTTACCAATCATAAAAAAGTAGATTCCAAAACCAGATAAATAAGCAATGATCTAGTCAGCCAAATTCCTCTCACGGTAATACCTGCAAAAACATCCACGCTCCTCAAAATGTAAAAACCTGTTGTTGACTTCATAATTGGATAATTAATTGTGCCGCATTCTTAAGAAACAGAAGATAAGAACAGCTTTATTCGGATTCTGCGTTCGCGAAAATGTGGATGGCACATGCGGACCACAATTCATAGGGACAAATATATTGATACAATGACCAAAAAATATATCAGACTGCCCGCGTCAAGCTTGCTAGTGCCAGGAACAAGGCTGCTACAAACCCTATTAACTATATTTTTTGTCCCTGCCACTGTAGCTATCCGTTTAACTCCTACCAACTTTAACAAACTACCTAATATGGCCAGTGACACTTCAACTTTTGTAATTTTCTTCATAACTGACATTAATTCAAGTTCTGGTCAGTTACCGTGGTTTAGTTCTGCAGTACATCAACTAGGTTGCATAAAACATGTGCGAAGAACGGCTAAAGAAGTTTTAAGAAACACTTAAAACTAATCGGATATGTTAACACATGTCTGCCTTTGGTACAATTAAAAGCCAGCCAAAAAAAGAAACAGTATTGCTACATGTCCAAAATAGATGATTATAAGTTTACTACATGTCCAAATCAATGAGAAATGTATGGAGAAAAAAAAAAGAGTGGATTGCATGGGTCTTAGTCTATCATTAGGAGGGTGATCTAGGAGAAATAGTAAAGAGGATATTTCCTCTTCCAAAGAAAAAGGCTACAAATAACATATATGTTTTATATGAACCCTTAAACTATTTTTCAGATGTAGGAAATAACTAAAAAATAATGGCCAAATTATGTTTTGTAATGTTGTTAAATTACCATTCAGCGTAGATGTAAAGTACCTTATATAGATGAACTATCAATCTAAACAACATATGCAGTACGTTATCTGCTAATTTTAAACAATATACCATACACAGAACATCTTGTCTTCCACGAAGTTAAACAGATTCATTTTAATTCTGCATACCAGGACGAAATCATTTAATTCTATATAAACCCAACCTCTGGTGAAAGACTTCACTCAACTCATTCATTCCCCTTGTTTCTTGCACCAAGCACCACAATGACAACTACAAACCACACCTCACTCATTTGTTTGGTTTTATTCTTTTTCTCAGCTACGTTGCTTTCAAATACTACATCCAGGTTGCTTTCTGAAACTTCAAGCTATGAGAGCCACGAGCAATGGATGGTTCATTACGGGCGCCGTCTACAAGGACGCTTCTGAGAAAGAACAACGTTTTAGAATTTACCAAGAGAATGTCCAGTACATACAGTCATTTAACAATGCCATGAACAAAAGTTACAGACTAGCAGTCAATGAGTTTGCAGACCTTACAAACGAAGAGTTCAGAACCACAAGGAACCGGTTCTTGGCACACGAATGCTCCCCATCGACCTCTGCTTTCAGGTATGAAAATGTTACAGCAGTTCCATCATCAATAGATTGGAGAACAAAAGGTGCAGTAACGCCTGTTAAAGACCAAGGGCAATGTGGTAAGCATCAAGTATTTTTGGGAATTTCACAAATCAAACAGTCAAAGTATTAGCTAAGATAACAATATTTCATGATCATATATAGGGTGTTGCTGGGCTTTTTCAGCTGTTGCAGCTATGGAAGGAATAACCCAACTCAAAACAGGTAAATTGATTTCTCTCTCTGAACAAGAGCTCGTGGACTGTGACACAAGTGGTGTAGATCAGGGATGTGAGGGTGGTCTTATGGACAACGCCTTTGACTTTATCGTAAGCAATAAAGGGCTCACTACAGAGAGCAATTATCCGTACATAGGAACTGATGGATCTTGTAACAGTAACGAGGAATCTAACCATGCTGCAACTATTACGGGTCATGAAGATGTTCCTGCTAATAGTGAAAGTGCACTGTTGAAAGCTGTAGCTAGTCAGCCTGTCTCTGTTGCCATTGATGCTAGTGGTTCCGACTTCCAGTTCTACTCTAGTGGTGTTTTTACAGGAGAATGCGGCACTGAACTTGACCATGGTGTTACTGCCGTTGGTTATGGAACAAGTGATGATGGGACTAAGTATTGGCTAGTGAAGAACTCGTGGGGAACAAGTTGGGGTCAAGAGGGTTATATAATGATGCAAAGAGGCATTGAAGCCAAAGAAGGCATTTGCGGCATTGCCATGCAGGCCTCCTACCCCACTGCCTAATTCGAGGAAGATCAAGAGTAATGATTGTACATTATATGTATATTATGATACGTATCTGAAAAGTAAAATCAATATATGGCTGCAATTATCATATTATCTTTGGAAAGATTTGTTAACTTGTTTGACTTTTCATATTGCAAAATGCTTTTGAAGGGTTACCACATATGATAGCAGATTCCAAATACATATATTTTTATAGAAGAATACATTAAATTAGATACAGAACCAAGCACCCCACAAAAAGCATTCAATCAGGTAATATATGCAAACATTCAAAAGAAAGCATCAGTACATGCATATAGAAAAACTTCGGTCATTCACACATCTATTCAGATTATCAGGGAGCTTTACTAACCTGAGACTGCAAAGGCACTAATGAAAGTATTCACCCTTGGTCTTGTAACTTGTGCTTGTTTATCTAATAGCTCGGAAACTGCATTAAGCGCACACAAACTTCAAAATAAGGGCTTAACCACATGAATATGATTACTAAGACAACAATCAAGCAAAATAATAAAAACAAATTTACTATCATACCTGATCAAACTTAAAGATAAGCCAAGATGTAGTCAACCTTTTTCTCTCACCAATAATCTCCACAAGAACACTCTCCATCCTTGAAATGATGAAACCGATTGGCATCCCTAACAACAATCTCCCGGTTTTCAAGTCTCGATATCAGCTTAATTGCAGCATGACAGTTTACACAGGCACGTAAATTCTTAGTTATCCTAAGAGTTGTTCCAAAAGGAGTACTAATAAGCCCATAAGCAATAGCCAGCCTTTCACTATGATTCCAGAGACTCTCCTCCATATCTTCATAACTCAAGTCGTGTAAACCAGACTCTGTATCTGCAACAAATCCAGATTCTTTCAATCTAGTTTCCAGCCTCTTATGTTCCTTATATATTTCAGCTGATTTTGGATGTGATGTGTCTCCCATACGAAAGACATGAAGTTTTCCATTTATCTCTATCATACTACACCCCATGTCCTTAGCCAACCCTTTTTCCTTCATCAATACTCGAACGCGTGCTACACCACTCCACATATAAACTGAAGCATATAGATTTGAAAGCTGTACATAATGCCCCGTATTGTAAGGATCTAATGAGAAAAGCTGTTGTGCGGAATATTCTCCTAGTGCTACATGGCGATAAATCCTACTCGCACTCAAAAGTGCTCCCCATATCGACACACCAGCTTTGATCGGCATCTTTGTTATAAAATCATAAGCCCGGTCCAAACACCCTGCACGGCCAAGAAGATCTACTACACAAGCATAATGTTGATGGCGTGGTTCAATACCATAATCCCTCATACTGTAAAATATTTTCCAACCCTCTTCTACAAGTCCAGCATGATTGCAAGCCGTAAGAAGCCCAATAAAGGTGACGTCATTTGGACCCACCCGCGCTTGCTTCATCAAGTTGAAAAGGTCTATGGCTTCATGAGCCCTACCATGTAAACCATAGCCTACAATCATGGCACTCCAAACAACTATGTCTTTGGTTTTTGTTTGATCAAAAACTTTACGGGCTAATTCTACGCTTCCACATTTTGCATACATGTCAATAAGTGCTGTCCTGACGAAAATATCAGTTTTATACTCACTACTGTCAATGTATTCACCCATGTTTCTTGCTTCTTCGAGCGATCCGAGCTGGGCACAAGCCAATATTGTAGAGCATACTGTCACAGAATCTGGTCTTAAGTTTTTCAACAACATTCTTTGGAAAAGAGTAATAGCTTCATTACAACAACCGTTTTTTGCAAATCCCGAAATCATGGCGTTCCACATAATCACATTTGATATCTCCATTTCATCAAATAACGATTTTGCTATCATCACCTCCCCACATTTTGCATACAACGTAGTCAGAGCAATCCTTAAATCGGGCTCAAACTCAAGTCCCATCTTAATCACACAAGAGTGAAACGATCTCCCTTGTCCCAGATCCTCTATATCAGCATAAGCACTAATAACACTAACCAACGTAATCCAATCCGGTTTCAACCCACACTCCCTCATCTTTCTAAAAACCCTCAACGCTTCAACCGGCTCTCCATTCTGAGCACACCCTGAAATAACACTAGTCCACGACACAATAGTAGCCCAATCACCCAACCCCTCAAACACATTTCTAGCACTACCAACCCTCCCACACTTGGCATAAACCGCCACAATCCCATTCTGCACAAACACATCACCTTCAAACCCACGTCTAAACACCTGCCCATGAACCGCCCGACCAACTTTTAACGCACCGCTCCCACCACACGCCTTAAGCACATGAGGCAAAGTAAAACAATCCGGCCCAACTCCCACATTCTGCATTCTAACATACAACCCAATAGCTTCATTAAACATATTTTCCTTTGCATAACCCCTAATAATCGCGTTCCATAAAAACACATACGGGTCAGGAAATTCATCAAACACTTTACGCGCATAACGTATCTCACCCAAATTAGACCCAACATGGATAAATTTAGTCACAACATATCCATTAGATTGATACCCATTAACTATTATTTGCGAATGTATTTGATTTAAATGCTTTATATTAGTCGATTTATCTAGAAGTGTCGTGTACAGCGATTCGTGATCAGTAAATTTTTCGGGGTTTAAAATGTAAATCTTTTTGGATAAAAATGTTTGAGAAAAAGTTGCTGATGGTTTAAAATTAGCAAGAGTTCTAGCCATGTTAGTAAACAAGCATCACCACATTTTTATTTTATTTTTTGTTTGAACTTTAAGGCGGGTAAAATCAACGGTTACCAGCTGTTACTTTTTAAATATAGTTTTTCAAAAATAAGAGTAAATTGCAAAAATCTTTCTTGTAGTTTGGCCAAATCACGACGCTTTCGTCTTTGGTTCATTAAGTGAAAGATCGCCTGATTTGGCACTATTACGTGCACTTTTGGTCCTCCATCATTGCAAAATCCGTCCTTGTGGTTTGCCAAATTTCCCTTTGAAGGACCAAAAGTGCACGTAACAATGAAAAATCCGGACGACTTTTGCACTTAATGAACCACAAGGACGAACGCGCAATTTGACCAAACCACAAAGACGATTTTTGCAATTTACTCCAAAAATAATTAAGGTTATAAATAGCTAGGTGTCGCTTTTACGGTTAATGCGCTTTTGTTTATAAGGCAGATAAGACGCAAGACAAAAATATGAAAATATTTATATCATATTTCATATATATCGAGTTTATAAAAGACGTGTAAAAGGCGGAGAATGACGACACTTGACCAAGTCTCACGCTTTAAAGTTCTTTTAAAACCATGTCTAATATTCACATTTTATCCTTTTTTCAAAGTCTTAAACATTTCTTTTTTCTCCTTTGAAAAATATATCGCATATTTGTTTTAGATTAACTTCAACGACGATGAGCTCAGCTGGTAATGGTTTGAGGATCTTTACGCCTAACAAGCAAAATGTCAAAGGCCCAATTCTAGACACCCCATAGCCACAAATGCTGAGTGACTCATACGTGCCACCCACATTATGAAAAAGCAGTCCGATTGTGAGCTGGTTCACGTTACTAGTTATTAACCTTTTACACCTAACTTACTCATAACCACTTGATTAGAGTATTCTTACGGTTACCGCTAAACCAAATATTACTTTTGTAAGCAGTTCACAACTTCACATCAACGTTAACCAAACTTTTATGCAGTATTAATTGTTGCATTGTCCTCGTCCTTTCCCATCGCTAATTGTTATAGACGTGCGGTATGGTTGTGGGATCTTGCGCGCTCTAAACAAACATTCACGCATACATATTCGATTACTTACAACAGTTTTGATTTGAACATAGATTCTGTCCAATAATTTGGTTTAGCTTGTTACATACACTAAAATATCGTCGAACTAGAAATAGTATAATACATTTTTTATTTGCTAGACGTTTTGCTCATTTTTTAGGCATAAACATGTACCTTTTCAAACTACAGTAAAACCTCTATAAATTAATACTCGATAAAATAATAACCTCGATAAAATTAATAATTTGTCCAGTCCCAACTTGGACCGGTGTAAATTTGGACCCCAATCGATAAAATAATAAGATAATAATTTTTTTGACACCCTAGTTTATATATATTGGTCCTAACGAAACTATAAATTAATAATTGCTAAAAATTTATATATATAGGTCATACGTAATTGGAGCTTGTACAAATTCAATTAAGGCTATACGTAATTAGAACTTGTCCCAACGAAACTAACTTTTTTCTTATTAAAAAACAATGAACTTGGCAAATTCAATTAATCTGTGAATGTGAATTCATAAAATGCTAATTAGAACTTGTTTTTCTAATTTATTTTCCATTTATAACTAGTATACATTGTAACTAGTATATTGGAATTAGAAATTTAAATGTAATACGTAAAAAAAAATTTAATTAATAAATTATTAATTTATCGATATAATAATATCTCGTTAAATTAATAAAATATCACAATTCCAACATCATTAATTTATAGAGGTTTCAGTAGGTGAACCTATTCACCTAGTTTCTTCAAAACAAATTTGTTTGATTTATAGAAAAAAAAATGGATTTTTTTATATGTTTGGATACTAATAACAAACAGGGGCTCCAAATTGCATTTCAAAGGCAACCATCTAAGATATCTATAAATTAACTAGAACAAAAGTCTAACAAACTTTGATAAATTACTTATTCATGGTTGTTAATTAGTTAAACAAAATTCTTTACAAACAATACCCAAAAAAGCTCATCAAGTATACTTTTTATGCCTTTTAGAGACAAAATATACAGAATATTAAATATTAAAAAGTTATTAACCACTTACAATATGATAACTATTTCATTATTAAGCTTCAAATGATAAGCATGATCATATAACAAAAAAATACTAAAACATATATCAAAATCAAGAAACCGTGCATTAAAATTCAAGAAACTATACAACCCCTAACAACTAGATCTCTAAACAACTGATGAACATAAGTCCTTGAATCACAGAGATACTACTTTAGAAACCCCATCCATAGGAAAAGCCTGTGCAATCCCATGCACAACAAAGCTCTTAGACACCAGCAAATCTGGCGCAGTAACTGCCACACGATTAATAGACAGCAACTCATCTTCCAAACTCCCAACTACGCTCGAAGTAATCTCCACTTCTTTCCCTGGACACAAACTCCTAATACTCGCGCCTTGTGGCAAACTCGCCAAATGCTTAAAAGAATGTTTCTTAGGCACAATATGTGACCTCATAAACTTATTCACAACATTTGAAGGCATTTGTGTAACTTCAACGACCGGTGGAGCAAATATCGTCATTGTATGCAAATCTGGATGATCTTTAGCAATCCCGTCTAACACGTTAAATAACCCGAAAGCAAAAGGGGCATAACCGGACTGTGTTAAGAACTTAACCACCATTTTAAACTCACCTCGTGTTTTAATCAAATCTAGCCTAGAATTAATAGAACCAATACTCCCAATAGTACTATTTCCATCACTTATATTCTTATAACAAATGGGTAGCTCGTTAATCTCTTGATGAAACTTAAACGAAGCAAACGGGCCATTAACGCCATGTATAGCGACTTTTTCATGCAAGAACATGTCCGGATGAGTAACAAGGACATTATTAACCTCCAAAGACCCCGTTTTCGCGTCTTTTCTAGTAATGGACACCTTCTGTCCTTGAAACATGGTTTCAAAACAAGTGTTCAAAGGCTTGTTAAGCAAATCTTGGACAGTAAACTTATTAGGTAAAATATGGTAGGTTATAAGCTGGACAGTCATATATGGTGGGATAGACAAGTTGGTCATGGCGCTATCGGGTATAGCGAAAATGGTTGATTCGGGTGTTGATAAAAAGAGGTCAGGTGAGATGTGGAGGAGAGTGGCTATGAAGGAGTAGCCGTTGGAACGAAGGTAGAGTGAGGCGTTTGATGGGAAGTCAAGTGGGGTGGTTGGGGTGGTGGGGGTGTGGTGGTTGTTGTGGTGGTTGTGGTGGTGGTTGTAGGCGTTGATGGTGATGGCGATTATTCCGGCTAGGATTACGGTGGCTATAATCAAGAAAACGCTTTTTTTAACCATTTTGGAGCAACTGAATGTAACTGTTTTTTGTAAAGTGACTGTATGTGGTGCATGGTGATTGGTAAAATAGATGGTTTTTTATTTTTCAGATTGGTCCCCTAAACTTTTGGTTGTGTTACTTTTGGAATAAAGGTTGTTATTTTGATGCTATTAAAGGGTCATCAAAAAGTAATTCTTGGTATTGGATAAATAGGTTCATCATGTAGTAAATCAGAGTGGGTGGGTGGGTGGCTTAAAAAAGTGTGGTTAAAAATAAGTATGTTAGTGTCTAAACTTTTTAGGCTAAACACAGTAAGGACTAGCAACGACCGTTATTTTATCCGTTACATCGCCTTTTTTTCTCCGATGACCTACACGACGATTTTTGCCACAAGAAAATAACCTATACTACAAAAAACATACCCCACAAATATTCTTTTTTAATTAAATAACACACACAAAACATATACACAATCGATCGGGCATGATCATTTCACCCAAATTCACGACCGACGACCGAGAGCGACTTTTGTGCCACAATAAAGATGATCAACTGAAATCTCTATGAATGAATGGAGCATAAATTTTAAACTCCATTCATGATATATCAGACCACTACACTGATTCAGTTCCTTGTACCTTGGAGTTTCTTTGGTGATCAGTACTATTTGATACCGATTCTCTCTTAAACTTGGCCTCGGGAGGAAGTTTAGGAGATTATGTAGTATCAATAGGAGGTCTAATTCAAAGAAATGTACCATAAAGTAGGGCTGATCTTTGTGAAGGGTAAGTGGTTGGGGGTGATGTATGATGATTGGAATTAGGGGTGAGCATACGACCTGAACGGACCGGATCGACCGTCGGACCGACCGAGACCAGATCGACCGGACCGTCCGGACCAAAACCGACGAATTTGGGCTAATTTGGCCTTGTTGGACCGGACCGACGAGACCGACCACATTCGGTCCGGTCTCGGTCTAAGATTTTTGCCGAAATCGGTCTCGGTCAGGTCCGGTCTTGGCTAGTCCGGTCCGGTTTTTTAGACCGCGCACACCCCTAATTGGAATAGAGAGGCATGAAAGATGATCCTTCTTGGTCCTTTCAATACATCACCAAGAAGGTAATGGTTGGTCATCATGGAGGGTGTGTGTTTCCAAGAATCTGAAGCCCTTCTTTGAGAGGGAAATGTAGGTTGCTTTGGCAGAGCCCCCTCATGGATGGGTTATGGTGCCTAGTGATGCCTTTCTCCATTTCTACCTTGGCTACTGTGGTGGCAGGATGAGTGGTCTTGGTGGAATGGAGTTAAGGAAATGTAGCTAGATGGTAGGTGCTTAAAAGGTGAATTTAGTTGAAGAAGACAGACTCTGAAGAAGGATCAGATGGTGTTCTTGGTCCTTTGTTTTGATTGTTGTCTGAGTTTAGCTTTATCAGACAAAAGCAATGGTTTATTTGTAGTATGTGCTAGTTTCTATTGTTTGTTTAGTATCTGATTTGGGATATGTCCAACATCAGCTTATGGTTATTTCTGTTGTTGTAAAAGTTTGGCAATATATATATTTCACCTTTTGCACCAAATAAAAGTTTGGAAATATATATATTTCACCTTTTACACCAAATAAAAGATGATCGATTGCTTTATAGGTCGAGGAGTCGGTCGACCTTCTTAGTGTGTTTATAGCCTTATACTTCTTTTGTTTAAATTAGATGTTCGTTTACAAAATTATCCAAAAAGATATAAATAAATAAAAAATAATACTATAAATAAATAAAAGAAAAAATTACACGTTTGGTCCCTGTGGTATACCCTAAATAACAGGTTTAGTCCCTAAGTCATTTTTATTACACCAGTCAAACCTATTTTTGAAACCTTGCATCCTTTTAGTCCCTATTTTGGATGGCCGTTAGTTCTGTCTGTTAAGTGTTAACACAATATTTGCACTGTTAGTCCCTCCATTAATATTTTTTTCACCGTTAGTCCTTTTTTTTTAAATAAAAATGGGCAGGGATTGAACTTGGGTCTTTTGCATCACTGCTAGTCCTTACGTTTTTGTCCGTTTTCATACGTTTTCTTACGTTTTTGTTCATTTTTATACAATGTCAGTTTTTATACGTTTTCGTCCGTTTTATATCGTTCTCATTCGTTTTTTAACTTTTCATACGTTTTGGTTCGTTTTTATAATTCTTCATACGCCATTCGTTTTCGTCCGTTTTCATACCGTTCTTCCGTTTACATACGCTTTTGTCCGTTGAGTACGTTTTCATCCGCTTTCCATACGTTTTGGTCCGTTTTTTTATCGTTTTCATCCATTTTTATAAGTTTTCATGCGTTTTGGTCCATTTTCGTCCGTTTCACACGTTTTCTTCCATTTTGTACATTTTGTTCGCTTTTATACGTTTTCATGCGTTTTAGTCCATTTTCTAACGTTTTTCCGTTTTTATACATTTTCTCCATTTTTATATCGTTTTCCCGTTTTTATACGTTTTGATTTTTGTCGTTTTCGTCCATTTTTAACGTTTTTGTACGTATAAAAACGTATACAAAAACGAATAAAAAAATATAAAAGTGGACATAAACGTATGAAAACGTATAAAAACGGACGAAAACAAACTCAAACGGACAAAAACGTATGAAAACGAACGAAAACAGACCAAAACTTATGACGACTTATAGAAAACGGATGAAAACGTATAAAAACGGACCAAAACATATGAAAGCTTATAAAAAACGGATGAAAACGTATAAAAACGGACAAAAACGTATGAAAATGGACGTATATGTATAAAAACATATGAAAACTTATAAAAAATGGATGAAAACGTATAAAAACGGACAAAACGTATAAAAACGTAATAAAAAAAATATGAAAACGGACCAAAACATATGAAAGCTTATAAAAAACGGATGAAAACGTATAAAAACGGACAAAAACGTATGAAAGCCTATAAAAACGGACGAAACGTAAAAAAACGCACGAAAACGTATAAAAACGGACGAAAATGTATAAAACGTATAAAAACTTATAAAAAACAGATGAAAACGTATAAAAACACGCAAAATCGTAAAAGAACGGAAAAAAATGTATGAAAAGTTATATAAAAAAAAGGGACCAAAACGTATGAAAAGTTATAAAAACCGGATGAAAACGTATAAAAACATATAAAACGAACGAAAATGTATAAAACCGACAAAAACTTAAGAAAATAGACTAAAACGTAAGGGCTAATTGAGGAAGCAAAAGACCCAAGTTCGAGCCGGCCCCTTTTAATTTATTTTAAAAGATAAGGACTAATGGTGCAAAAAATGTTAACGAATGGACTAACAGTGCAAATATTGTATTAACACTTAACGGACTGAACTAACGGCCATCTAAAATAGGGACTAAAAAGGTGCAAGGTTTCAAAAATATGTATGACTTGTGTAATAAAAATGACTTAAGGACTAATAATGTTATTTGGGGTATACTACATGGACTAAACGTGTAATTATTTGTAAGTAAAATTTGGCATCTTATAAATTGTAGTGAACACTTGTTTTAAGAAGAAAAAAAAAATTAACAATTATTTTGCAACAAAAGAGTAACGTATTTACTAGTCATTTATTGACTATACGGTTTTTTCCTCGATAGATGAACGAAAAAAAAATCCAATGTACCAGTATATTATGGCTATGTTTGGCAAAAGTAGCAGTAATTGTGAGTAGTAGCTATTTTTAAAATAAAAAGTTTAGTAACATAGTTGTAGTATTTATATATATGTAAAATGACGTAAAAAGACATATACACATTTCAATAGAAAATTCTGTAAATAAATAACAAATTTACTTTTACATGTTGGACATTTCATAATAACGTTATACACGGTAATGTAATACCGACGACGCGTGCATTCCATATTGAAGTGACAATATCATTGAGAATCTGTTTCATCTCGGTAGATGTTGCATTAGAAATATCAGCATTATTTATATCCGAGCCACATACGCCATGAAGTTCATCACCTCCCATGAAATCCGGATTTTGTTCAAATGTTGTGATTATTACAAATGTAAATATTATACATGCATGGAGTTAACTACGAAGTATTAAACAATTCAGCACACTTGATGAGTGAATGATCCAAACATAAAGATGACAAATATTAAAATAAACACATACACTAGGTCAACGGCAACAGAATGAGGACTAATATAACAAAGACCAATATATAACAAAAGCAAAATATAACAAAAGCAACAGAATGAGCACAACCGATTAATGAACAATTAATTCTTACAACAGTATGACCACCGACTATAACAAATACATACGAAGTATAAATAAAAACTATTTTACAAACACAAAATAATGAAGGTATCTTGTTACAGAGTAGATTGTGATAGCAGAAGAAATTGTGTAGCAACTAGGGTTCTAATGTATATAAAGAACGTGTTATTAGGGGTGGGGAGGAGGTATTTTAGTCATTAAAGTTGTTTACAGCTTTGAGAGTTTATGAATGCTTCTTTAAGGAGAATTAGGGAATTAGCATTCCTAAAAAGTAGCCAAAGCCCACCGCTACTTTGCCAAACGAATATTAAAAATCAAAAGCTTATCACACCGCCACCGCCCAAAAGCTCCTTTACTGCTCTGTACCAAACATAGCCTATATATCTATGAATTGCGGATGAATTGGGGAAAAATGATTATTTTTTAGGGAAATAGTATTTAAATGGTGCTAACTAACACTCTAACTATTAAAATATTTACAACGTTAACCCCTGAACTTTATAAGTAAGCAAACTAGTCTTTATACTTTTTTATCCTCCCCTAAAGTTGGAAAATATGAGATTCCCAACTTGTCCTTAAGAAAAGAATGTTGCACTCTTCCCAAAGCTTTAGTTATGATGTCATGAAGTTGTAAGTTATAAGGGATGTAGGCTGTTTGTAGGAAACCATCTTGCAGTTTATCTCTTGTGAAGTGACAATCAATGTCTAAGTATTTGGTTATGTCATGAAAGCAAGGATTTGCAGCAATTTGTTACGTGACTTATTATCACGAAGAGGGTAACGGGTAATGTAACAACCAAAGATTTTCGTGTTACTTTTTTGAAAAGTTACTATTCACTTTCACTATTCATCCCATAAAATTTTTAATTTATTTTACTATCATGACAAAATAATTGAAAATCGACAAGTCGTCCCCGACGACGTACGTTGAATCCATCGAACCGATTTCACGGTAAACCGTCTCAGAATGACTTTAGGGTTTAAACGTCATTCAGGCATCCCGATATGTCTATAAAACACTGTAAACATTAGAAATAAATATTTCTACCATTTTACGACAATTTCACAATTTTTGGAATTTTACGTTTTTCGTTCTGCTTTTACGCTAATTACGCGTTTTTTACCCTCGTTTTCAGCTTTAAACAGCGTTTTAGCACCCAATGAGACTTATCACTCATTTTATATGTTTATATGGAGTATAATGATGATTTTCATCATTCCTACAAGTCTCATATTTTTACGATACCCGGTTTTACGTTTTATGGCTTAACAACTTACTTGGCATTTAATGGAACCAAAACACACTCCAAAACCAAGATAATACCAAGACTCATCATCTAATCATCTTATCTCATTGTGACAGCCCATATAGGGGGGAGTCACCCTTCATGTGGCTTGATCTCATGACTTAGGCCTTAGGATTGAAACATGTATACAAGCTTCTTTGATAAGCTTTGACGAGTCCTAAAACTAACCTCCTCATGAGCCTATAAAAGCACTCATCCCCTCCCTTCTCTTCTTCATTTCCAAAACCCCATAACACATACATAACACATTCATTTTGCTAGTTTCTTCAAGAGTTATAACTAGGAAGTTCAAGTAACAAGTTTGCTACATCAAATCCTTAGGAAGTTAAGTGATTTCTCTTGAGTTTTAATCCACTCAAGTCACTTAGAAACTTTATCATCAAGCCTTCAAGAGTACAAGAGGGTACAAGGTTTTGCTAAAAGGGTGGAAGAATTTTGGAAGCTAGGGTTCTAGTTATAATCCTAGGTTATTGGTTCTCTGAATTCTTTTCTTTAGAAAGCCTAAAGTTGTAAGAAAACTAACCACCACTCTTGCTCTATATCATTTATATGTTTCTTATTGTTATTCCATGCTATATGTACTCTTATGTTGGGTCATGATGTAAAAGGTTGATTGAAACAAATCTAAAACTTATAAACTACACTAAGTTATGTTTAAATCATGGGCAAATGGCACAAAAGGTACTAAAGTTAGGGTCCATATTCAATCAAGGCGTTCTTCTTTTTTTCTTACACAAAAAGGTTGCCAACAAATGTTTTTGGCGGATTTGGGTTTTTTACTAACTTCCGTTAACCCACTTCGTTAGTATATTACATATTTGGTCCTTGATTTGGTAGAGTCATTTTATGCACCATCCCTCCTCCTCCACTGTCCACCACCACCCTCTTCCTCCACCAAAAGATTCTGTCACCATTACCTGCCAACACCACCCGCCACCACCACCACCGTCCTCCTCCATCTAGGGTTCTTCAACATCTCAAAATCCCCTAAATAAACACATCTAGGGTTCTTCAACATCTCAAAACCCTCTTCACCTTCTTCAATCTCACACCATCACAAAAATGTCACTCTCATCCCACATTTCGAGACTCACAAAACTCACAAACCCCGTAATAACCCAAACCCATTTCCAAATCCGTACAATCACCCAATCCAAAACCTCATTTCGTGAACTCAAATCCCATCTCAAATCCGATGGGAACCGAAGGAATGTGGGTCAGGATTGCTATGTTGTATTCCCAAGCTGGTATGGTTGATAATGCACTTAAGGTGTTTGATGAAATGCTTGAACAAAAACCATGGGATTTTGGTTGATTCTATAATCGGCCTGAAATGCTTGTTAAATGCAGAACAAAATATAAAATCCCATAAACCCAATTGCCCGCCAAAACAAAATTCCCACTAACTCCCCTGTCACTCTCACTTGGTAAACCGCACAAGAATGGTCAAAACCCCTTCACATGATGCATTACACCTTGGCAATCCCTTGCTTCCCCACTAGAGCTCATTTGAAGACCTAATTGGATGGTTGTGATCATGGGGTTGATTCTCCAAGGTTGGTTGAAGGGATGAGATGATTTTTTTAAAATGGCATCTTAAGCTCATTTTGGGTATAAAAAACATTCTCATCCACTTTGACTCTTAAAGTCAAAGTGCTTTTTAGTTAGTTTGATCAATTTAGGTGTTACAAGGAGTCTTCAACAGGTTTAGTTAAAGTTGTATAGCTTTTCAAAACAAAAATATATATATCCAATACAATTTCTAAATAGGTCCATTTTACATTTTAATTTCTTCATTTCAAGCTCAAACTTGTTGAAACTTGGGGAATTTGAAGTTTGGAAGTTAGTCTTTAACCTAGTATTTTTAGTTCATTTTTAATATTTTTTAACAGCTTTTTATGATCTTAAAAGCACCACTCCGTGCCCTTTTTTGGTTCTCGTCTCAAGAGCCTCAGCTGCCCAAGTGACCCTCGATCACAGCTTATTTTTAAGTTATTAAAAGGTCCAATTTACCCACCATTTAGTTTTTTTAGGTTGTTGGTATTGCTAACTCCCTTGTTCAAATTGCTTCGTCTTTGGATTGCGTTCATGGCTTAAAATTAAGCTCAAATTAGCCCCTTGGGTCGTTTGGCCTGAAGTACCACATAGTAAGTTTCTACTTCTAGAAGCTTTTTACTACTGTTGAACATAATAAGTTTCTACTGCTAGAAGCTTTTTACTACTGCTGAAGATAGTAAGCTTTTTACTATTTGAGAGTGGAGTAGTATATATTTTGTGGAGTAGTAAGCTTTTTACTAGTAAGCTTGTTACTACTGCTGAACATAGTAAGTTTCTACTGCTAGAATCTTTTTACTACTGCTACGTTTCGAGTATCTACTGCTAGAAGCTTTTTACTACTGTTGAACATAGTAAGCTTTTTACTATTTGAGAGTGCAGTAGTATATATTTTGTGGATTGAGTAACCATGTTCATCTTCATTAGTCCTTGTATGCTATAATGGTGGACATTTTTCAAAAAAATTCAAAATTTTCAAAAGAAATTTCAAACTTTTTCAAAATTTTCGAAAAGAATTTTCAATTTTTTTTTTCAAACTTTGTTAAAAAATTTCAAAACTTTCGAATAGAAATTTCAAAAAAAGAAATTCAAACTTTGTCAAAAAAATTCAAAATTTCCGAAAAGAATTTTCAAAATTTTCGAAAAGAATTTTCAATTTTTTTTTCAAACTTTGTTAAAAAAAATTTAAAATTTTCAAAAAGAATTTTCAAAATTTTTTAAAATTTTCAAAAAGAATTTTCAAAATTTTTTAAAATTTTCAAAAAGAATTTTCAAAATTTTTCAAAAAGAATTTTCAAAAAAAATTTTTAGAAATTTTTTTTGGATCTTGAATGAAATATTATAGGAATTCGAGGACCAAACATGTAAAAAACAATTCGAATTTTTTTTTGGATGTTGCATGAAATGATTATACAAATTCGAGGACTAAACATGTAATATACTAACGAAGTGAGTTAACGAACGTTAGTAAAAAACCCAAATCCGCCAAAAAAAATTGTTGGGTACCTTTTAATGCAAGAAAAAAAGTAGAATACCTTAATTGGAAATGGACCCTAACTTTGATGGCTTTTTGTACCATTTACCCTTAAATCATTTTATGTGGTTAATTAGTGGATTTAGGTACAAGATTGCTATAAAATCAACCACATATAGATTTGATACTTTATATATTGTTATAGACAAGATTGAAAGGAAAACATAGCAATTTGAATCACCCGAAACGGACAAACGAGTCAAAAGATATGGTAAAAAGATGTTAACGAAACCTAGAAACGCCAAAACTGCCTAAAAACTTTCAGAGTGAATCTGGAAATTTTTAGAGGCACTTCTGGTCTGAATCATCAAAAAGTTAAAACACGAAAGTTATCCGGAACGATGTTTTACGTCTACCTAAAGGAAACTCGGCCTAAAAAGACTAAACGATAGCATTTTCTGCCTCGAATTTGTAAAACAGTTTTTATCGTCAAAAGTTTGGTTTTTCACAAGTTAAGAATATAGAAACCATGTTATTATGACTAGTTACATACTAAATTAACAAACTTCATTCAACCTTCGGAATAGTGTTTTCTAAAGTAACGGAAAAATAACCATTTTACCCTTTTTCGCCGATTTTAACCAAACTTCATTTTTTACCATAATCACATGTTATGAACACTAGTAATCGACGAGAACTTGTAAAAACTAGATACTTACTAAAAACATGATAAAACTTTATGATATAACAATATTCATTTAAAGCTAAACTTTCTTAGGTCCATTTCAAATCTTTGAGATTATGTTTTTTACATGTGAAAACCCTATTTTCACATATGAAACCAACTTGTAACTTGTGTTTACAAACCATATGACACTTATGATATATAAACAAAACATATGTCTTATCTACTAAGTGCTACAATACTAGGGAGCTTCATGTGAGGGGTTTCATTTTGGTAAAACGTATCGACGAGTTGCTGGATTTACGATTTAAAGTGTCCTAGCTCCTCGTACATTCACTACATGACCTCTGGACTGTGATGGCCCGAACGGTAGTATGATAACTATAAACTAATTATGCTTTCACAACCTAAACCGGTTCTATAAACAGCATACCCAAACAACCATGTAGTACATCATGATCAATATAAGGAATTATATATAGACAAGTTTATGCTTTCGCATCATTATTCCATAAACTAAGACACGAAACCATATTATATGTTGCTTGTAGAAGTTCTCACGATATATCCATCGTTCTCACTATACATTTGACATCATCAAACTCACGGTGAGTTTCATAGCCCCATTTTCTATCATTTAACTGTTTTATAATCTCTTTGGGGGAGATACATGCTCAACAACTTTTATCAACAATCACGATTATTTGAAACTATATGTTTATCTGAACTGAATGTTTATTTATGCTAAGTAACAGTATTGCCATACGTGAATCGCATTTATATAATTATGTACATACATAATTGTACCCAAAAAAAGCAGGCTCAAATATCACATACTTGAGGCCAGATCAAACAAAGCGGCTCAAGTATCACATACTTGAGGCACCATATCGAACTAAAAGCGGCTCAAGTATCACATACTTGAGGCGACTGATGTGTCCGATCGTGTGCATGTTTTAAAAATTTATAAACACGATTTATCCGGGTAATTACTTTAACACATACGAGCAAGTATACTCGTTCGTGATAGCAAAGGTGGGTAAGTCGAGATTGTCCCAAGGGATTAGCGTTTACTTTGTTAAATTGTTTGAGATAAGAAAGCTTGTCAAGACTTTCCTCTAAAGTGATGCTTTTATAAAAACCAAATTAAAGAAACATATACTTGTGTGAAGTCCATAGTCAATTATCAAGAGTGTTCATGAAAGCTTGGTGTAAACTTGATGCAATGCACAAATCATAAGCAAATGATTTCCAATCCATGGTTTATGTTTTGCAGAAATAATTTTAAGAATAAAAACACATAGATAATCCTTTCGGTCCTTAACCTAATGATTATTCTTTAGAAAATCCATTTGTTTGTAAAGATTCTTATTTAACTTGTTCTTACGAACACTTTCGGCCTTTACGTGATGAAATCGTTTCTAGTCTTGTTTTAACAAGTAAATATGATGAGTGTCAATCATCATATCCCCATACTAGTTTGTCACTAACGTTTTGGAATAAAACAGAAGAGAAATCCTTTCGGTCCTTTATCTTGAAAATGTTTTACCAACAAATCAAACACGACTAGTAGTTATTCCAACAAACTCATTAAACAAGAACATTTACATGCATCACATATATAAGAACACTCCTACAATTGCCTACATCCTTACACATAACTACATAAGCATACTCAAGAATTACTCCATTAAAACAATAACATAACACAAGTAGTAACCATGTAATTCATAAGAATAGAGACTCATGACAAAGTTTATAAGAATACCTAAACTTCGGATTACAAGAACTAGAAAATTGTGGAACTATAGCAACCACGCGCCTCCAATCGCCTTATACTACCCGTACAACTCCAAATGACTACCAAATGGTTGAGAATTGTTCTCACCAAGCTCTGGACGTTTTACAGATGAAATAGGACTTTTGGGATGAATAAAAGTGTTTGGTAATATTCTTGGTGTAAGCCTATTACTCTTTTGAGTGTGTCACACTAAACTATTAAGTCTATGTGCATTATATAACTAAGAACTCTTCACCAACAAGCCAAAAACGTCCACTAGAAGTTATTAACAAGAAATAATCGGACTCTAATGATTAATAGAAGTTATGGCATCCATAAATGAGAGAAAATGTAAATGCAGCCTTTCCAACCGGATCGGTTGTGAAGCAGCCGATCAGTTGCGTTTTGACCAATGTCCAGCCGATTTGGTTGCGGGCTCCAACCGATCGGTTGGATGCCTTCCGTACAGCATATTTTGACTTTTCTTAACTTTTCTCGACGCATTCCTTTTTCCTTGCTTTCGATGGTGATTTCCAAGATAAAAGTTGATAATTATTTGATGTAGATACTTAGAAATCCTCGTGCTTCCAATCATCGAGTCCTTAAGCCTTCTCTCCTATCTTTTCTTTCTCTGAAATTATCCAAATGTGCATGAAATCGTCATTTCTTAGTATTTTACGATACCTGGCTACATTCACATACAAATACGCTTTTTTGCACTTTTGCAACAATTATGTGTAAATATAACCGATTATCATACACAAAACTAACAATAACGCTACTAAAAACACACTCATTCTGAGCGGTATCAAATTCCCCCATACTTAAGTTCTACTCGCCCTCGAGTAGGTCTAGCATTTATAAAAATCGATTTCAATGGTCTCAACATCGTGGTTCCAAAAATCTAACAATCACTTCAAAATAAATAATTGTTAATTTGCTTTTAATATGTGAAAATTCTGAAAATGAACCAAATAACTTTTGATAACATAACTAAACATCTCACGAATGATTTTAGAAATTCACTCAACACTCATATATTGGTGGGTATATGTAAATCACTCAATGCCTAGTCATGATTCATGTTTCTTACCATAAGCTTGTACACATAAAATAGATTCATCAAAGAGGTCTTTTATTCGGGTTATAACGTTAAGGTTTTGGGTTTATAAAAGGTATGGATAAGGCATGGTAAGATTTATTAAAATGGTTTAAAAAGAAAAATAAAGTCATGTCTAAACCCCCCATGTTGCTAGCCATCGAACAAACCACAATCCCAAAAATGATTATAATCGCCTCTTCTACACATATCGATCTCCAAACACATATAACACATTTTAGCTTATTGGCTAATCAATATACTCTATAATATAGCACATTGGCTATAATCATCATCACATAATAATTTTATTATTATTATTCCCCCACACTTCGTATGAGCATACACCACAAAAAATACAAATGAGAAAGACGTCTCCTTCATCTTTGTTGGAAAATGGCACACACGAATGACAAAGTGTAGCTTCTTCATAATCATCAAAAACAATCCAACACTCCAAAAAACTAGCAACAAACCAATAGACATTGACATGGGTTGGCTAAGGTTTAAGGTGTAAAATATTTTTGTATTTTTCTGGATTTAACAAACACGAAAAGATTGGCTCGAAGGGTGTAACTAAGGGTATCTAATGAGCATTAACAAATGGGTCCATATTGAGTGGTTAACTAACCGATGTGGTTAGCAAAAAACATTAGATGTAAAATGGAAGGCCATTTGGGTTAAATCCGATGATTGCCTCTTATCATTTGAACATATTTTTATCACTCGAAAGTGATTTTAACCGTAATGCATAACAAGTACAAGTTCTAGAATCGACATAATCACCGGCACACTCATAACAAAATATAAAACATAAAGATGTGTTTTATACAAAAAGAATCCTCACAATTTAGTGGAAAAAGGCTATAATGCGTACTAGTAGATGTTATCGAATCCAAAATGAATTACTTTCGTAATTTGGTCCAATTCCAAAATTTTCAAAAAGCTCTTTTTACCATTGAAATAACCAAGTTGTTTTATTAAATATATATATAACATGTGAAAACAACTAGATAATCAAGGGCGAACTTCTACTAGCTTTTTGAATCCGAAAATTCTACCTAATAATCAAAACTAAAAACTAAAATTTTTTAAAATCGTATCATTTTTCCTATTTTCTTCCCTCACCCGTACTTAAGTTTTGCATTGTCCTCAATGTAATAAAATGAACTTCAAAGTAAAGAAAATGGGAAAAGAAATAATCAAAAAGATACCACGGGAGTAAATACGCAATATACATATTTGGTCATAGGTACGCATGTGAGTTTTCCAACTCCAAATATTGACCAACAATAAGCTTCCGGCATATCATCCCTGCAAACAAAACTGCAAAATATACACAACACACAAAACAAACAAACAAAACTAAAAACAATCCAAACGCCACTTAAAAATAAAAATAAACAAAGTATGATAATAGTCCTAAAGAAATAGTTAGAGAAGGATAGAGAAAATATTGTTCGACACACATAAGTATTGTTCTTCCAAATCACAATCAAATAATGATCCACTATCCCATCCAAGTTCTCAAAGGCATTACGTCAAGTTCTTCCGGTAATCCCTTAAGTTTTCCACTTCCTACTTCTCTCAAATGAGCAAATCCTTCAGCATCCGTACTTCCGGTAACAATCGGTCCCCTAAACATAGTTCTATCCCTTTCTTCCTCCGTTAGGTTTTTGTCTTCCAAACGAGCTCTTGCCAACATCACCGCATCGAGTTTCTTGCGGTATATTACATAATCTTGCAAAACTTCAATGACGGGTTTCTTTTCATTTAGCTCAATGAATTTTTGCTCTAGGTTCTCAAGAATAGCCTCCTTTTGCTCTTGTGTCAAAGGTTTAAAGGTGGGTGGTAAATGGGGTGGTGATGGTGAGAAATCTTGGCTTTTGGTGGTGGTAGTGGTTGGGGTGAGTTTATTGGATGAAGTTTTCTTCCTATTCACTTTGCCCATCTTCACAACCTCAACATTTTCATTCTTACCATACTCCATATTTCCACACAACTCCGTTAGCATATAATTCACATTCTTTTCCTCCTCTAAATCCGTGATATTGATCCTCATTTCACCAAGCGCAAAGTCCAATTGGTACTTAGTCGTAACTAGAAAATCACGTCTAAAACAAACATCGGGTTCGTCCGCTTTACCTCCATCTAAAGCCACAAAATCAGCTTCAAAAATATGGCCATGAATATTGATGCGTAGGTTCTTGACTATTTTTCTTCCATACCCTTCGTAATCTAGCCTAACATGGCCAAGCTTGTCAAGTACCGTGTCAACAATGTAATTATCCCCATATGCCATATTGAGCTGGGCATCCCAAGCACTTACTCCTTCGATACTACAGGTGTTCCAAACCGCATAAAAGGTGAGTCATACCCCGTGTGAGGGGCTTGAGTGAATATCACTACCTTATTCTTCTTGGGAACATGAACTTTATTCTCCCTGACTCCTTCTAAACACTCCGTTCCAACGGCTAACTCCTTCTTGATCTTCTCCAAAATGTTTCCAATTTTCTCCAAAGAACTACCAGTGTCTTTGAACATTTCATCTAAATTCCTAAGATACTCCGAGATACCGCTCAAACTATCCATATTATACTTATCTAAACAAAACATAAACAACCAAATTATTAGCGTTAGAGTTAGTTACAATCAAAACAAACTATAGGAATACATCCTAAACAAGTAAAGACACTTATTAAAACTAAATTCAAAAGCTAAAACTTGAAATTAAGAAACTAAAAAAAATGTTAACGAGAGCTCCAACCGATTCGGTTGGTGGTATGCCTCAGAACAAATTCACCCAGCCGAATCGGTTGCGGGGCGCAGCCGACCGGCTCTGGTGAAAATCCATATTTTTTTTTTAAATTATTTTATTTTTATTTTTATTTTTATTTAAATAATTAATTAATTAAATATTAATAAAAGACAATTAATTTAAAACTTTAACTCTAATAAATGTGACTACTCATTTACCCAATATTAAAAACATTAAATATACTACTTAAGCATAAACAAAACATTAACTAAACTTAAATTACCAATTAATATAACTCACTACTACTTCTAAAAACTGAAAATTAAACTAGGGCATCCACTATGGTAGTTTCATCAAAAGGTCTAAAACCTATATAAAGCTTTATCTTTCATTTCAACCATAGTGATCATTTGTTTCATGTACATGTGGCATGAAGAGGTTCATATTCTTGAACCTATTCATAATTTAATGCACGTATTATTATGAATCATTTGAAGAGTTGTAAAAGGTTTAGGCATAGTGAGTATAGGTTTATAACATCAAAAGGTTTATAAATTAATGATTATAGACCTATATAAAGCTTCACCATTGTGGATGCTCTAAGACATTAAACTAATTAAGACATAATTTAATAAAACTTAAATAATCTATTAATCAAAAATCTAAAAACAAGCATAAACAAGCATTAACAAGCATTTATACTAGCCTAAAAGTTAAAAATACCAAGAATTAAACTAAACACTTAAACACATAACACTATATTATCAAGGAACTAGAAAATAAAATAAAAAAACAAAATTTTTACGAGAGGTCCAACCTGTTAGGATTTAGTAAATCCAGTTATTAAAGTGTCTGTCACCTCAAGTATATGTAATCGTTAGAAAGCTTGTAGTCGTAGTTATTTAATGTTAGTTAGTATTTAGTTTAGTAACACCGTGGAGGACGGACGGGTCTTTACCCACTATATGCCTGATCCACAGCCCGTAGGTGGCGTTTTATGTATGATACTATAAATACCCTCTACCTCCCAAGGTAGAGGGTTGGAGCTCATAATAATACTTTTACTTTCTCTCACTAAGTTCCCAAACCTCTAAACTTTCTCTTTCTAAAAACCTTAATTTGTACGCCCAACTTGATCATGGTTTGATGTGTTTGTGAAATCCAATATATTACAATTGGTATCAAGAGCCATGGTTTGATCATCTCTCTTACATATTCTTAGATTTCTAGTGGTTTTTTTTATGGTTTTTGGGTTTGAAAACGTTTAGTGGTATTTGCATCATTTGGACCATTTCTTGTGTTAAAGTTTGTATTTTGATTGTACTTTTGTGTTTAGGATCATCATAAGTGTTTAGTTTTTGATTTGGAAGGCTTGAATCATTGTGGTTGGACTGTTTTTGGATTTAAAAGAGGCGTTTTTGTTAGTTTAAAGGTAGCGATTTGAGTCTCGGTTAAGTATTCAGACGAGCGATTTGTCCCTGTTTGGAAGCGATTTGTGTCTTCTACAAATCACTTATTTAAGCGATTTGTCCGGGTAGTGGATGTACTTGTGCGATTTGTCATTTTCAGTGACTTGCTTATTTAAGCGAGTTGTGAGTTTAAGCGACTTGTGTCATTTATTCGATTTGTCATTTTAAGCGACTTGTTATTTAGCAAGTTAATGGGTTAAGCGACTTGTAGGTTTCAACGATTTTATTGATAAAGCGATTTGTCAATTTTAGCGACTTGCTTATTGAAGCGATTTGAGTATTTAAGCGATTTGTCCTATTAAGCTACTTGCCAGTATAAGCGACTTGTGAGTTGAAGCGATTTTTCTGTTTTGAGCGATTTGTTGGCTGAAGCGACTTGTCACTTTGAGCGATTTGTCTCTTGAGATTTAGTGTTTCTATTACGTTTTATGGTTTTCTCTTGATTTAGTAAAATCCCGTGAAAGAATCTATTTCCCGGTTTAATCAAAGAGTTTTAAAATCCCGTAGAATCAGTAATTATGTCTACCAACGCATCTATCGCCATCTCTTCGTTGTGAAGACGTTCAAGCTGTTGGATCCGATACTCGTCCACCTATGCTAGACAGAACCGATTATGACTCATGGGCTCAACGAATTAGGTTATACTGTTTGGGAAAGCAGAATGGGCTTAACATTCTCAAATCAATTGATGAAGGACCTTATCAGATTGAGACTACAAGAGACACACTTGAAACTGCCAGAGATGGTACAGGTGATCTTAGGTTTGGATGACCAAAGACGTATGATGAGTTCAATGATAAGGAAAAACAGATAATGATGTTGATATCGTGGGCTTCAAACATTATACTTTAAGGTCTTCCAAAAGACATCTACAAGTTAATCAATCACAACACTAAAGCCAAGGCAGTTTGGGACAATGTCAAGATGCTTCTCTCGGTTCAATTAACTAAAGAAGACATAGAATCACAATTGTATGATGACTTTGAGCACTTTAAGATGATACCAGGGGAAAGTGTCACTGAATATTATGTGAGGTTCCACAAGCTTGCGAATGACATGAGGAATATCAAAATGACTATGCCAAATATTCAGCTAAATTCAAAGGTTGTGAACAACATGAATCCCGAATGGCACAAATTTGTCACTTCTGTCAAGTTAATTAAAGGTTTGAGGAACACTAACTATGAGCAATTGTATGCTTCTTGCTTGAATGAGAGACATGCTATGTTTGAACGAATGATTCTTGAAAAGTTCAAATCTAATCAAGGAGAGGCAAGCTCATCAAATGACTCAACAAAGATTCTACACAAATGTAGGTATCACAACCAAAGCTTCTCAAGTCATACCAACGGGTAATGGTAACTACAAGCTCATTCCGGATCCAGATATAAGCCTCCCTGATCCAAACACACTCATGGAAAACTTCATCAATCAATTATCTCTCATGATTAGTCAAAATCTGAATTCCACTCCACACACCAACAATAACCTCAGAACAGCATCCAATCCACACAATCAAGCTACCACGTCAGAGATGGAAAGGTGGTGGTGCGTAATGTGCAAGGAAGACGATATGAACAAGGGATGATTGGAGCAGGTTATGGTAATACTGGAGCAGGAGGAGGGTATGTGGCTAATCAGAATCGTGGAAGGAATGCAAATCAAGGACAATGAAAGTCAATCAAGTGCTACAACTGTGGTGGTGAAGGACACATTGCGAGGAACTGCACATCTCCAAAAAGCCCTCAAAATGCAGAGTATTTCAGGGACAAGATGCTACTGGTACAAGCTCAGGACAGTGGAGCGGTTTTGGATGAAGAAGAGTTGTTGTTTCTTGTTGAGGGAAACGCCAAAACCTATGATGCTGATGTGGATGAGTAGCCAATTCAGGAAATAGGTCACAATCATCAAAATGCCTTTCAAGTTGCCGACTGTGATGCATTTGACTCTGATGTCGATGATGAACCTCTGCACTCGCACAATCTTCATGGCTAGCATCTCACCAATGGTATCTCCAAAGGTCTCATCACCACAACAGTCGGTCCATCCAAAGATTCAATCATTTCAAAGGTATTAAAACTATACGATGAAGTTGATGAGCAAAAGATACATAACGAAGTACAATCTCATGAAACTTATGAATCGATATTGATAATGTGGATAACGGTAATATTGTCCCATATGATCAATATGCAATAAAAAGTGAAAGTGAAATTGTACCAAGTGATGTATCTTCTGCAGTCAATGATGATTATGCTTTCGATGAATACAATCAACGCGTGCCTGATGATTCCATAGTTTCTGAACTTAATGCATATAAGGAACAAGTTGCCATTTATGAACAACATGCTAAGTTTGAGTTAACTACCCGTGAGCAGGAAATGGATAACCAAATGCGTACAATTATTAGAAAAGTAATTTTAGAGAAGAAGTGTTAAAACAAAAGTTAAACTTCTTACAAGAAAAGCTTTCTAAAACTGTTAAGCAAAAGCAAGAACTCCAAGATAATGTTAAAGTGCTTAAACAAGAATTTAATGCTAAGGAATCAAAACTTTTGAATGACTTTTCCAATTTAAAAACTTTGAAAAACAAGCTTGAAAATAAGTTGTACGTACAAGGGAATACCATTGATCACCTGCTCACATGATCACTAAGCACAGAGTCTTAAGCGCTAAGCATAGTATTCCCCTTGTAGAGAAGCCAAATCCCGAGTATTGTAAAAAGGCTAAAGCTTTCCATACGATTGTATATGATGGGAATAAGATCCTCAAGCCTAGGCAAACACCATCGTGTGTTGGATGCACTGAAGAGGATAGAAAATTAGATGATGCCTCTAGGTAGAAAATGGATAAGAAGCTAAATGATCCTGAGTGTTAAAAGAAAAACATAACAATCAAACCCCATGATTACACAAAAGAAAATTGGATCTCCCTGAACATGTTTAAGCCTCAAACTCAATTAACCCCAGAGCAAATTTTTTGGAAGAAAGACATGGATAAGCAAAAAGCAAATGTACTTGTTGAAACAAACACTCCCCTTAGGAAAGTGCCTGCAGCTACTGTGTATCCTCCGAATACACCAATGCATTTAGTTCCTAGAACTATTTCCACTAATAGCAAGACCTTAATCAGCCTGTATGTTGTTTATCAAGTATTCGTTGATTTTGAGAAGACATGTAAGAAGAGAATCACACCTACAGTGGGATAATCAAGGGAAAGGGGTTTTGAGCAAACTAAAGAATGCTATTTAACTGACGTCATACCTTTCTTTAAACAATTAAAAGGTCAATTTGAGAGTCTTCAAAGGGGGATAGACTCAGATATTAAAGAAATGGCAAAGGAATTTGATGCAATGATAGTTGAAGTCAATGATTATGAACGGGAACTCAAATATAATGAAATTGAAAGGAAGAATCTACATTTCTTAAATGAGAACTTAGTATTAAGTTGTGTGGCTCAAGATGTGTTTTATAATCGTTTGTACTAAGCATTCTATTACTGCTTCTCAATATCATGAATTATCTGTTGCTTTGAAAGTTTCCCATGATCGTGTCATTGAGCTTGAAAACAAAACTCATAACTAAATGAGAAAATTGACCAGGATGATCACGATAATTTGGTAAAATATTTTTCTAAGCTAGAAGTTGAACATTTTGATTTGCAACTAAAATATCAACATCTCAAAGAAAATGTCAAAACCTCAAACATCAAGACATCCTCAAATGTTCCGAGTTTGATGCGCTTTTGAAATAAACAAACGTGACGAACACATTCAAGCTCACTGTAACACGATCAGAAAGTTGAAAGCCCAAATTTCACAATTAAAGGGTGAAAAGAACAATGTGACTGGCTCCCAAATGCCTCCTCCCTTAGATTCTCAATTTTCTCAAAACTTTCATCTTCAAAACATCATTAACATATTACAACAAGAAAATGAGAGTTTTTTAGAAGAAAATGAAAAGGTCAAACGAAACTTCAAAGAGTTATATGATTCAGTGAAAGTCACTCGTGACAAAAACAATGAAAAAATAACTTCGTTAAAAAAGGAAATTGAGAATCTGAAGAGTCAGGTAAAAGGGAAAATGCCGCTTGTCTTTAATGAAAATGTTGCATCAAAGTCATCTGCAGAGTCTAAATATTCTGTGACTGTTAAATACATTCCTCCTCATCTTAGAAATAACGAACTTGTGTTTCATAATTATTTCTTTCACCTTAAGGATAGTCTAGAATGTCTCCGTGAGATTGTAGAAGAGGATTACATAAACAAGCCACTTGATAGTGAAATTAGGTTTGCTTGTATTCAGTCCAAACGATCTCAAGAGCTGTTAGAATGTTTAAGAGCAACATGTCCTAAATCTTTATGTGAAAAGATGAAGTCTGTGATGCCTTGTTCTATGCCTAGTGCTAAGTATGCAATCCATCCGATGCCCAAGATAAGAAAGTGAACTTTAATGTGCCCTCAAGTAGCTCGGATCCCAAAGACTTCTAAACCGAAAAGCAAAAAGTAGCAATACCAACTAATGTTCCCATTCCCTCTACAGGAGTAAAAAGTGACACCAAAGCGAGCAGGTCAAAGCCTCAAGGCAACACAAAGAATGATAGGACCTTGAAAGCTAGGAGTGTTCAGTGGAAGAGAGTTGAAGATCACCTTAGGAAGAATGAAACTATGTTGAATAAAACGAATCGTGTTGATTCTAGTGTTAGCTCTAAGCATGCTGTAATTAATGCGAATTCTGCTACTTTTGGCAAAACATGTAATGATGATTGCTTGGTTTCTGTTACTAATCATGTATGTGGCATGAATGATTTGATTAATTCTCTTAAATACCCAGTTAAAATTGTTAATGCCAACAATCATGTTAAGAAGGCTAGAAAGCAATGGTGGAAGAAGGTTAGAAAACATTGGAAACCCACAGGAAGAAAATTTAGCAATGTAGGTTATCAGTGGCTACCTATCGCCACAAATTTAATCTTAATAAGTTGTGCCCTAAATTATCTAAGTCAATGCCCATTAGGAAATGGATGCCTCTTGGTAGAACTATTCCTCTAAGAAGTGAACATACTTTGAATAGGTCTAATCGCATACTAGTAATCGCATCTATCCCTAATGATTCCATTGATCTCGCATCGATGTGGGTGTTCCAATCACTATTACTAACCAAATAGAACCCATTCTAGCCTGGGGATCTCAATTATCCGCTTATCCATTTTGTCTCGGTTCAACTGTAGGTCATTCAAATCGTTACGGGTACTTGGACTCGGTAGCCGTTCCAAGCATATGACCGGTGATAGCTCGCGCTCATGAACTTTGTGAGTAAATTTATCGGACTGTTAGATTCGAAACCGACCATTTTGGTGTAATTATGGGTTATGGAGATTATGTTGTTGGTGACAGTGTAATCTCCACGGTATATTATGTTGAAGGTCTTGGTCATAACTTGTTCTCTGTTGGTCAATTCTGTGATTCCGATCTAGAGGTGGCTTTTAGAAAACATACTTGTTTCATTAGAGAACTTGATGGTGTGGAACTGTTAAGAGGAACACGTGGTTCAAACCTATAAACCATCTCTATCGAAGACACTATGAAGTCTTCTCCAATCTGCTTGTTGTCAAAGGCTTCGAAAACAAAGTCATGGTTATGGCATCGTCGTCTCAATCACTTGAACTTCGGCACCATTAATGATCTTTCCAGAAAGGACCTTGTAAGAGGCTTACCCAGATTAAATTATGAAAAAGATCATCTCTGTTCAGCATGCCAATTGGGAAAAAGCAGGAAATATACCCACAAACCCAAACCCGCAAACTCAGTTATGGAAGTTCTTCATACTCTTCATATGGATTTGTATGAGAGTGCAAACGATAAATGGGAAGAAATATATTTTAGTCGTTGTTGATGACTACTCTCGATTTACTTGGGTTAAGTTCTTGAGGACAAAGGATGAAACTCCGGATGTCATCATCAAACTTATCAAGCGACTTCGAGTTCGACTTAACAAGATAGTTAGAATCATCCGAACGCACAATGGAACTCGAAGTTTGTTAACAAAGAACTTAGTCAGTTCTATGAAAGCATTGGAATCAGTCATCAAAGAAGTGTTCCACGCACTCCTCAACAGAACGGTGTAGTTGAAAGACGAAATCGGACTCTTGTAGAAGCTGCAAGAACTATGCTAATTTATTCAAAGGTTCCAATGTTTCTCTGGGCTGAAGCCATTGACACTACTTTCTACACCCAAAATCGCTCTCTCATCCACACTACTCACGGTAAAACTCCATATGAACTCGTCCACAACAGAAAACCTGATCTTTCTTTCCTTCGTGTGTTCGGTGCGTTATGCTATCCAACAAATGATGGTCAAGATTTAAGAAAATTAAGAGCAAAGGCAGACATAGGAGTTTTTGTGGGTTATGCACCAAACAGTAAAGGTTATCGAATCTACAACAAAAGAACCCGGGATATCATGAAAACTATTCATGTCACGTTCGATGAGCTGTCTGGGCAAATGGCTCCAGGACAATCAAGTTCTGGACCCGCATATCAACCTTCACCAAGTAGTCCTATTAGTTCCTCCCTTGTACATAACTCCTCACCAACAATTCCATATGTACCTCCTTCTGAAGAAGATTTGAAGAAATTATTTGATTCAATGTTTGATGAATATGATGAACCTATTGCTAATGATCACAATCCATCAACGAAGCCGCTTCTAACCAAGTCAATGTGGACAACCCTTCAAGATCTATGTCATTGAGCCAAGAAGCTCCTACTCAGATCACTCATTGTCATCGCCGATCCTCAATCATCGAGTGTACATCATGGAAATGTTTCTGGCACCTATGATGGAGATAACCTCTTTGCTACTCCCGAAGATGCTCCATTTGAGAACATATTTGCTCCTGAACCATCATCGAACCATCTTCATCGGGGAAAATGACTCTGCTACTTTGGTTCCTTAACAACAACCACATGAACACCTTAGAAAATGGACACATGATCATCCATTAGACAACATCATTGGAAATCCCTCTCGCCCACCAAAGATCCACTCGTAAACAACTTGCAACCGATGCCTTATGGTGCTTCTTCAATTCGTACTATCTAAGATCGAACCAAAAGACATTAAAACTGCCATAAATGAAGAGAGCTAGTTCAATGCCATGCAAGAAGAAATTCATGAGTTCGATCGACTAGATGTATGGGAATTAGTACCGGCTCCTAATGCGTGCTATGATCATTGTTCAAAAGTGGATCTTCAAAGTAAAACTTGATGAGCATGGTGATGTGTTAAAGAACAAGGCTCGATTAGTTGCAAAAGGATACCGTCAAGAGGAGGGTATTGAATTTGAAGAATCATTTGCTCCGCACGTATCGAGGCAATCGAATCTTCCCCGGCTAACGCTGCAAGTAAGAACATGGTAGTCTATCAGATGGATGTAAAGACGACTTTTCTTAATGGAGATCTTAAAGAAGTCGATACGCCACCAACCTGGTTTTGTGAATCCGTGAGCATCCTACTCATGTCTATCGCTTGAAGAAGGCTCTTTACGGTTTGTAGCAAGCTCCAGGGCATCGTGACGATACGCTATCAAAGTTTCTTCTATCTACTTGGATTCAAAGAAAGGAGCGATTGATCCGACATTGTTCACCGAAAGTCGCAAACACTTAATCCACGTTTAAATCTATGTTGATGATATTATTTTTGCCTCGACTGACCCCAATGAATGTGATCGTTTTTCTAAGGAGATGGGCTCCAAATTTCAAATGTCAATGATGGGACAAATGTCGTTTTTCTTAGGATTACAAATTTCACAAATTCCCGGAGGCATTTTTATTAATCAATCTAAATATGCAAATGAGATTTTAAAGAAATTTGGATTTGATTCTTCTGACCCGGTTGACACTCCCATGGTGGAGCGTACTAAACTAGATGAGGACCACTCAGGGATCATGGTTGACCAAACTAAATATCGTAGTATGATTGGGTCCCTGATGTACCTTACTGCCAGTAGACCAGACATTCTGTTCGTTGTATGCATGTGTGCTAGATACCAGGCTAAGCCTACCAAAAAGCACCTTGAAGCGGTTAAACGGGTCATTCGGTATCTCCAAGGAACCATCATAAGGATTGGCTAATCCAGGAGCAAACGGCTCTTGGTAAAGATTTATCAAATCCGTTTATGTACTATGTACTAAACACAACAAATGGTAATCAGTCCACCATGTCTAACCCACATAAGGATTGGCTAATCCAGGAGCAAACGGCTCTTGGTAAAGATTTATCAAATCCGTTTACGGCTTGCAATTTGCCCAAAATTGTATGGTATTCAACTCACCATATCCTAAAAAGTGAAGAGTTGGCTAGCCCGCAAGGTTATGGCTTGTGGTAAAGGCGGTTGGAAATCCATAATTGGTAATCGACTCACCAAAGATAATATTGATAATTTATCTAAGAGTTGGCTAGTCCGAAGCAAACGGTTTCGTAAAGACAAATCAAAACCGTTGAAAGCCGGTGATTTGCTCAAAATCATTTGGTTATCATTGTACCAAAGTTCTTACTTGAACTCGAAACAATTGGCTACCCGAGTAATGGCTTTTGGTAAAGAGATAAAATCCATTAAATTTTCAAAACATTGCTAGGGACTAGCAATATCTTAGTGTGGGGGATTGATGAGTGTCTAAATACTCATCATTTTTGTACTATCTAGACTGCAAAAACATCTGAAAACACTCAGAAATGCATCAAAATGATGAAAATATCACAAATAAGTGTTTTATGTGTTTTAAATGCAAAAATATCAAAATCGATGAAAACGTATCAAGTTTGCATAATTGGCGCTTTAGTCCCTCAAGTTTCAAAAGTTGTCAAATTTAGTCCCTGGTAATTCAAAAACTTGTAAAATATCATTTTAAGTCCTTAGGGATTCATGAAGTTGTCAAAACAAGTCCTTGAAATTTAAAATTGCAAAAATTACAACTTTGGTCCCTTAACTTTTAAAAATGACAAAAATGGTCCTTGGACATTTAAAAATGGAAAATAATCATCATTGGTCCTTGTACTATTCATATATGGCAGGTTTGGTCCTTGTGTGAACTTTGGAAAAATTACAAGATCAGTCCCTCGTGTTTGGCCTAATTGCATAAATGGTCCTTGTGTTATCTAAACCAAATGGACCTAAATTAAACAAACACAAACCAAACCCAACCCAGCTGCTGGCCCAATCCCAACCATAGCCCAAATACAACCCGGCCCAATGTTTAAAATAAAACCGGTTCCTGTTTTCCCTTCCCTCCACCTCACAACCTCCATAGCCACCTGGTATACCGGCTCATCTCCTCCACTGTCTCCAGGTTGCCTACCCACTACCCTCCATCTCCACACTAGTCCAAGGAACAAATAACACACCTTCTCTGCCACACGCTACCATCCCCTCAGCTTCCAACTTAGAGCCAAAAGCAAAATCAATGGTGAGATCAACTTTGACCAATCTAATGGCCGAGAAAAGGTTCAAAGCAACTTTGGAGAGCTATAAAAGAGAAAAAGACGAAGATATAAGTTGTCACAAGTTTTTAGACCATTAGTAGTGTAATTCATGTTATGTTTTAAGTTTTATGTAAAACAATTTCTCGGTTTTATGTTTTACGTATTGAATAAATTTGATGAGTGCTTATTCACTCATCATTTTACCCATCTAAGCCACAAAAGCACGTCTAAAAACACGAAAATATAACCAATTATGCTGCAGATATCCTTGGAATGTGTTTTTATGTATTTCAGGTACAAAGGATCAAAAACATGACCAAAACGGACAGACATGAGCTCGGATTGGAATGCGTGCTTTGCAGATGAAGCCGGGCGATGAATTTCTACATTTTCGTGAGCAGATACCATATTGGGAGTGAGCTTGGGGAATCGGACTCAAAACCTATCCCTAAATCCAAATTACCATTTTACCCTCTACCCGAACCCAAAATTACCATTTTACCCGTTTTTTCACAAAATCCTAAAACACTCTTTCTTTCTAAATCCTAAATTTTATTTAAAACCAATTATTTTTCAAAAATCAATTTTTATAAATTAGTTTTCTTTCTAAAAAAAAAAAAAATGTTTAAAATACAAAAGTACAACTAGTTAATACCTTTTATAAAATCCCAAAAATAAATCAACACTTAAACTATTTGATATGAACCCCTTTCATTTATAAAACTTGACACCCATACAAAACCTTTTGGACCTCTTCTCTCGCTTCTTTACCCAAAGCAGATAACACAATACCGCTCCATTTTTTGGCCCTCCAAACTCAAAACACAACCCTTGTCTTCTTATCACTATCCCTCTCACCAATGGTCCCCTCTCCTCAAGCCCAACACATCCCACATGGGTTCTCCTATGCCACCTTGGCAATCCCACACTAACCTCATTGGACATCAAGTATCCACGGCTGAGATGAAGCCCTTGGTGCCCAAGATGAGATGGATGGATGAGATTGAAGAAAAGAAACACAAGATGCTCCATCTCTCAGAGCCCTCTCTCACACAAAAAAGCACAACTCAAGCATATGAAGACCTAGACTTTCTTAGTATAAATAGATTAGCTATTGTAAGCCTTTGAAAGGCATTAGGATTTGTAGCTTTTAAAATTTAGTTTTCTTAGTTTTAAAAGTTCAGTGTAATGTTTCATCTTTTTATTTAATGAAAGATATTTTTTACTTACTTGCTTTTTTTACTTTCTCGCTTATTGGTCAAATAAGCACTTTTGTGCTTATTAGCTTATTGTCATTTACCATTTGTTCTAAAAGTTCCATTTTTAAGCTATTCAAGTAAAGTTTTGCATAACAGAAAAGTCCTAGTCTCGTTTTTACAAAAATCGATTTCAAAGCATTTAACACCCCATAAAAGAGGTGTTTGGTTTAAGCTACTAGTGAGGTTAAACTAAAGTTTTACCCACTTTGACTTTCAAAGTCAAAGTGGTCTTAAGGTTAAAATCAGTACTACTAAAAGATTTTACTGTCAAAGGATTTGCAAGTTAGGTTTTGAAAAGACAAAACAACTTACAACCAAATCATATAATGTTGTCTGCAAGCTTGGCATTCTCTTTGCATAAGCTTATTTTTAAGCATAAATTTTTTCCAAAATTACTTTTATTGTACATCCTCACATACCCACTCTCCACATATGTACTTAGTCTTAGTTTGCACTTAGGATGTAGCATCTAGCTTAGTTTAAATTTGCATTCAAAACTTTTGTCCCATAACCCATCAAGATTCTATTAACGATCCAATGGGCTCCATAGCAGCCTGTTCAGATTTTTATTTGCTCATTATTAAGCCTTATTTTCATAATCCCAATAGATTGGTATGTATAAACTTGAGTTGGTTATCATGATCTTAGGTCACATTTTAGGAATTATCTTAGCTTAGGTCAAGATAGCTTATTTTTAGAGCCCCAAGTTACCCCCATAACTTGTTTGCATTGCCAGCTGCACCTGTTTCTTTCCGCTTATCTTTTAGTGTTATTTAGTGCTAACCCCTTTTAGCTTATTTAGGTTTATGTACCTTAGTGCTTATTAGGTACCTTAGGTGAGATTAGCTGTTATCCAACTTATTTGAGCTTATTTAGACTAGCTTATATAGCTTCCTTTAGAATAGCTTGTCAATTGAAAGTTCATCTTTCATAATAGTTTAGCTTATTATCCCAACCGCTTATTGCTCCCCTATTTTCTTCTTAGTGCTTAAACTCCGCTTATCCCATTAGCTTCTTGAGTTTTCATAGCTTATTAAACTTAGGTACTAATTAGCTTGCTTCCCTTTTTCCAAGTGCTTATTCACTATTGTCTTCTTTATGCTTAAAATCTTGTAAAAGACCAAGTGGCCCATTTGGTTAGTTCTTACCATCTGTTGAAAATTAAGCGCTTGTAAAGCTGCTTATTCCAAGTTTTGACAAAAGTGTTTTCACAAAAAGTGCTTTGACTTTTGGTCTTATAAGCAAGTTGCAAAAGAAAAGTAAAAAAAATTTGCAAAAAGGTTCCACAGGATTCGAACCTAGGACCTTTTGCTCAAACACCCAACACACACACCAATCACCAACTGCCCTTGGGTCTTTATTCGTTAGAATCTTGCAACATTAATCTCTTAACTACACAATCTAAGCTTTTAAGCTTACTAGCTTATTTAGCTTTTAGCAGTGCTTATTTCATAAAGTAGTACCACAAGTTTTTATTTTTCTTAAAACCAAGTTCAGTTAGGTCCAAAGTAATTTTAGTGAAAATTTCAGATTTTTCCAAAATCATTTAGTATTTTTTAATAATTAAATTAGATTAAATTAGTTTTTAAATCATAATAAATAATTTAAAAGTCGAAAAAATACCCGGCTTTTTCCTAAAATTATTTTTAGTCGTTTAGAACGTAGGAAAATTAGTTTCACATCCGTTAGGACCTTAAATTGCATCATTTTCACTTTTTGAGGCTCGTGATTAGCCCGGGTTTTCACGTTTTTGCATATTATCACTCTAGGACTTAGTGTAACTTAATTTTATTGTTCCGTATGCTTAGTAGTAGTTAGATTATCATTTACTTTGTTCCCGTAGCCTTAATTACTTTCCCTTTAGTTAATTTGTAGAAAACGTAACCAAAAACAAAATCCCGTAACATCGAGCATTTTAATAACAAACCTCAAACGAAATTCTCAATTCACACCTCGTTGGGAAACGACCCGGATATCCTTATCCGGTATCACATTTCTCACTCACGGGATTCGTGAGTTTTGACGTTAACCTTTTTCCTAAAAGGTTTTCGATTCGATGTGTTTATTTTGATATTGCGGTATTCTTATACTATTTCATCCATACACACCACCCTTAAACCTTCATTATCAACGAATCAATTTTAAGTTTCTTACGGTTAGTCATTCGTGGCTAGCTTGTGTGAGATAACTTGCGGTTCGGCATTGAATCAAATTTTAGTGTTGTGTTGCGACAATATCGTGAAGGTTTGACGATTAGTGACTCGAGATCCTTCCTTCGTGAAGTTATTGTTTTATAAAAATCAAAAAAAAGTAAAAAATATTTTCCTTTTTCTTTGTATATATATATAAAAGATTAAAAATACAAAAAGATTTTCCCTTTTGTTTTAAATAAAATAGAAGACACAATCAATATAACATTCTCAACTTGAGTGTTATCATTATAAGTTCCCAAACAAAAGATTAAAAACTTGCCTTTGTGTCGCTTGTGGATTTGGTTTACTTTCTATCGGTTTAACACACTGTGTGAGGGGTATAAGGACGGCCTGACATTAAATTGCGGCTGAAAAGAGACGAGGTTTTAATAAGCTTCGGCACGACCTACTAAGTCTTCTCCGCCCTTTGTGCGTTTGTACTTATAAAAGGTGATCATTATTCACTTGTGGATTATTGGTATAAGTTCACTGTGTTTTGCCTCGGTCTTGTTTTAATTGAAAGTGTTGTTTTTGGTAGTGCATGCGCACTCGTTCTTCTAATTCTTCTAGTCCTCTTCTTGAACTCGCCACAATTCCGCGAAGACGAAATAGACGTCCCCCGCCAATAGTCGAACCCGAGATTCGTACTAATCCCGACCCCATTCAAGAAATGGCGGAGGATAACCGTTCTATGTTGGAACAACTCCAAGCACCCACCGAGGGTTATGGAGAAGCCATCGTCGTTCCACCAATCGTTGCCGACAATTTTGAACTCAAACACGGATTGATTAACTTGGTATCGTCAAGCCAATTTTACGGATTTGAGAGAGACGATCCTCACTCTCATATCCGACGGTTTAACAAGCTCACGCCTACAATCAAATATCGAAACGCGAAGGAAGAAGCAATCAAACTACTTCTTTTCCCATTCTCACTTGAGGGGCCCCGGATTTGGCTCGAAACAACCCTCAATCAATCACTACATGGGAAGATTTAGTTTCAAAATTCACTAACGAATTCTTCCCACCACAAAAGACAACACATTTAAAAAATGAAATCACAAAGTTTACACAAAAATTTGATGAATCATTTAGTGAAGCTTGGGATCGTTTCAAGGACTTACTTCGTCAATGTCCTCACCATGGCTTTTCCGAGTTACATCAACTCGATACTTTCTACAATGGTTTGAATGAAAACGATCAAGACTCTCTCAATGCCGCCGTCGGTGGTAATCTCTTGACACGCTCTACGAAAGATGTGTTGTCCATCATTGAGAACAAGTCTAAAGTCCGCACTTCACGAAGCAAACCGATTGCTTCCCGAGTGAGTGCTTCACCTTCTTCGGAAAATGTCTCTAGCACGGATGCTAAGATTGACAAGCTTACCGATGCTATCCAAGCATTGGTTCTCTCAAAATCTCTTTCTTCTCCATCTCAAAATCCACCCGCTCAAGTCAAAGCGGTGGCAACTACTTGTACTACTTGTGGTGGGCCTCATGCTTACTACAATTGTACCGCTACAGATGGTAATCCTTTTGAAGCAAATGCCGTAGCCGGGCCTTACAATCAAGGAGGTAATCAATACCGTCCTCAAGTTGACCCGAGCTATCGTGCTAGCAATCAAGGACCACCTGGTTTTCCTCAACCTAACAATCAAAATAGGTTCAATCAAAATCAAGTGAAAGGGCAAAATGTTCCATATCAAGCCCCGATGAACCAATACCCGCCCAAGGGGTAATCTCAATCATGGTTATCAAGCTCCTAATTACCAACCCCGGTTGGCCCCTCTATTGAACTTTCCAACTACATTAAGTCTAATGAGGTTACAATTAGGGGTTTGCAAAGCCAAATCACTACTTTGAGAAATGATTTCCAAACTTCAATGTCAAAACAAGGAAACGAGTTAAAAAATGAGTTGAACAAAACAAACAACAAAATTGATCAAAATCAAAACAAAATTGAAAATATGTTCAATAGTATCATGTGTCAAATGAATCAAGCTTCAACTTCTAAAACCCTTCCGAGTAATACAATTCCAAATCCGAAGGGAGAGTTGAATTCTATTGCCACCCGAAGTGGTAAGACATATGATGGACCCTAGATGCCTACACCCTCTCCGGTGAGGGAGGTAGCACAAGAAACCGAGGTGACAAAGGACAAGGTGCATTCTACAAGCCCACAAAGTACAAGACACGTCCAACCTCCAGGTAGTCCAAATTTCCATTCCGGAGCCCGATGTTCTGAAGATTAAGCCTTCAATCCCTTATCCTTCAAGGCTTAATGATCAAAAGGTCCGTGACAAATCTAATCAACAAATGGAGAAGCTTATGCAAATCTTCAAAGATTTGCACTTCGAGATTAGTTTCGCGGATGCTCTCCTTCTAATGCCCAAGTTTGCTCCGACAATCAAAAACTTGTTGAGCAACAAAGAAAAAATTTCCGAGTTGGCTAAAACTTCCTTGAACGAGAATTGTTCGGCTTATCCTTAAAAACTTCCGAAAAGTTAGGAGACCCCGGAAAATTCCTAATCTCGTGTGATTTTCAAGGGATAGTTCAATGCTCCGCTTTGGACGATCTTGGCGCGAGCATTAACTTAATGCCACACTCTATGTGGAAGAAGCTTTCGTTACCTCCACTCACACCTACATGTATGATCCTCGAGCTTGCCGACCGACATGAATTCTCATCCGCTAGGTATAGCCGAGGATGTTTGTGAAAGTAGGCAAGAATTTTATTTCCCCACCGACTTTGTTGTCGTCGAGTTTGATGCCGATCCCCGAGTACCCCTCATCCTTGGAAGGTGCTTCTTAAAAACGGTCGCGCATTGATCGATGTTGATGAAGGGGAAATCACTTTGAGGGTAAACAAAGAAGCCGTAACTTTTAATCTTGATCAAGTTACGAGATACTCCCCGCTTATGACGATACGTCCATCAACAAAATTGATGTCATTGACATTGTGTCGGAGGAGTATTCTCAAGAAATTCTTGGATTCTCGAGTGGCAATCCCACTTCGGTTGATCCCATCATTGCTCTCTCTCCCCCTTCCCTCACTCCATTTTACAATGAGGAAAGTGACTTTATCTTGGAAGAGATTGAAGCTTACTTGTCTAGTGATTCTGTCCCATGGGAAATTGATCACGCTCCCATCGACATCGAGGAAGATATTCTTCTCATCGAGAAGATGCTCAATGATGATCCATCATCACTCCTCCTCAAGAACTTCATATTGAGGAAATCAAAAACATTGAAAATGCTAATGATCCTCCGGAGGTCGAACTTAAGGACTTACCACCTCATCTTGAGTATGCATTTTTGGAGGGTGACGATAAATTACCCGTCATAATTGCTAAAGATTTGAGTGAGGAGGAAAAAGCCGCCCTCATAAAGGTTTTGAAGTCACACAAGCGAGCCATTGCTTGGAAACTTTCCGACATTAGGGGTATTAACCCGAAATTTTGCACACACAAGATTCTAATGGAGGATGACTTCAAACCGGCGGTTCAACATCAAAGAAGAGTGAATCCTAAAATCCACGAGGTTATCAAACAAGAGGTCCTAAAACTTCTTGATGCCGGATTGATTTACCCTATCTCGGATAGTTCTTGGGTGAGCCCCGTTCATTGTGTGCCCAAAAAGGGTGGCATCACCGTTGTTGAAAACGAAGAAAACGAGTTGATTCCTACTCGATTGGTCACGGGATGGCGTGTTTGCATTGACTACCGAAAGTTAAATGAAGCCACCCGTAAAGACCACTTTCCTTTACCCTTCATGGACCAAATGCTTGAGAGATTAGCGGAAACGAATACTATTGTTTTCTCGATGGTTTCTCGGGTTATTTCCAAATACCCATAGATCCACAAGACCAAGAGAAGACCACATTCACGTGCCCTTATGGAACGTTTGCTTACCGGCGCATGCCTTTCGGCTTATGAAACGCTCCCGGTACATTCCAAAGGTGCATGATGGCCATCTTCCATGACATGATCGAGGAAACTATGGAGGTCTTTATGGATGATTTTTCGGTCTTTGGGAATTCTTTCAAATCATGTCTCTCCCATTTGGACAAGATGCTTAAACGTTGTGAAGACACAAATCTTTGTCTAAATTGGGAGAAAAGTCATTTCATGGTCAAAGAGGCATAGTCCTCGCCATAAGATCTCTAAATGCGGGATTGAGGTTGATAAGGCTAAAGTTGATGTCATATCCAAATTACCTCATCCCACCACCGTTAAGGGTGTTCGGAGTTTTCTAGGTCACGCCGGCTTCTATCGTCGATTCATTAAAGATTTCTCGAAAATAGCCCGGCCGATGACCCGCCTTCTTGAAAAAGATACTCCGTTCATCTTCTCCAAAGAATGCATTGAAGCTTTCCAAACTTTAAAGAAGAAACTTACGGAAGCTCCTATATTAGTTGCCCCCGATTGGGACCTACCTTTCGAGCTTATGTACGACGCTAGCGACTTTGCTCTAGGTGCGGTCTTGGGGCAACGAAAAGCAAAACATTTCCAGCCTTTACACTATGCTAGCAAAACTTTGACCGAAGCTCAAGCACATTACACTACGACGGAAAAAGAATTACTAGCCGTGGTGTATGCTTTCGAGAAGTTTCAACCATACTTGATCTTGTCTAAAAGCATAGTGTATACGGATCACTCGGCCCTCAAATATCTCTTTGCAAAGCAAGATGCAAAGCCGAGATTGCTCTGGTGGGTTCTCCTCCTACAAGAATTTGATATCATCGCTCGTGATAAAAGGAGCCGAGAACCTCGCGGTGATCCACCTATCCCGCCTTGAAAATCCTCACCAAGGTGTGCTCGAGAAAAAGGAAATCAATGAAACATTTCCTCGAGACACTTAATGTGGTATCTCTAAGTGGAAATTCGAGTACCCCATGGTTTGCCGACTTTGCAAACTACCATGCGGGAAACTTCATTGTTAAAGGGATGTCGTCCCCAACAAAAAGTAAATTCTTCAAAGATGTTAAGCATTACTTTTGGGACGACCCCTACTTGTTCAAGGTCTGTGCGGATCAAGTCATCCGACGGTGTGTTCACGCCGAAGCCGTTGATATTCTCATCGCTTGTCACAATGGACCCACGGGGGGACATCATGGCCCGAACTACACCGCCAAAAAGTTGTTTGACTTCGGTTTTATTGGCCTATAATCTATGGTGATGCCCATGACTTATTCAAATCATGTGATGCTTGTCAACGTCATGGCAAAATCTCAAAAAAGGATGAAATATCTCAAAATGCCATCCAAGTGTGCGAGATCTTTGACGTGTGGGCATCGACTTCATGGGCCCGTTCCTCTTCTCGAGGGAACAAGTATATACTGTGGGCGGTCGATTATTTGTCTAAATGGGTGGAAGCGAAAGCGCCCCCACCAACGACCGAAAGTAGTTGTGAAATTTCTGAAATCTCTCTTTGCTCATTTTGGAACTCCCCGTGCCATCATTAGTGATCCGGATGCGCACTTTGCAATGACCAATTCGCAAAAGTCATGCTTAAGTACGGTGTCACTCACCGCCTTGCTACCGCGTATCACCCACAAACTAGTGGTCAAGTGGAAGTCTCAAATCGTGGTCTGAAAAGAATTCTTGAAAGGACCGTAGGCGAAAACCGTGCCTCTTGGTCGGATAAACTAGATGATGCACTCTGGGCCTTTCGTACCGCTTACAAAACACCTATTGGTTGTACTCCTTATAAGCTTGTATACGGAAAGGCGTGTCATCTCTCGATCGAGCTCGAGCACAAAGCCTATTGGGCCTTGAAGCATGCTAACTTTGATCTCAAGTCTGCGGGTGATCACCGAAAAGTTCAAATCAATGAATTAAATGAACTTCGTGATCAAGCCTACGAGAACTCTTTAATCTACAAAGAGAAGACAAAGAAGATCCATGACTCCAAAATCAAGAACCGCATTTTCAACGTTGGTGACCGAGTCCTTCTTTTCAATTCTCGATTGAAGATCTTCTCGGGGAAACTTAAAACCCGTTGGACTGGGCCGTTCACCATTGCCAAAGTCTTTCCTTATGGTGCCGTCGAGTTATCTCAAAACGACGGACCAAACTTCAAAGTGAACGGCCATAGATTGAAACACTATTTTGGAGGGGACATACCTCAGTTGGTTGTCCCGGATCTCCAAACCTTCCCCATGAACCAATGAATTCGGGGTCGAGTCAAGCTAGCGACTCGGTTAACAAAAACAGTAGCATTGCATGGGTTTTCACCCATGTTTCTATCTTCTTTCTCTTTTCTAACACTAAGTGTGGGGAAACCCCCAATCGATGTTTGCTTGTTGTGTTTGCTCTCGTTTTGAGGATTCCCGTAGATCGTGATGATTGATGCGCTGTTCATCCGCCCAATATCCCGATCTTTTGCTAACGATTATCTGGGGATATCTTATTAATCCTTTTGTGAAAAAAGATTTCGCTTCCACACTTGGCTAGTAGTATTACCTTTTACCGTTCTATAGTGTTCGCTCGGCCCACGGTACTTTGAATATTGAGGGCAATATTCAATTCTAAGTGTGGGGGGGAATTCTAAGCAAATTTGATCACATGTGTACCTTCTAGTACCCTAGCACCCCCGTTTTGACCAAAATTTTAAAATTTTATCGCTTTAAGTCAAGTATTTACATTTTCAAGAAGTGCTTTGCACAAAAATAATTCATTGATACTTCGGTGTTAATGGTAGTTTAGTCTTGATTCGGCTAGAATAAGGGGAATCCGACTCGCTAGAGTGTTGATCTAGATGCTCTCTTAACAATTAGGCTAAGGTTTTACGAGTTGTGCAAATGAAAATGCTAAGCGTGGAGTAGTTGGTTCTCTTTAGAGCTTATATAAGTAATCTATGGCTTTTTCTCCCATAAGCTAACTAATTGGACTTAAATACGTGCTCATTGTCAAACTTTTGAACATTCAAATAGTCTTGTTACAATAAAAAGTTTTAAGCAAAATTGATTTAGAGTCCGAGTTCAACTTTTTATTTAAATTTCCGAAAAGCATACTTTCTTAAAATCTGAATAATGTTGCAAAATGAAAGTATCGTAAAGTGCTTGAATGATGCAAAAGTTGCAAGTTTAAAGTTCAAGTCAAAAGCAAAGTGTGAAAAAAAAAAAAAAAAAAAAAATGATGATGATGAAAAAAAAAAAAAAAGTGAAAAGTGAAAAATGAAAAATGAAATATATGAGTTGCGTGAATAAAAGCACTAAGTTGCTTATGAATAAATGTGCGAAACTTGCTTTTTCTTAAATTTAAATCGGAAGTTGAACTCGTGTTCGTCAAAGTTGTCTAAAAGTTTGACGGTAATTTGGAAATCCTTGATTTCAAAGATCCCAAAGCTCCATACTATTCTCGAGGGGTGAAAACCTAGCCTCCTTAAAAGGACAAGCTGAGAAGAAAGTCGCAACATGGAGTGATCTCACCTTTGAATCTCGAATTTCTAAATTATCGTCGGTTGTAATCCATTTAGGTTTTGTTTTAACTTAACGGTAGCTTCGGAAATCTTTGGAATCGAATTCCCGCTAATTCCGGTACTATTCTCTGTGAGGTGTCAAAAGCCCGGTCACTTAAAACTAATGTTTTGGGATGTGCAGAGAAGAAAGCCGCTACATGGAAGAGGCCCTTTCGATCCTTAGACTTTCATCGCTTTCCGTGAGTTAGTACTTTACTTAAGTGGATAACAACCATAACAAATGTCGATTTTAATGGTCAAACTTTTGAAAATGAGCACACACACTTAAATTGTATAAATTGCGGGAGTAAAAAGTTAAGTCTCGACTTACATAGATTATTTGTATAAGTAGTGTTAGCATTCTACAAAAACGTTTGCACAATAAGTTTAAGCTTGGTTTGAGAGTATAAAAAGAGGATGACGATTATAATTCCCCGGAAACACCCATTTTGTGTGAATCCCGTTCTATGATGCCATGTTTTGATAATCAAGCATTTTATTTATTTACGCTCTTTTTAAATTTCTCGAAGTTGAATAAAAAGTCGAACGGGTATACTTGGTATTTGTTTGATCCATTCATTACTTCATATGATCGGATTGCTAGGACTAGCAATTGATAGTGTGGGGGATTTGATGAGTGCTTATTCACTCATCCTATTTACCCATCTAAGCCCACAAAAACGTCTAAAAACACGGAAATATAACCAATTATGCTACAGATATCCTTGGAATGTGTTTTTATGTATTTCGTGTACAAAGGATCGAAAACAGGACCAAATGGAGAAATGAGCTCGATGGAAAGCGGTTTCAGACGAACCCAAGATGAATGTCTACATTTTCAGAGCCCGGGATACCATTTGGGAGTGAGCTTGGGGAATCAGACTCAAAAACCTAACCTAAACCCAAATTACCAATTTACCCTTCTTCCCGAACCCAAAATTACCATTTTACCCTTTTTTCACAAAAATCCTAAAACATTATTTCTTTCTTAATCCTTATTTTTTAAAAAACCAATTATTTTTCTAAAACCTATTTTTATAAATTATTTTCTTTCTAAAAAAAAAAAAAAAAAAAAAGTTTTAAAATACAAAAGTTTAGTTAAACCTTTTAAAACCTTAATCAACACTTAAACCATTTGATATAACCCATTTACCTTTTATTTAAAAACCATTTTAACCCAAATATAAAAAAACCTATTACCCTTTCTCTTCTCTGCTTATTTCCCAAAGCAGATAACACAAACCCCATCTCCATTTTGGCGCCCAAACCATCCCAGCTCAACACCCTTGTCTTCTTCTCCAAGTCCCTCTCACCAATGGTCCCCAGCTTACTCCCAACCCAACACACCCACATGGGTTCTCAGCGCCACCTTGGCAATCCCACAAACCCACATTGGATACCAAAGAAAGGACGGCTTGGATTAAAAACCTTGGTGCCCAAGTAGAGATGGATGGCTAGGATGAAATGAAAGAAACACAAGTGCTTCAAGAAGCCCTCTGTCTCAGCAAACAAGCACAAAAAGCACAAGTCCAAGGCCTAGACTTTTAGTATAAATAGTTAGCATTGTAAGCCTTTGAAAGGCAGTGGGATTTTAGTTTTAAAATAGTTTCTTAGTTTTAAATTCAGTATTGTAATTCATCTTTTTTATTTAATGAAAAAGTTTTTTTCACCTTATTATTATTTTACTAATAAGCACTTTAGTGCTTATTAGCTTATTGCCTTTAGTATCAGTTTAAAAGTTCTCTTTTGCTATTAAGTAAAGTTTTATAAAGAAAATCCTAGTTTAGTTTTTAAAAATTCAGTTTTATAAATTTAACACCCCATAAAAGGGTGTTTGGTTTAAGCTTATTTGAGGTCCAAAATCTCCTTTTTACCCACTTTGACTTTCAAAGTCAAAGTGTCTCTAAGGTTAAAATCGTAGTAAAAAGTTTTTACTTGTGTCAAAGGACGCAGTAAGTTTGGTTTTAAGCAAAACAACTTATATCTCTGTTTCGTTTTCTGTCTTGAAACAAATAGCCATAGCAGCTGCTTTGTTTTCATCATATGTTATTTTTAAGCATAAACTTTCCAAATTACTTTTCTTGTAACTTGACATACCCACCTCAATATGTACTTAGCTTATTTGCACTTAGGATGTATCTAGCTTAGCTTAAATTGCTTTAAAATTTTGTCCCAAAACCCATTTCATTAACTCCATGCAATTCCATAGAGCCTAGTTCATAGCTTATTTATAAGCTATCCTAAGCTTTTCATAGGATCCCAAATAGATTTTTAGGTAACCCCCCACCCCTAGTTGCATGATTAGGTCCCCTTTTAGGATTAAGATTAGGTCAAGTAGCTTATTTTTAAGCTCAAACATTCCCTAGGACTCAAGAACCTGCAGTAGCTTTTGTTACAGCTGGCATCTCAGCCCTGTTCTAGCTTATTTTAGTGTTTTTTAGTGCTCCATTTTAGCTTATTTTATGTACCTTAGTACTTATTAGGTGACATAGATTAGGTGTACCAGTTTTTAGCTTATTTTGTGCTTATTGAGTACTTATATAACTTGTTAGAATAGCTTGTCATCTCATTGAAAGTTCATGTTTCATAATAGGTTAGGATTCCCAAACTGCTTATTGCTCCCCTATTTTAGTGCTTAAATCCTGTACCCTAGCTTATCTTGATTCCCTTTTATAGGTTTTAGCTTGTTCCCATTTTTCCAAGTGCTTATATTGTCTTCTTTATGCTTAAAATCTTGTAAAGGGTGTTGGGTTAGCTTCTGTCACCAACTGTTGGAGTTAAGCAGTTCTAAACTGCTTATTCTAAAGTTTTGGACAAAAGTTTTTCACAAAAAATGCTTACTTTGGTCTTATAAGCAAGTTTCAAAAAGAAAATTTAAAAAAAAAAAATAGTTTGCAAAAAGGTGCAGGGGTGGGATTCGACCCCCTGACCTCTTGCTCAAACACACAACACCACACCTCAACACCAGTCGCCCTAGGGTCTTTTCAGGTTTTACTTTGCAATATTAATCTCTTATACACAATCTAAGTTTTTAAGCGTAGTAGCTTATTTAAGCTTTTAGCAGCTTATTTCCTCAAACAGTACCCAAGTTTTTTATTTTTCTCAAGTTCGCTTAGGTTCATAGAATTTTTAGTGAAAATTTTAGATTTTTCCAAGATCATTTAGTATTTTTAATTATTAAATTAGATTAAATTAGTTTTTAAATCATAATAAATAATTTAAAAGTCAAAAATACCCTGCTTTTTCCTAAAATTATTTTTAGTCGTTTAGAACGTAGGAAAATTAGTTTCATATCCTTAGGCCTTAAATTGCATCATTTTCACTTTTTGAGGCTCGGGATTAGCCCGGTTTTCAACGCTTTTGCATATTATCACCCTAGGACTTAGTGTAACTTAATTTTATTGTTCCGTATGCTTAGTAGTAGTTAGATTATCATTTACTTTGTTCCCGTAGCCCTAATTACTTTCCCTTTAGTTAATTTGTAGAAAACGTAATCAAAAAAACCAAAAAACCGTAACATCGAGCATTTTAATAACAAACCTCAAACGAAATTCTCAATTCACACCTCGTGGGACACGACCGGATATCCTTATCCGGTATCACTTATATCACATTCGTGAGTTTTGGCACGTTAACCCTTTTCCTAAAAGGTTGATTTGTTGATTCTCGCGTGTATCTTATATTTGATATACTTTCTTAAACGAATCAAGTATTGAAGACAAGACATCATGGACCCAGTGACGCACTGCACGAAACTTCCCAAGCTACTCAAGTTCCTCTTAAAAGGGCTTGTTTCATTCTCACAGGAACCTACATAATCTATCGACTTTCTCTTAGAGATTGTTGATATTGTGAAGGAGCACTTTCCTAGTCTCTCAAGCATAGGAACCAATAATGCACTATTGGATTCTGTGAGCCACGAGATCATCAAATAAATCTCATTAGGACACTTGTTAATGAAGACTCTCTGTTTCACAATGAAAAGAGAGAATATATTTTATCCTACGATTATCCTTGTGGTATTGCTTAACATCCGAAAGGATATGCTAACATATTTTACAATGAAGATGGAAAGCCCTCTAGAGCCAACATCAAACAAGCTCTTGGTAGGTGGCATGTGAGATCTATCCAATAGATCAACCATGGACAACCTAACAACAATGGGGCGATCTCATAATTATGAATCAATCCTGGTTCAGTTTAGATTGATCTGATACCTTTGAAAAAACCTGTCGTTGTGCTTAAAATTATTTTCTCTAGCACATCGACTGCGTATTAAGATTTCAAAAATAAAAGGTGTTTATGATTGATAATTGATTTTTCTCAAAACCTTCGTTGTATTGTAAAACACTTTATTGAAATAAAAGATACCGATTGTTTTTCAAATCTCTTTTCATCAATCGTGAATCTCAAATTGGCCGTTCACTCACCCGTTGTATTCTTTGAGATGTTCCGCTTGAAAACGCTTAGAGCAACAAACCCAGTCAAGGAGATTCTTCGAATTATACCTCGACACAAAAGATTTGTATTGATCAACGGGAACCGTGGGCCGTGTAATTCAATTCAACGAAAGTGATCAAAGACACTTATGCATTATTGCTAATCGTTGTATGCGGTACACCCAACGTTTGCAACGTCAATGGAGAAGGTCAATCCATAGTCGCATGCTCACACAACACATTCATTCAAGAAATCATGATAAACGATCAACAACTCCGATATTTTCACCGTGGTTTCGCTTAATACGCCAAGAAATATCATGAATCAACTAAAGCTTCCACTACTCTGATGAGAAGATGTCATGATCCAGAAAGTGTGAGCATGTCGATCCAAAAGTCACAACATCACATGAAGGCAACACTACAAAGGGTGATCCTGAGATCTACTATGGCTGATGATCTCAATGAATGTTCGAAGATCATCAAAGATGTGGATCAGTTAAAGGCCTCCACAAAAAGTACAAAGCATTCGGACTTTGAAGTATCACTTCTAAACCACAAAGATTGCGGAAGTGAAGAATTGAAGTCTACGAGCGCAGAACAGAAAACAAAATAGAATGCTAGGATTTAAAATGTAAATCATGGGGTGACCTCCCTTAGGGGGAGATTGTTAGGATTTAGAAAATCCATAGTGAAGTGTCGGTCACCCCAACTATTGTCTAGCATATGTTAGCTCTCAGACATTACATTATTTATTACTTAGTTAGTTAGTTTAGAGCAACACCGAGGATGGGACGGGTCTTTACCCAATGTATGCCTGATCCACGCCAGAGGTATGAATATGCAAGAACTATAAATAGCCCTCTCCACATGTGGAGAGGGTTGGTGCTTTCATTTCAATAAAAACCTTCCTACTATTTTTCTCTCATCTTTCTCTCTCTAGAAAGTATCCCACCCATCTCTCTCTCTCTAAAATCTTCTTGTTTGATTCGAACCTCATACATGTTCTTTGATTAAAACAATACCCAATATCCTACAGCTAGCTACTTCATAACCTTCATAGAGTATTTTAGCCGCTATGGTTATGTTTACTTGATGAAACATAAACATGAGGTATTTGAAACATTTAAGGTTTTTCAAAATGAAGTAGAAAATTAACTCGAAAAGAAAATTAAAGCTATTAGGCCCGATAGAGGAGGTGAATACTTGAGTCATGAGTTTATAGATCATTTGAAATGTTAAGGATTGTCTCAACTTACTCCACCTTATACACCACAACATAATGGGGTGTCTGAGAGGAGGAATCGAACTGCTAAAGTCCTTTTGGGGATATACCCTAGAGTCTGTAGCACGCATACTTAATATGGTTCCAACTAAAAATGTTGATAAGAATCCATATGAAATATGGCATGGGAAATCTCCCAAGTTGTCTTACTTAAGGGTTTGGGGTTGTGAGGCACTCGTAAAACGGATTAACACAAACTTGATTCCACATCCATTAAGTTTATTTTTGTAGGATACCCAAAGGAAACGATGGGTTACTACTTCTACTACCCACTCAAGAACAAAATATTTGTTGCTCGAAATGTTGAGTTTTTGTAGAACAGTCTAACTTCACAAAAAGTAAGTGGGAGCAATGTAGATCTTGAATTAATTCTAGAAGATGATACACAACCTTCTGAAAATACTAACGAACAACACAATAAGGTTGATAATGTTGATATCAAACCCCATAGTGAGATAGTTCCCATTCATAGATTATAACAACCGGTAAATTTCCGAGGCTCATTTTATATTTAATTATTCTTATCATTGATTTCTTTTCGTTTGCAAATAGATTTGAACCTATTTGAACTTAAAAATATAGAACTATCTCCTAAAACATGAAAATTGGCATCTTGCACATTCTGGCACAACCATAAGCTCGTTAAACAATTTAAATTAATTATTATATTATCTACGAAAAATTATACACGTGAATACTCATTTTTATCAGAAAATTATTTTGGACTCAATGTCAAAAGTCCCAAAATTTAAAATGCAAGTTTACTATGTCAAATGGGGCCCACAAGGTTATTTTATAAAAGATTGATAAAGTTACAACTTCTACCCTTCTAGAAATATACATCGTCCGCCCTCTACTTTTCATTGTCCATGTTTGGTCCCTAAGCACAAATAAAACCCTATTAGGGTTTCCACTTAACACATTTATCACCACCTCTACTCATACTTTTTCTCTACGCCGCTACCACTTTTCCTACAAGCAACCAACACCACCACCACCATTTTTATTGCTAGTAGTAAGAGGAGATCAAGGAGGGTAATGTAAGTATAGAGCGGGCGTCGCTTAGGTTTCTTTACTCTTTTTCATTTGAAGCCGTTCCACCACGGTCACCACCTTCATTTCTTTCTTGTTCGTTGATAAAACTCTAAACCTCCATCTCCTTGTTTCATTAAAATCCATGAATAAACTAAAGGGTTGTAAAATGTTTCGTGGTTTAAAAAATGATTTATAAAACGTTTTTATAAGTGGTTCATGTGGTTAAAGATCGAGTGATGTGTTTGTGTGATTTGTGGTCGAGTTGACTCAACTCGTTGAGTTGAGCCAACTCTACAAAGTCAACTCAGTGAGATGAGTTTGACTCGGGTTTGGTTGTTTGGTCAATATTTATGTATGCTAATGCCTCGGTGTTCTTGATGTTAATCTTACTTTGAATTATTTGTTTTATGGTAAGTCGTATAAAGGGATTTGATGATTATATGTTATGTCATTTTATTTGCTATTTGTTATTTCGTGTTCTTGATGTTGTTATACATTGAATCGTTTCTTATTATGAGTCACGTAATAGTTGTATGAATCTGCTATGGTTGGTTAGTTTAAATACATTTCTATGATGATTGGATCTGTGGCATTTTATTTTTACTACATGTATTGTTGATGCTGGTTGTCTAAATGGTGAAGGTTTTGAAACCTGACTTGTTTGAGTCACATACTTGGTTATGACTCGTTAGTATGGTTGTGTGCATCTCAGTTGTGAATAAATGTAATATCATTGAATCAATTTTAAATTGTTTGAATGGTCTCTTTATTTGTTGGATTCACGACGCACTACGGGGTGTGCTCGTGTTGTGTACTCGTGATACAAATAGTATCACAAGGGACTTGTCTAATGTAGTGCTTAATGAGAATTACGAGACTTGCATCAATGTTATGTTGCGTATGTGTTAGTATGTTTGCGTCTTTGCATCTGGGTTAACATGTTGTAATTGAGTTCTGATAAGGATTTAAAACAAACGTTTTTAGGGGTGTCATTTAAGCCCTAAATCGATACATTTTATATACATTACTTCTTAAAATAGTTCCTTTTCACGTTTTAGGTATTTTGGAAGCAAATTGTGGAATCAAGAATTTCCGGATGAAAAGGACGAAAACATGAAGAAAATGACTAAGTCAAGAATCTCGCATTTCACTTCACACTGAGCAACCCCAACCGATAAAGGCACGTCATCGCCACAAGGTTTTTAAAAGTCTAAAGCTATGGCTCGTTGGTTTTACAACATGACGACGCTACTTTATTTCCCGCGAGTATTGCCTTTATTTTACACAACCCGACCAAGACCCATTCCAAGATGACATCCTTATTGAAGCCAGACGGTGTCACATTTCCTCAACTGACGCCGTCGCAAGTGTATATCTATATATAGACTTTGAATTTTCTGTATTTTATGTGTAATATTTTAGAGAGCAAACCCTAGTTCGTACATAGTCTAACTTGCGCAGTATTTTAGGTTTCCAAACCCTTCTTTACACTCAAAGAAAGTTTGTTAATCCATTATATCACAATGTTTATCCTATGTTCAATTGTTTTCTTGTGTTCATGCTTATCTATCATGCGTAGCTAAATTATTATTGTGTTTGCTTAGATCTATGAAACCTAGTTGTTGATTATTGTTAAGGTGACTCTTGTTTTAATTGGTAGGCGCTAGAGTAAGGAAAACTAGATTATTCTTTAATTGTTGCGAGCTTGAACGTCCTAAATAGTACAAAGCTAGAGAGGGCACTTGAGCCGTCGTTGTGTTTATTGTGTGAGTTGTAACTTTAAGATGATAGTGTATTCGAGGAGATACTACGATAATTGGCGATCCCAGATAATCTAGAGGAGAGTTACAATTCATAGAACTAGAGAATTAGGCACCCCCTATGACTAACATGGAATACAACGCACCAATTAAAATGAGGATGTGACAATTCAACCGACTAATAAGAGATAACTAGGGAGTAAGAACATCTAAGTAAACACACTTTTAATTATCATAAGAACACACCAATCAATCCTTAGTTTATTTTCTTCTTTTCATTAGTTAATTAGTTTTTAATTCTTATTAGTAAGTAGTTAAAATTGGTAGAAGTACCACCCCCACTCCTAAACCCTAAGTGTTAGGAATTGGAAATTCCATGTTAAAGTTTCGGTCACCCCAAATATTATCTAGCATAAGTTAGCTCGTAGACTTGTCATTATTTACGTTGTTTAATAGTTTAGTAGTTAGTTTGTAGCGTAGTTTAGTTTAGAGCAACACCGTGGAGGAAGGATGGGTCTTTACCCATCAGAGCAATTGATCCGCCGATGCCGAGATCGGTATTCTTGTAACTATAAATACCCCTTCCATCCATGGAAAGGGTGTGGCTTGGCAATCTAACCTTTACATTTTATTGAAGCAACTCTCTACCAAGAACACCATCTCTACTTTTCTCTCTAAAATGGCTATCATGTATTTCATCATCCAAGACCACCGAATCATCAACACAATAAATATATCGATCCTACAAATGGCACGAGCCGTGTTGTTGGTTCTCGCCGATTTATGGTAGTTTTTTATTCTTGGTAAATTGTTTTTTACTTTTAGTGTCGAATACTTTTCGTTTAAGTATTTTGCAAAAACAGCAGGATATACCGTTTTATATCCTATTTTGGTCATAAAGTCATGTGGTTTACTAATGATTTTAACATATGTGGTATGTCATTTTTGGTCCAAGGTGTTGTTTACATTTATTTTATGACTTTGGTTACCAACCTTTTGATAGTCTAGTGGTCTTTACTTGATCAAAATGGTCTAAATATTTTGGTCTAATGGTCTTTCTGCTTGGTATATACGTATCATAATACGGGTCATTCAAAGCTTTTTTCATACATATTTCTCGTTATGTATGATAAATGGTCGGAAATGGTCTAAACATCATCTAAAAATTAAAAGGTCAAATCTTGTTGTTGCTCATGTTAGCGAAGTTGTCGGGTGTCCATATTCATGTCCTACTTTGAGCGACTGTGTTACTGTAGAAAATGATAGCGACTTGTCTTTACAAGTCGTAGTAACTTGTAAGAAGCGATTGTGCTAGCTGATGAATAGCGACTTCTGGCGAATTTGTGCTAGCTAATTTGTGCTAGCTTAATTTCAAAAGGATTGTGCTAGCCACTTGAGCTAGCTTAATTTATGTCATGGTAGCGACTTGACTTAAGCAAATGTTAGATGAAGAAAAGAATTAACCATGACCACATACACCAATTACCAAATGACTCAAAGCCGACCTCATCTTTAAACATTATTCCAGTACTAAGACTCGAAACATATCCAACTCTCATTCATATCCATGACTCGAAACAATGAAAAAGTAAAAAGATCTCAGATCATGTCATGTGTATTCATGTCACATCAAGATTCATAAAGGGTCCAACACACGAATCATAATCATCACAGATCAAACTCTTAACCATTCGTTATCTCTAAATCTTTTGACTCTATGCTTGAAAAAAATAGATCAAAAAGAGTTCATGTCTAACAACATCATAATAACTCAACCATGTCTAATGAATCTCATAAGTATCTCATGAATATTTGAAGACAAATCAAGACCACCAAGGGCCTATCACACGAAATCTATTTCCAAATCGAAAATTAAAAACAACCTCAGATTTTTGTTGGGCAAATGATTTCACTATGATTCCGTTCAGAACCAATCGACCCACAAACTATCTTCATTGATCTAATCTCATTGATGATCTCCGAATAATAAAAATATGATGTTAACAATTCATGTTAAATCATAGTTTTGATTCGTTCAACTCAACTAAAACATACGAAAAGTATAACCTACCTGAAAAATCTTGTAACCATAGCAAGCACACTCTATGTCCTTCATTATTTCATTCGATTCAAACCATCACTGTGGTCTTGTCGTGGTCTTATAGCCATCCCTGTGGCGTGACGTGTATATGCATCAAAGGAGAGCGTTTTGTTTGAAAGATATTGGAGGCGTTCCATGAGTAGGGTTTGCTTCGGTGTGAGGATTTTTAGGATGAGAAGTTGATAAGTAAAAGAGAGTATGGATTATTCGGAGAGATGTATTAGTTAGATGATGTTTTGTTTGTTCACATTGAAGTGAGAGTTATTAAGGAAAAATATTGTGATATGTGGCATTTTATACCTATATGTTTAGGTATCACTTGTTAAAACCGGTTGGGATTATATGGCCCTAACATACACGTGATCCTCTGCTGTGGATACTAATGATTTTCCTAATATGGGCCAAGCAAGAATTCACTAAAATGGGCCTGGCTTGGATTTAATTATGGGAGCAGACTGTTGAATGATGTTATGTATCTCATATATAACTTTGGATAATCGTGTTTGGTTCGACATTTTTTGCCACGTAATCTTGATTGGGTTGCCATTGTTTGTAATGTTTACATCGGGGCAATGTGAATGTAGGCTTGGCGAGTTTTGGTTAGATCCGGGTTTCTATGGCCGTGTATGGGCTTGGTAGTTTTTATCTTGGTCGTTGATAAATATGTAGTTTATGAGATTTGTTGAAGTATCTTGACAATGAGTTTTTGATGACGAGATTTGTGAAACTGTGATTTGATTGTGAGTTGTGCGGATAAGATTTGATGTGTTATGCGTTTTGATACCTTGGTTTATACACTAACACAATGAATACTTTGTCACGGCTTGATTTGGTATTTGAACTAGGTTGACTACGGGGTTGTTGGACGATATTTCTTATTTGAATTTGCAGTGAAAATTTCCGGGCGTGTTTGCTTATTTAGTCTTCTTTCTTTCTACCATTCCGCGAAGATGACTTGTTTGGGCATTTATAGAGGGTGATAAAGAGTTGGCTATTTAGTTCGCTTTGTATTCTTTCTCAACCCACAACGAAGCTATCACTTTGGTGTCTCACCGCTTGAGAATGTCAAGAGGTTTGTACATTGGGTACACCGTTTCTTTTTCATGAGGATTAGTACAAGTTTAAGGAACGAAACTTTGGAATTTTACGTCATGTTCAAGTTTGGCATATCGGGTCTATTTCTCCTAGTGGTCACTGCAATAGCCGAAAGTATTTGTGAAAGAAGTGTTCACCAAAGTGTTTATTGGAAGGTTGATGATGGTTGACAATGTTGTTGATGTTGGATAATGGACCACTGATGTACCACTGCATGTTCCCCTAAAACAGATATTCACCGAAACCAAAGTTGTCATAACACATTCAAGCTGACATTGTTTACTGTTTTGTCTTGATTTTGTAAAATCCCGCCGAAGAAACTATTTCTCGCTTTAAATCATAGACTTGTAAATCCCGGACAATGGAAACATCCCGTAATAGTAAAGTACATTCTGATCTATCTTACGGTTTATTCTTGGTTTTGTAAACTCGAAAGAAACTATTTCTGCTTAAAACCATAGAGTTGTAAAATCAGATGATGGAACCATCTTGCAGAGAAAGTTTATTTCGAATCTTATTTTGATGCTGGTGCTACGGTTTCTACTTCAAAGAAGGGATAAAAGGGTGTACTTCATAAATTGGGTGTGTTTGGATTGTCCCTGGCGTTTGGCTATTACGTTTTACTGGGTTACGTGCTTTTAACCATGGTTCGATGAAACCATTATCATAGTTCACTTAAAACGTCAAAGAAGGCTTGATTTGAGCAGCTTGTAAGATGACAACGGCGTTAATTCAGTATTATTTATTTGAGATTGAAGTGAAATATCGCTGGCGAAGTGTACTTAGTATCAGAAGGTATCGGGGATGGATGGATGAAGATTCTTCATGATCCTTGTTCAAGCTTATTATCAAAAACGAATACTTGGAAATCTAGTTATTGTTGGGTGTCTTTTACCTTTTCTTTTACCACTTGGGGAATTGGGCTCTTACCACCACAAGATAACTATCACTCTAAGGAGGTACGTTGTTGTGCTCAGTGTCACATTCAATTGTGGATTTTCAATAGGTGATGTACGTCTTATACTGGATGGTTGGTTGGTTGAAGAGTATAGAGTACATAGAGAGTACTTAGAGATGCTAATGGAAATCGGCACCGCTTTTTGTTACATATGTGCAAGCTTAAGTCAACGAGTTCTAGTTTACTTACTGGTCAAATTCATCATATTGGGTTTTCTCCATCAGTTGTCACAACAAAGAGCCTACTGAATGATAATGGGGTTGATTACATGTTTTGCCAAAAGAGATGATGAAAAGAGAGAGATTATGACGTATGAACACTACGTCATGCCTCGTACTCTAAAGAAAAGAAAAGTGTATGTGTCAGTGCGCTTTATCTTCGGAAGAAGAGAAATCTTCTAATTAATGACCATTCTCATCAACATGCTTCATACTTTTTCCATGCGCTTTCAAATATCAAGTGAACCGGGCTACCATTGATTGTTTTCTCATTCCACTTGCTCGATTATAATGAAGATGGCGACATCATGTGCTAATTTTACGGGGGAGAAGTGTGAATAGAATACATTTAGAAGATACTCACTTGTTTAATCAAGAATGGCAACTCGTATGAAATTTTGAGGGGAGAAGAAGTGTAAATTTAATGCATGGTTGATTGATTTCTGAGAATATATGGTCATACGGCTCCTAACTCATGTAAGAACCGAGCTTCTTCTTATCGGGTCATCTTCACATGAAGTTTTTCTTCTAAGAGCCGTTGGTTGACATCTTCACTCGGATTGATGAGTTTATCGACAAAGTGCTTCCTTAATGCTTCACGATACATCAACATGATGATTCCAAACAATCTATCTGTTCTTGTTTAATGTGATTGGTAGTTTGGTGTTACCATCTTGTGTGTTCGTCATAACACGCCTATTTCTGATGAACATATTTCTCGCTCTTGTTTGATTGGGAGGGATTTTAGTTTAGGGGATTTTCAAGAGGTAAGTTAATTGGGATGCTTTTTAAGTGATGCTTTTTAAGTGAGTTGAAGATGTTAACCATCTATTCCCCAATGAACAATCTTGAAGAAGGTCGAGCCCATGTACCGTTCTACATTTTTTGTTGCATGTTAGAAGACTAAAGACAAGTTGCATTTGATTATCCAAAGACTTCTTCTTATTCTGGGCACTTATTAAAAGATTGTCGGTTTAGGGGAGAGCACTAATTGTGAGAAAGTTATAAGTCAGATTCAATCCCTAATTAGACTTGCTCATATTCATTAGCCGCTGACTGAGACGCTGATATTGACTATTGTAATATTTAGCAGACTATTGAATAATAATCCGTCTTGGTATTCCTTGGCCAAATCTTCACGATTATTGTTCATGAAAAATGATCCGCTTTTGGTATTCCTTTACCAAATCTTCACTATTATGTGCACTCAGAATCAACCACATGAACATTAAGGAAAATGACTTCTATCCGCTAAGACATTATTGTGAATCTTCCGTCAGCTTCTATATGTATATCTTTAGGAAGATGGAATTGATGTTGAGGAATCATTTGTGCCGTTCATTGTTGGTCAATGTACATCCGGTTGTACATTTATTCACGCGGTTGGAAATTTGACACAAGTTGATTACTTCGGAGTTAATCATTTATCACTTATTTGAAGATTGAAGTTGACTTTCACAAAGGCGTGTTCTTATTTGATAACTTGCTCGGCTTAAGAATTTGAGTTGAAGACTTGGTTTATCTAGTTGTCGAAGTCAAGGTGGATGGTTGAAGACCTGGTTAACTATCACTATTAGGAGTTACTTTGTTTTACTCAAAGGTCACACGATATGATGTAGGATAATCGCAAAGAAGGTGCTTAAGATACAAAATGGGAAGTTGACTTCATTTCAAGTATGGTATATCGGGTTTTCTTCAGTGGTCACTTCAAATTGTCATGGGTTGATAAAAATAGTCGAGGGAGTGTTCAAAGAAGTTGATTCTCACAAGAGTTCAATTGTTCTTCTCAACAAATTTCTAGTATACGGCTTATAATGATTTGGTCACTCAAGTGTCAAAACCGCAGGGGGAAGGAGACAAGCATCTAAACACGAAAACTTGATGAACTTTATACTTCTGTAATTGAAGATATCCCGAAGACAAATGTTATTACCGTAGAGAAAATCAAGGTTTTACTCATGGCGAGTAAACTTGATGAACTTAATTCTTCTAAGTGATTGAAGATATCCCGAAAATGTCATGACCGCAGAGAAACTCAAGGTTTTACTCATCAAGGCGTTTAGTATTCTTATTCCAACTATGGGGAAAGAGATGTAAGAGAAAGTTTCTCAAGATAAAAGAGTACACAAGTATGACATATCTGTGGGAGATAAATGTACATGCAGGAGGTGTTACAGTTATTCTTAGGTAGGAATGTGTACTTCGATTCTTGAGCTTCATACACGATCATCGGGAAGAAAATGTGAACATTGGGAGTGTTTCTATCTCATGATGTGTATTCGGAGAGCTCTTGGGTATTAGTGTACTTGTTCTTGAGCTTCATACACGATCATCGGGAAGAAAAATGTGAACATGGGAACGGTTTTCATTCCCTCATGATGTGTATTTGGGAGAGTTCTTGAGCATTATACAAAGAGATCGACCATCAATTCAACTACTTGGGGTAATTGTTCTCTTGACACCTTTTGGAATGGATTACCTCAGACTTCAAAAGGAATTTGAGAAGATTATTTATGTGTGGGATGAAACGTTGTTGTTCTTCTATTGGATGATATAACCCCAAATGGAGATCCTCGATTTTCGTTCTTAAATGGAGCAATGGATTTATGATAATGGTGTGCTTCTTCTGCACCCGGCTAAGGCAAGCTTGAAATAGAGCTTCAATCGCTCGCCTAAATGATTTTCGTTTGGGGAAGCTGCCAAAGTATCTTCTTCAGATGGTTCAATTTCTTTCTTCAATGCAAGAGCCTCGAAGCTTTGGTGGTAAGTTTTAGGGATGATGACTTCTATCTTCTACAACCGGTCTGCTTCGATATCCTTATCTCTCAGTATCATTCATCTTCTTAAACAATATCATCTACTCTATCTTTGTATATATTTATTCAAAAACCAAATACAAAAATATAAACAACAAAAAACAAAATAGAAAATATAAAACCAACAAAACACATAAAAATCGTAAAATTTTAAAATACCAAAAATATGTTTTTCCCAAGACATGTCTTCTAAGTATCGATAACATCTACAATCTTAGAAATGTCATTCAATAATGGCACGGGACCATAGATGAAGTTCGAGCAGAGGTGTAAATATTCTTTTTTCCAAATCATGTCTAAAAATATGGCTTGCGCTTATTCAGATCGCGGATCTGCCGCTTATATCTTTTGTTATTATTTTGATAGCAACCCGGAAAGTGCTGCACTAAAACATATTTTCAAAAATATCGCACTTATCCTAAAACAAATTCGAGGAAAGTATGTCGGGATCACGTTCCTACACAAATGTTTTTCCGTCTAAAATTCTTCAGAAAAATATTGTTGTATTTCAAAATGGTGGAAAATGAGTTGCTTGAAAATCAATCGAATCGAGTTTTCATATAATTTGAAAACTCAATCAATGACTTCAGCTTTTAAATCTTTATAAAATGAGTCATTGATTGAGGGGGAGAATGTTTTCAAATCTATATCATCTAACGGACTTTCTTAATTATCCTATATGCTTAATTAAAAATGATGTTAACCTATGTTGAAGGACTAGGTGCCTAGGATATGATTGTTAGGTTTAGATGATTAGAGTTTGATGAACACATTATTCCCATGCCGTTACATGATCTGATTGAGATGTTGCATTGACTTTTATTAGTCGATGTCTGTTTGGGTGATGTCGACCACCATATACTATATGTGTGTTCACTAACGTATGCAGTATATTGGTATATAGAATGTTCCCCGATCCGATCCCACAAATGAATATGATTGGATGCCGAAAGGAAAGGGTAACTATATCTTGGGTTGAAAAATGAAGAAACGGAGCTTAATTGGACTTCTATGGAGTGTTGGCATGAAAAATGCAACGTAAGAGGTCTCATTGCATCGCCAGATGGTTTTCTAAGTGATTGAAGAAACAGAGCTTAATTTGACCGGGGCATTAAAATGCAACGTAAGAAGTCTCATCAGACTGCATAATTTTCTTCCAAGCCCTACAACAACATCAACAAAAGCGACTTATGATTCTCCACCTAACTTATCTCATGCGTGAAAGTAGTGAATGATACCATTTTTAAACAATTTTTGAAAATATTGTTATGAAAATGGAAAAATATTATTTTGAAAATAAATTGGTCTTAATTTTGAAAATCACCGGACTTCATTTTTATCAAAACCTAAGTCACTCAATCAACGACTACGGTCATCATTTGAGGGGAGAGTGATTTAAAATAAAATATTTTCAAACGATATTTTCTTCATAAAAAGTCCGTTTGTACAACAAAAGTGGTGATCTAAAGATTTAATGTTATGTCATGGTATGGCTTTTCATTAAGAATCAAGATCTTTCAAAATGAAATTTTTTCTGTTCTTTTTTGATTGTGAAATTGTTTTATTTTACTTAAAGATCTCTTAAAACTATCATACCTGACACTAACAATCTTTAATGTCTTAACTGTTCCTTATCTCACATCTTTCAAAATTAAATCTTGCCAATCTTTCCCCAAACGTTTAAATGATTTCAAATCTAGGGATCACAAATCTCAAAAGGTTTGAAATTTTTGATCGGGGGAGAGATCGTGATTTAAATCTCTTATCTGTTTAAATGAAATTGGTTTTAGTCCTTATAGGCACTCCGCCTCCATGTGCCAAAACGATTTCAAATACACAATGCACATGTTGAGGAGGAGGATTTATCCAAAACAAGATGAGTATTTAAACATGGCCACATATTCTCCCATGTTTTCTAAACCTTATTAAATCATTTGGGATCCAAAATCTCAAAGGGTTTGATATTTTTGATCGGGGAGAATTTGTGATTTAATAATGAAATTTGATAAATGATGATCGATTTGATGAAAATGTGCAGCTCGCCTATCATATGTGCTAAACGCCGAATCTCAAGCACATATTGAGGGGAGAAAATGGTTTCTTAATGGCTATGTGATCGCGGAAAGTACTACAATGAACTCTTGCCTCTATGTGATAAAATGATTTCAAATATCCTATGTACATATTGAGGGGGAGAATTTACCAAGAAAATCAAATGGCTTTTTCTAAGGAAATTGTGATCAAGAAATTATTTCAAAAAACTCTTGCCTCCATGTGCTAAATAATTTCAAGATCATATGTACATGTTGAGGGGGAGCATTGCTAAACGATCAAAACTATTAAGGTACAAAATGCTTTGATCTCGTATCACAAGTACCTTGATGGATTTTCCAAATGATTTTTCAATTGGTTTCAAGAAGGAAAGAACAATACCATAAGCACCACCAATTTACTTTATGCACATGGATATAAGGATGGTTAGGTTAGGTATTCGTTCACCATCCCTTCCGCCAGAGTGGAGGGATCTACCCAAGGGACAATCCACTAGATAGTGTAGAGTCCTTAGGTATGATGAAAAAGGAGAAAAGTGAGATATGGGAAGAGTGCGGACTGAGACAGAGCTAGAACTGGAATAAACCCAACAAGGTTCTAGTTATGAAGTCTCTCGTAGCAATGAAGGGGTGAAGAATGAAAAGGAAATGAATGTGAAAAGGGTGAAAAGAAATAGCCCTCCAATAATTCAACCTTAAGAACCGGGTTCAATACATATGCTACTGGTGTTTACTGGTAACACCGTATTGAACACAAGACGTCATGGACCCAGTGACGCACTACACTAACCTTCCCAAGCTACTCAAGTTCCTCTTAAAAGGGTTTGTTCCATTCTCACGGGGAACCCACATTATATATCGACTTTCTCTTAGAGATTGTTGATATTGAAGAAGGAGACCCTCTCCCTAGTCCCCGACATAGGAACCAAATGTGCACTATTGAGTCTAGAGCCAAGAGATCGTCCACAATATCTCATTAGGACACTGTCAATGAAGACTCTCTGTTTCACACAATGTGGAAAGTAAGATTATATATTAAGAGTCCTACGCATTATCCTTGTGGTATTGCCAGAACATCCGAGTGATATGAAAATATTCACGATGAAGATGGAAAGCCGTCTAGAGCCAACATCAAACAAGCTCTTGGTAGGTGGCATGTGAGATCTTCTCGTAAGATCAAGCTTGTGACAACTGGACAGAAACGATGGGGCGATTTACTAGTGAATCAACCTTGGTCCAGGAAATGGATTGACGGATGCTTTTGAAAACCGTTGATGTGCAAACCTTCTTTCTAGCGCATCAATGTGTATTCATGTTTTTCAAACACAAAAAGTATCTCTGATTGAAAAATACTTTTGAAAAACCGTTCGATGTGCAAATCTTCTTTTCTCTAGCACGTCGAATGTGTACAATATACAAAAAGTATTTTTGATTGAAAATTGATCTTTCTCATGAAACCTTCGTCGTATTGCAAAAATCTTTCTTTCTAAGCAATACGCGATTGTTTTCAAATCAATTTTTCATCAATCAATGAATCTCAATTCGCTGGTTCACTCACTCAATGTTGTCTTGTTTGAGACGTTCCGATTTGAGAAAGGCTAGAACAGCTGCGAAACCCTGTCAAGGAGATTCCTTGGAATGCTACATGATCACAGGCAGATTTAACGATCAACGGGAACGTGGGCGTGTACTCAATTCAACGAAAGTGATCAAAGACACTTTCGTGTGTTTTATTGCTAAGTTGTTTGCGGTACATTGGATGGTTGGAGCTGATCGAATTGAGAAGTCAATCCAAAGCCGCATGCTCACAGCATCCACACTTAATTTGAAGAAATCATGACTGGTGCATATTCATACAACTGGCTCGATATTTCATACTATGCTTCGCTTCGCTGCGAAATATCATGAACCGTAAAGCTTCCGCTACTCTGATGGAAAGATGTCATGATTCAAAAGTGTGAGCAAGTCGGTCCGAAAGTCACAACTTCACATGATTGCAACAGAATAAAGGGTGATCCAGAGATTTACTATGGCTGATGATCTCAAATAAAGCTCGAAGATCATCAAAGATGTGGATCAGTTAAAGGCCTCCACTTAAAGTACAAATCAATGCGGACTTTGAAGAATCGCTACTAATGCTCAAAGATTGCGGAATTGAAGAATTGGGTCTACGAGCTCAAGACTAAAGACAAAGATAGAATGCAAGGATGCAAAATGTATTTCATGGGGTGACTTCCTTGGGGAGATTGTTAGGAATTGAAAATTCCATGTTGTGTCACCCCAAATATTATCTAGCATAAGTTAGCTCGTAGACTTGTCGTTATTTACGTTGTTTAATAGTTTATTAGTTAGTTTGTAGCGTAGTTTAGTTTATGTAAACACGTGGAGGATGGACGGCTTTACCCATCAGATACCTGATCCACAGGCCGATAGGAGGTCGTGTATTCTTGAAACTATAAATACCCCTTCCATCCATGGAAGGGGTGTGGCTTGGCAATCTAACCTTTTACATTTTATTGAAGCAACTTTCTACCAAGAACACCATCTCTCTACTTTCTCTCTCTAAAATGGCTATCATGTATTTCCATCATCCAAGACCACCCGAATCATCAACACAATAAATATATCGATCCTACATTGAGATTTTTACTTGAACTCTAAAAAATATAAAAAAGCTAAAAAAAATCACCCTCAACCTTTCATTCTCGTCATAAATCTCTACTAGCATCTTTATTCCCCTAGAGAACGATCAACCCCCTAGGCTTACCCATACTAGACTGCAACAATTAGGTACACTGCCTAGTGGGTTATAAAGCTTGCTTGTAGGAAAGGAAGTCTTTCGACCCCGAACCCCGCTATAAAGTTTTTGGCACCGCTGCCGGGGAATAGAATAGCTAGTTAGTTTTCTATCTCGATTAGGTCTACTCGCTTTATTCCTATCAAGTGAGCTTTTTTTCTTTTTACTTAGCTTTTTCGTAGTCTATCCCCCTTCTTCGTGTTTTTGTTCGTAGCCTTGTCAATTTTCGTCATGGTAGGTGATAATCTACCCAACAACAATCCACCACCACATCAACCACTACCACTAGCCAATCAACCACCACTCGACTCGCCAAGAGGCCGTACTCTTGGTGAATACTCTATACCGAGACATCAAGGGTGTAGGAACACCATTGAGCATCCCCATTAAGCTCAAACTACGGCCCT